>OZ004705.1:92008891-92457313 GCA_963924515.1 Vespertilio murinus | reverse complement strand
GCAGAGCAGTCAGAAGGGTATCACTTGCTTTCCTACTTTATGTCTTGGTTGAGGCCAATTTTATGTCCTTCACGTATTTCACTCAGACGCCTCCCCCACTTATCACCATAACTTCCTTTCCTTCCTGCTACAAATTTTCTCCCTAGATTTACTCTTCAGTCCCTAAAAATATCTGTCCCGTATTATTTATTCACTCCATAATGCATACCATCCAAAGACAACAATTTTGCCAATAAACTGTTATTCCGATGAATAATTCATGCCAGCTCCATTCTCCTGACATGAACAAATACACTTTCAAATGGGAGGAGTGTGGCTCTATTTTAGTCTAAACTCCATTATTTTTAACTTCATCTTTTTTAAAGGTTACGTAATGCCCTTCCTTGGGTGAACTCCATAGGGAATCATTCTAATATTCTAATTAAAAGAAATACACTGGCACAGAATCATAACTAAATGCATATACTCTGTTTGTTACATGGACAATAGGCACTTGGATGAGGAGGAAAAGGGGGTTAATCAGCCCGTGATTCAGCGCAGGGAAAAGTTCTCTCCTTAATAAGAAGGCGATGCCAATCATCATTTCACATTCTGCCAATGTCACAGCCATGGTTTCCTCGTATTTGCTTGCACAGGGCACAGTATTAGGTGCTGATGAAAACAATAATTGTAATAACAGTCATAACAATATTGTTATTATTGAATTTCTATGAAATACTAGGCTTTGTGCTAAGGGCTTTCCATGTATCAGTACTTCTAGTATTTTAAGTCAGATCATTCTTTAACGGGAAGGGGAGATGCACCCTGTATGTGTCTGTTTAGCAACATCCCTGACCTCTACTCACTAGAGCCAGTAACAATAGCCTCCTTTAAGTTGTGACAGCAAAAGTGTGTCCAGATGTGGCCAGATGTCCGCTACAGGACAACATCCAGTAGAAAGTCACTGATATGCATGATCAAGGGTGTCTTCCTATTAATCTTACCTGACAGGTGCAGTATGAGCCCAAGCTAGAAATGAAAAACAAAACAAAAAATAAAACAAAACCCAGAATAATATGTGACAGGACCAACATTTGGTGAACATTTTATTATCACATTACTGTTAAGGCTATTTTGTTGCTGTGACAATTCAGAGCATCCTTTTCTTTTCCTTTTTCTTTTTCCTCTTACATGGAAAAAATTTTCACACACACAATATATATATATATATATATATATATATATATATATATATATATATATGTATATGTATACACACACACATATATATATACACATATATATACACATATATATAATTAGTATGTTGGCATACATGCATTAAATAATTAAAATTATGGCATATTTTTGCACATAGGCAATTGCACATTCCTGAAGCCCTTTGTAGGAAATGCTGGAGGTGACATGATGACAAAGTTAATGGTCGTTATAACAATAGTAGTGATAGCAATAGCAATTCCTCTTTGTCTTCTCACCACTATTTATTTAGCACTTTTATGTGGCAGGCTAAGGGATTAACCTGGATTACCTGTTCAATTTCCATATCTGAGAGGTATGTGCTTTGATTAGCCTTTAACCAAAGGCGGTGTGATTAGCTTTGTTGTGTTCTCTGTTGTATTCTGAGCATACTAAGGGTTCCATACATGCTGGATGAAAGAGTGACTTATGAGGAGATGGAATCTTAAAGGAAGTATAAAGATTGCTAAGGTGGCAATGGATCTTGAACTCAAAGATACAGGTGATGTGACCTGGTGTGGGTCTTTCACATCTAACACAGGTCAGGTTTCTCCGATCTTCTCTTGCCAGTGATGGCAACACACATTCTCCCATCTTACTCCTATCCCCCTGGTCAGTCTCTGCCCTCCACCTAGAACACCATTTCACTTAGATTTGTGTTAATCTTTTTTGTTGCTGTTTGTTTGTTTATGCTCAGCTTAATCCCAGCTTCCTCCTGGGACATTTTTTCTTGATCCTTGCAGTCTCAGGACTTTGCCAGCCAATAATTGACAAGGAGCCGTGAAAGTAGATTATTTCAGTATCAAACCCAGGTATATCTCTCCAAGAGGTATGATCTTGGGCAACCAACTTAACCTTTTCAAATCCCAGTTTCCTCCACTATGAGAATAATAATATTGCTGTAGAAAATCATTTACTGAGGACACAATGAGAAAACGTTTAGCATAGACACCTGACATCTTCTTAATAATTCTTGTCATCATTAATTTTACTTTCTGTTTTATTTATACAGGGTGGAGTAAAAGTAGGTTGACAATTGTGATTATGCAAAACAGATAATTCTTGCATTATTATTTAATAATAATTGTATTATTTTTCATATAAACAACCGTAAACCAACTTTTGCCTCACCCTGTATGTGTCTAATCTCCCCAACTAGATGGTACGATTATAGGAAAATAAATTCAGGGTGGATTTTTAATATGCTACTGAGTTCACACAACTAGTAAATCTGTGGACCGTCACCTCAGAATGTAATTGTTTCTCTTTGCATTTTGAACTCTGGTTTCTTTATCAATACCATTTACTCCACCTACTAGAAAAGTCATTGTAAGTGGGTTTATTTACACCGGGAACAATGTGCTGGTGTTTCTGAGAATGTCAGCATCAGAACTGTAATAACTTGCTATCAATCTGTCTCGATACTTCATTGAGGTCTCCGAGTACTTTGAACATTGCCTTAGCCAATGCCTATTTATTTGTAAAATTTTGCTGATCAAATTGCTTAAAGTGTGTGATTCTTGAGCCATATCTCCAGTGATGAGTGCCACTTACAGGAAGATATGTCCCCATGGAGAACAATTTCCAGAAAGGAGCTGTGCATCAAGGTCCCAGACCCTAAAGAAGCTGGTTTCTTGCCGAAACTGGTTTGGCTCAGTGGATAGAGCATTGGCCTGTGGACTGAAGGGTCCCAGGTTTGATTCCGGTCAAAGGCATGTACCTTGGTTGCAGGCACATCCCCAGTAGGTGTGCAGGAGGAGGCTGATGGATGTTTCTCTCTCATCGATGTTTCTCTCTCATTTATGTTTCTAGAGCTCTATCCCTCTCCTTTCCTCTCTGTAAAAAATCAATTAGAAAAAAAAAATAAGTTGGTTTCTTATTCTAATTTTTAGGATTCACATGATTTGAGGCAATTCAGAAAAATCTTTCTGTGACTTAATGTTCCTAGCTATAAAATGAAGCAGTTACCGTATAAATTTATCTTTCATTTCTATAATTCTGCATCTCAGAGTTAAAGTTCATTTGGGATGAGCCGATAATTCCATATTTCTTTCTATTTTGCCTAAATCCACATGTCCCATAATAAACTTATCCTTATTGCGAAGGGCTTCCAAATCCAATTTTTTAAAAATCTGCTGCCTTCACACAAACTCTTTTTTCATTCCCTGTTGCCCCGCACACTTTCCTAGTAAAGTATAGAATAGGACTAAATCTCCCCACTGGAGTGTTTATCATGCGGGAGACATTGCTATTCCCGCCATGGCTGTGGTGGATAAAAAATATATACCTCTCTCACTCAGGAATCCACCCTTTGATCCTCAGCCTTTTATCAGCAAATCAGAAGTGCTACCTTCTGCAAATTAGCACCACCTCCTGCGCAACTGTGCCAAGTTCCATTACACCTAATTAGCATTCCCGTGGTTTCCTTCACACTGCAAATAACAACAAAAATGTCTCTTTCTGAGTTCCTAGGAAAACATCATTCTGCTTTATAGGAGGTGCCTGTGTGAGGCTGGAAGCAGGAGACAGGAGAGCATCTTAACCCACTGCAGTGAGTTCACCTTCATGGCGGCAGGAAGTGGCCAAACCCCAATCTTTAGATTTTTGGCTTTTCAGAGTGCACATTGCTTCCCACAGTGGAGTGAAACAGCTGGTATGGTGCCCTTTGAAGTCAAGGTTTGGGGTACACGGGGAGATAATTATCTCCATCAATTTAACACTGACCTGCATGGGGTTCTGAAGGAGAAGACTCAAATATCCCAGAGCAATGCATTTCACAACTAAATTCTGTGGATCTCCTTCCCAGATGGTTTCATATAAAAAGATTGGAAACAAAACAATTGATTTTCCCTAGAATTTCACGATAGAAATAACATCTTAACACCCACCCACAAGGAGGAAGGATAGGTACTGGGTTTGGAAAACAGTGCTGGATACTGGGCACATTGTATCAATAATCAATATATATATATATATATATATATATATATATATATATATATATATATATATATATCTTATATGCAAATTGTCCCCTCGGGAGTTTGGCCTGGAGATCAGGAATTCGACCAGGAGACCTGGAGTTTGATGCTCGCTGTGATGTGTGATGTGCCAGGGGGCAGCACAGAACAAAGACAGGCCCCAACTGGCAGCCAGAAGGCCCCGATTGGCCCTGATCACCTGCCAGGCCTGGGGACCCCACCTGTGCAGGAATTTCGTACATCGACCCTCTAGTATAAATATAATTTTATTTCATTCATTAGATTAAAAATTATAGAATCATTTTATTAATATTAAAGTAAAAGGAAAACATCACAATGTTGCTTTCCCTCTTTTATTTCAAATTTCACCATCAGTCATGGAAACATTGTCAAAGTTCCTCTGCATTTAGAAACCACTGCTGCTAGGGACTTTCAGCTACAGCACAGCACCATCGACAAAACATGTGTCCCTCCAACCCTGTTCACTTTAATGCTACAAGACAGACTTCCAGGCACATGTGCACACCTATGCCAAAGTGGGCAGAGAGGAAGCTGTTGGCTTCAGGTGTTTGCTGTGACATTGAGTTTGATTCGACTGGCAATTTTTTTTCTCTCAGAAGCCATTTTCTCTCTTTCGTTGTATTTCAGCGTTTGTCATTTCAATTAAAGTACTGCATCCTGTTTTTATGCTTTGAATGCAAATTTCAGAAACACTGAGGAAAGAGCAGTGAAGATATTAGGAGGTGGTAGTTAAGACTGAGCCTGGCTCCAAGAGGGTGGAACACATTTAGCACATTTTTTATTTTAATTATCTATTAAAAAACACTTGCACAGACTCATTGATAGTTAAGTCCCACTTACAGCTCAAAGCATCATAAAATTGAATAAAGTAATATTCTCCAACACAATGTCATAACTATTCTATTATACAAGTTAAATAACTTCTCTAAGAACTGAGGGTGAAAACCAAACATTGCTGCACTAGGTCCCACTGAGAAACAGCACGCAAGACAAAGCATTTAGCCCACCCTCAGGAGAGAGCACAGCCTAACAGAGAGAGCTGCTCGGTGGCGGTTTAATCACTCCACGCACGTGCTTTGTGAGTTACCCTGAAAACACCAAGTCTTATGGAACTTACTGTCCCTTCCCATGCAAAGTCAGTTTAGCTCTCTATAATTTACTGAATCTTGACTTTCTATTATGGATGGAAACTCCCTGTGGACTGAGTTAAACATGGGACATAGAGACTTTATTTAGGCTAAAGGATCAAAAGTCTCTTCTTTCCACTTATCATGAGTCATCACTTTGGCTTCATTCCCTGCCGGTGATGATGTTTCTTTTTTCGACCGGGCAGGTAGCAAAACATAGGAAGCTCTGGGATTTTATCCTCATAGATTTAATGTGAATTCAGTTTATTGTTCATCCTGATTCCATAACCTCCCCTTTCCTAACAGAGTACCGATTTTCCTCATGGTTACTCACATATCCATCTCTGTCCATCAAATTCATGAGACACTGGAGAATCTGACCTTATCCCCATTTGGAAGTGGAATGGTACAGGGACTTAACTGGTTTAAGCCCTTCCTAACAATACTATTGTCCTAGTCAGCATTTTATTCTGGAAGCCAGACTTCAGGCTATTATTAAACAATTACTCTGGGGGCTGCTAGTTGGGGCATTTGACCTAAAAGGGCCCAATTACTATTTAATCTTCTCTCTTAAATTGTTAGGATTTACAGTACTTACTTTCTTTATTGTATAAGCTAGTTTGAGTCTGGATTTTTATTATTTTCAGCCAAAAGCATTCTAATTGCTAAACACCTGAAGGCAACAGAGGAAATGGAGTTTATCTTGTCTGCTTCCACTTAGAACATATGCTGGAAGGAGAACATTGGTCTTGCTTTCATCTTGTGCAAGTAAATAGAGCACTATACTTTCCAGGTTTGTATCATACAAGCCCACCCTTTGTCTCTGATTTGTAGCTTCCACCAAAACTCGTATATGGAGAAGACCTTAGCACAAGACTCAACAACCCAGTTGCAGGGATGGGGAAGCTGAAAGAGAGTGATCATGCCTGTGAAGTTTTTATGAGTTTACAGCTTATTGGGGTATAATTTCACATCACAGGATGCATCTATTATAAATATACAATTCAATTTCAAACAAACACAGAGATATGCAAGCATCATCACAAATCCTGATTTAGGACAGTTCCACCACCCCAATGATTTACCCTGTGCTTCTTTGCAACCAATTCCACTCAGACCCTCAGAGCAGGACAATCCTTCACCTGTTTTGCTGTCTCTATATGTTTGCCTTTTCTGGACATTTCAAATCATAGAATCACAGAATGGATGGTCTTCAGCATCTGGCTTCTTTAACTTAGAAGACTGTTTTGAAGTTCACCTATATTGTTGCATGTATCAGTAATTTGTTTCTTTTTATTGTTGAGGAATAGTTCATTGTATGGATGTACCACATTTTGTTTTGCTATTCAGCAGTTGATGGATACTTGGACTGTTTGCAGATTTTCAGCTATTATGTATAATGCTTATATAAACATTTATTTTCATGTTTTTGTGTGGACATAGGTTTTCATTTCCCTTAAGTGGCTATTTAGGAGGGACATTGTTGGATCCAATGGTAAGTTTTAGTTGAACTTAAACTGTGAAAATATTTTCCAAAGTGGCTCCCCTCTTTTCTATCCCAACCAGCAACATACAATGGTCCTAGCTGTGCCACATTTTTGCCAACTCTTAATATTATCTTTCTTTTGAACTTAGCCATTCTAGTGGGTATGTAGTGGTATGGCATGATGGTTTTTAACTTGCATTTCCCTAATGTTTAATGATGTTGAATATTTTTTCATGTGCCTGACCTTTTCACAAAACAACCTTGTTCACATGTGAACTGGAACTCTTTGAAGGAGTCTTACATCTCTACCAATAATTCCTTGTCCCTTGTGGATAAGTCAGCAGAGGAAAGGGGAAGGAATTCCCTCTCTTTTAGGCAGAAATATAGAACTGGGAGCTGAACCTTTCCCTGCTCTGTTATAGTCACAGCTTCAGGCCAGTTATGGAAACATGGCATAGATGGGGATTGGGGGGGGGGGGGCACTGATCTCACATGCAAATGATTCCATTTGTGGATAAGGTACATTTCATCCCAGAACTATGCCTCCAAGAAGATAGGATCTGGGTTCATCATCCCACCCTTGCAGCCGTGGTGCTTAAGCACAACACATAACCAGTCAGTGCAGGTTCCCTGAGGTTACCTCTTTCAGCCACTCAGTGGTTGGTGCTATTTCCTTTATCTTTTGATAAAGTGACTTGCTCTTTCTCAGGGTAAAACAAGTCTCTGCACAAATTTCTCAGCTGGGTAGTATAATCTATGCTTTTTAGGAAAAGGTTACTTCTTAGAGGAGTTGAAAGGACTCAAGGTTCACACATTGTCCCCCCTGAGCATATATCAGCCTAGAAAAACAGATACCAGGTTCTCTGTTGCAAAGGTTGTGAAACACTGGAAGCTCTGAAAACAGAAGGCTAAATACCTGGGAGGTGAGTGCATAGCAGCCAGCGGACACATAATTGACATGGACCTCAGCCAGCTGAAGGCCCCATTAACAGGCCACCGGTGTGGTTCAGAGCTTGTACGTTAAATCAGATTTCTTCCACTGGACCTACATGCTACTTAACCGTATTAAGCTTTGGTTAAATCAACTGTAAAATGGGATTAATAATAATACTTGGTTCTTAAAGTCCTTGGTAGTATTAAATAAGATAATGCATGTAAAGTGCTTAACATCATTCTGAAGTCCTTTAGTTATTACATTTTTTAATGTTCTATTTGATTTTATACCTTTGGCACTTGGAAGGCAACCTGGCATCAGGTATGCACTCAGTGACAATTTTTAAACACATACAGTTGAGATATTCATTCATTCATTTACCCTTTTCTGGATTCCTTCATTCAATGATGCTGTAATACATTTATTCTGTGTATTTATCCTATGTATTTACTCAAACCATAGGTATTATGATAAGTCTTCTCTGTGTCAGGCAAAGTTCTGGATCAGCAAATTATAGTTTTTAGGACAAGTCTAGCCATTGCTATTTTTTTTTTAAATAAATAATGTTTCATTTGCACAAGGCCTATGGCTTCTGTCTGCTACCACAGCATAGTGTAGTTGAGTGCTGATGACAGAGACTGGGACAGAGACTGCGGCCTTAAATATTTATTATTTGACTTTTTACAGAAAACAGTTTCCCAATCCTGTGTTAGATTCTGAGAATAAAATAGTGCACACAGTAAGGTAATATTCCTGTTCCCATCATAAATAGGATGAGACAGACAATAAACATAAACATGTGTTACATGCATACATACACACAAAACATCCGAGGTGATAAACATGATGAAAAAATAAGGAAATATAAGAGAATAGAGAAGAGTCTGGAATAGAAACAGGAGAAATTATTATAGAAAAATAATCTCCCATTTAAATGTTTCTAATCTCAGATTAAACACTCACTGCTTCATGAAGCCTCTTGAGCACTTTCAGAAACCTCTCCAGGTTAGACATAAATCCAGATGTGCATAATCTAGAAGGCTGGCTCATAGGGACCTCATAAGCAGTGTTATGAATCTGAGCAGGAGACACCGTGTTTGCTGAAGGGCCTATGGTTGTGCCCACGAGTAGGTCTCCCCATGTGGAGAACAGTGAGGCTGTCACTGCTTGTAATCAAAGAGAAATTGTATCCATGTCCCTCTTCCAGGCTGATTGTCTGTGGACAGGACTAAATTGAACAGTATCTATTCTATACAAATAAAAAAGCATACCCCAGAGCTTATAATAACAGCAATAAGAAGTAGGTATGAGAGGCTACGGAAGTTTCTCTACCCTGTAGCGTCTTATTTTCAGTAGACTTTCATTGTGGCCACCACAGGTTGCTTGCTATGGCTTCAGCTGGGTAAGCAAGTTGCATTGTTTACAAGATTGTCACCCTAACTGGTTTGGCTCAGTAGATAGAGCATTGGCCTGTGGACTGAAGGGTCCCAGGTTCAATTCTGGTCAAGGGCATGTACCTTGATTGTGGGCACATCTCCAGTAGGGGGTGTGCAGGAGGCAGCTGATGGATGTTTCTCTCATTGATGTTTCTAACTCTCTATCCTTCTCTCTTCCTTAAAATCAATACTATATATATATATTTTAAAGGATTGTATCAGGAATAGGGAACTTCCACAAAATTCTAGTGCAATGGTCAGAAAACCTTCTCTGTAAAGAACCAGATCATAATTTTTTTTTAGATTTTTATAGTTCTGGAGTCTCTATTGCAACTACTCTTGTAGCACTAAAGTAGCCTTAGGCAATACATAATGAGTGAGCATAGCTGAGTTCCAATAAAACTTTATTTACAAAAGCAGCGAGGATCTGGTCTGTGAAATGCAGTTTCCCAGCCTCTGTTCCAGTGCACATTTTCCTCTGCAGGTGCACTCACTAGGTGGGCAGGGGAGCATGTGCAGCACATACACACTGATCTCCTCCCCTCTGTCCTAGTTACTCAGGCCGACCAAGGGCACTTCTACCAAAGCTCTCATAAATAGTCAGTATATGCTGGGTTATGATGCAGTTACAAACAGCACCAGAATCTCAGTGATGGTAGAACAAAGGTTTGTTTCTTGTTCATGCAAAAATCTACTATGGGTCTGGGTGATTCTCCATGTCAGAGATCCTCCAGGCAGTGACCTGGTAATTTAGTCTCATGTAGCTTCAGTTTTTTGGAGCACACAACTTTCTTGGATGATGTGGCTGAGCAAGAGCAAGAGTGGAAGGTCTTACAACAGCCACTTAATGACTGGGTCACTAACATTGTCTGTAGCTCATCACATGGTTGATTTGCTGCAAGGAGAGGGCAGATGAGGCTTCTGTGTGCTACCATCTTCCCCTGTGTCTAGAAGGGAAGGGGAACTGGCTATGGATAAGCATGACAAGGTTTTGTTCCTTTGATCCATTTATTTGATTGGGTAATTGATTAGTAATCATTACTAAGCAATATTATGTGTTCACCAGTGAGCAACCTGTCTGTGTGGCATTTATGGGGACATACTGTTTGCATCATTAGAATTTGGACAGTTACCCATTGAGGGGGATCTGAAAGGAAAACTCTAGACTTGGGGTCAGACCCTTCCAACTGTATCCTGTTCTTATATTTGAGGCTGAAAGCCATTACCAGTGTTGTTAATCCCAGGTCTGACCTCTAAAAGTCAAACAGAGTCACACTGACCAATGTATTGTGACCTTGGGTTCCTTCTGTAATCCTGTATGTTATGCCTGATGGACACTCCTCTTTACTTGCTATATGGATCCAGTTTGGTTGACTTTACTAATTTGGTTAACAAAACCATAAATAATAGCCCAGTCTCCTTTGTTTATGGTTGACAATACTGGCCCATTATAATTTTCTACAGCAGCACATATGGTGGGCAATAAAGTAGCTAATAAAGCTGCCACGTGGAGGGTGGGTCTGTTTTTATTTTTATGGCTGTTTATTTGATCTGATACATAATTAATGTGCAAGGTGCAACATTTTTGGGGTCAGATCCCAGTTTCTTTGTTGCATTCTGAGATGTTCTTTTCTTGATGCATTTGTGAGTAAGAGAGCGAGAGAAAACCAGGCACCTATATAGAAAGATGTGTAAGCAGGATTGTTTCCCCCTGAAAACACATTTAAATTACCTTTGCTTTCAGAATCCCTTTCCATTGAAAATGTAAAGGGATTCCAAATTCAGGCTTTTTCTACGTTAAACCACCTTCCCTTGCTTAAGAAGAACACACTTCTAAAAATCTCCTCCTGAGGGAATAATTTTCTCTGCTTCCATCTCTCTCAATGATTTGCTCATTCTCCACAATTTGTCTGGCTCCCTCTCCAACTGATTTACGATCCCCCCAGATCTGTGGGAGAATTTGCCAAGCTGCAAACCGATTCATTATGTTTGCTGTTGGACTATCTGTTCTGTGCTGGCATTTCTCTTCCATTGAATGTTTTAAATTTAATGTGCACACATTTTGCTTTTGTTTTTCTTAAGTATCAAGCTGATCACACAGGTGATTCCAACAACAGCAATGAAACCCCCTGGAGGTGCATTGTCCTTCATTTGTATACAGAACCTTTGCAAAACGGTGCAATTTCCCCCACAAATTTTGCACGGGGCCCTTGTCTCTCAGAGGAAAAAGTTCTGTGTTCTGTCCACAAAAGTCCAACCTTCACAGTGAAAATTGTGCTGTTCGTAATTTCCTTGCAACACCATCATTACAATATAACACTAATAATATCCGAACAATAATAACAGTTGTTTACATAACATTCATTGTAGGCCAGGAATCTTTTAATGTCCATTACATGTATTAACTCTAAATTATTACATAATTCTATAAGGAGGGAGGATATTATTATTATTACTAGAAATTCGTGCACGGGGGAGCTGGGGAAGAGGGTGTTCCTCAGCCCAGCCTGCACCCTCTCTAATCTGGGACTCTCTCACAATCCAGGACTGCTAGCTCCAAACTGCTCACCTGTTTGCCTTCCGATTGTCCTTAACCCCTTCTGCCTGCCAGCTTGATCACCCCTAACTACAACCATTTCAGCCTGATTGATGTCTAACTGCTCCCCTCCCAGCCTTTTTGCCCCCAACTTCCCTCCTCTACCAGCCTGGTCGCCCCTAACTGCCCTCCCCTGCAAGGTCAATCACCTCCAACTGCCCTCCCTTGCAGGCCTGGTGCCTTCCAACTGTCCTTCCCTGCTGGCCATCTTGTGGCGGCCATCTTGTGTCCTCATAGGGGCAGGATCTTTGACCACATGGGGGCAGCCATCTTGTTTGTTGGAGTGATGGTCAATCTGCATATTGCTCTTTTATTAGATAGGATTATTCTTTTTTTATTTTTCTTAATTCTTTCTTTCTTTCTTTCTTTCTTTCTTTCTTTCTTTCTTTCTTTCTTTCTTTCTTTCCTTCCTTCCTTCTTTCTTTCTTTCTTTCTTTCTGTCAAATAGGAAACATGCCTGGGAGGTTAAGTAAGTGACAGGTATCACACACACAGAGAGCAATAGAGTTTCTGGAAGCTTGTTTCCTCCTAGTTGGATGCTTGTCTCCTGTGATGCAGGGCCAGGCAAGACCCTGCATTCTCAAGGCGTATTTTCCGAAAGCAGACATAAACTTGTTTATGCATTGATATTGATTTATTGGGTAGGGCCCTTTGATTTTATTGGTTAGCACTTTACAAGCTGATAGATGGATGCCACTAAGAATAGTGACAGTGTTCTTTCCCTTGCCTGTAAAAGGTGAGATGGTTCCCTGTGGTGCTAGAAAGGCCTGCAGGAGGTTTGCTTGGGGAAAATCATCTTTTCTCCACTCCCCCGCTCCATTTCCACTGTGAGTTATTAGGATGGAAAAAAAGAGAAAGAAACTGCAGAACACTTGCTTCAAGGTGAAAATATTTAGGCAAAATATTACCACGGGAAAAGTTTATTTTGAGCATCCTGGTGAAAAAGAAGTATGTGTCAGGGTTAGGATTTTATGCTTAAGGTTTGTCACAATGCCATCAGATGTTGGTTGGCAAACTTTCTGTAAAGGGCAAGACAGTAAATAATATTTAGGCTCTTGGACCATATGGTCTTTGTCACAACTACTCATCTTTGCAGTGGTAGAACCAAATTATACATAAGCAATAGGTAAATAGGTTGTTGTGCTATGATAGATCTTTATTTTGAACATCAGGCAGCGAGTCAGATTCGTTCTTCTGGCCATAGCTCACTGACTCCCAGATGTAAAAGAATTCTGGGCCCAGGGCTTGGGAGATGGGGTTTTTGTCCTGGCCTGTCATTTGCCAGCAGGATGACTGTGAAAAAGTCACTGAACTTCTCTGAGCTGCAGTCTCCTCAGCAGCTAAAGGGAAAACAGCTCCTCCCTCATGTATCAGCATGGCTAGGATTGTGGAATGAGTATAGAACTGAATGATCAAAAGGCCAGATTCAGTAGGAGAAATGCTATTTTGTCATTCTCCAAACTCCCTTTCATTCTACCTCTCCCTTCCTTCTGCCCCTCATTTAGTAGGTGATAACAGTCATGGTTGCCTGAGAATTTTAGAATTTCATTTATTTATTTGGGGGTTAGGATCGTTTTTAAAAAAGCACTCCCAGAGGACATCTTTTTGAATACTTGCAGTTGAAGTGATTCTGAAATAGTTGTTAGAAAAAGAAAAATCTTAGTCCTCATTTTGTGGGGAGGAAAAGGTTTTCTTCTTGGGTTTGTTTGCTTTTTAAATAATTTTATTGTTTTCAGAGAGAGAGGGAAGGTGAAGAAGAGAAAGATAGAAACATCAATGATGAGAGAAAATCACCAATCAGCTGCCTCCTGCATGCCCCCTACTAGGGATCAAGCTGGCAACCTGGGCATATGCCTTCTTGACCAGGAGTCAAACCTTGACCTCCTTGTTCATATGTCACTGCTCAACCATTGAGCCACACTGGCTGGGCAGGGTTCATAACTTTGGAACAGAGATAGGAATGCAAAGCTTACCACCAGTTCCCCCCTGAGGCCAACACCCATGGCATACACCAGTAGATCCCGACCTTGTTCATAGATGAAGTGGATAAGTGTGAGCATATAATTCGTTAGTCACTGCCAATGGTCTGTAGTTGTCTCATAATATGAACTTTAGGTATTTGCATTCTAGATCATTTGCTTTGAGGGTCAGGGAGTTTGAAGCTTTCATGAAATTATGTGCTGTATGAAGCTGTAGAAGGGTTTCCATTTTATCCCCTGCCTGGTAAATAATGATGCTTTTATAGGAACCTCAGCTTGATTTTGAAGCCACAAATAAAAACAGAGTAAACATATTGTCTTTCCTCAAGCATTATTTCTTCATGAAATGATCACACATCGGAACATGGAGACCTTCCTCATTTTCTTGCTTCTAAAAGGCTTAGCAGCAGCTGAATGTCAGTTATCTTTCTTTGTCCTGCACACTGTGGCCCTTTTCCAGATGTTCTATTGGTGAGCTGTTACTCCAGACATCTGGGGATAGAGGCAGTTCTAATTCTTTTGGGTGAAAAGACAAAATCTCATGCCATACTCACCTAAGTGACAAGGGAGACTTTAGTTAGAAAACATCCCATAAGTGTCAAGAGGAGGGACAGTAGGACACAATGGACTGCAAGAAGGACCTGGAAAGACATCAGCACCGTGGACAGCAACCAAGCCTTTTCTCTGTGGTTATGGCCAACCCTTGGAATGTGCCCTTCTGTCCACTCTGCACATGGCACATAATCCTTCTGGAATCTTCTCCCCAGATCCTCACAGGGCTGGTTCCTTTATGTAAGTTGCATTTCAGCTCACGTACTACCTCTCTTCCAAAGGTCTTTCCCAGCCATACCCATCACTTGTCATGATTAATCATTATCTTATTTTCTCTGTTTACTAATTTACCATATGCCTCTGCCACCTGAACCTAAGCTTATCAGAGCAAAGCCTTGTCTAGAACAATGCTTTACAAATAATAGGCACATAGGAATGTTTATTTAATATATAAATTATAAATAAGAGAATGGCCCCTCTAATTCCAGATTCCTCAGGAAAGAATTAAATGGGCCCAGCTAGGGTTGGTCTTCAATCCTGGTCCTTTTTATTGGGACACAATGGGGTAACTCCAATAGGACAACCCCTTTTTGTGGGTGCCTGTGTCTGAGGGGAAATTGACTGATTTGGAGAGCCATAATGGATTAGGAAGAGATGTCTCCAAATAACTATAAGTGCATTGTGTATGTGAGTTTACAGAGGGAGGTGATGGTAGGGGCTGATCTCCTTAAATTTGCCAGGAGAAATAGAGGTAATTTTTCTACTTGAAGTTTCATATCAGCAGTTGAGGCCCACTGAGCACCACGGAACATCCTGAACCTGAAGGCTTTTATTTATTTACTGTTGGTAAGCAATTAAAATCCATAGGTCAATTCAAACTTTATCCACAACAGATGCTTTGAGCTTGTTCCCTCCTTTGGTTACTATACCAATGCTTCTGAATCAAGGTTCTCTGTGTGTACATGGATGCGTGTATTTATTTTTAGGTTCCCAGAAGCTCATGTTAATGATCTCATAGGGTCCGGAAGCAAGAAGATGTACTAAGCCTTAGTAACTAAGAACACAGGGCCAAATGGTGACCTCCAGGCATAAATGATGGAATAGCTGACTCCCAATATAAAGAAACTAGGGCTCAGAATGGCTGTCAAAATAGAATTGTAAAGAGTATGGAACACTTTTCATCTTTCCATTTTGTTCAGCAAGGGGGTGCTTGTCACCGATGATCAGACATGGTTTTAGATATGAAGAATATCAGGCTCTGTCCCCATTGATGTACCATTCTAATTTGGAGACTAATTGAAAATAGAGAATAAGCTAACCAACAGAGATAGGATAGAATTTCAGATGTGATGGTGCTATTAAGAAAATGAAATGGGATGATGTGAAGTGGAAAGACTAGAGGAGATGCAAATGACTAGATGTGGCAGGAAGCCTTGGGGAAAAAGGCAAGTAGAATCTGTGAGGAGAGAACGTGAATGGTCACTGGCAGGTAAGGGTGGGGTGTATTAGAAGAGCAGACAAAAGGGAAGCACGTGGCTGGGATGAGCTCCAAGAACGAGGCAGAGGGAAAAGGGTGGAGGAGAAGTAGATGGAGGAACTTTTCTTTGCTTATGGTAAGGAGCTAGAATTCCAGTCCCAGATCAATGGGGAGAGACTGGGATGGCCTACAAAAGGTGACAACATCAAATTACAATTTGTAGGACTTTTTTGGAGCATGGACTGGAGAGAGAAAAAATGAATGCAGAGGGTAAAGTTGAGACATTTTAGCAGAAGTCCAGCGGAGGGATGATGGTGATGGCCATAGAGGATAAGGCAAAAGTAGGTTTACAGATGTTCATATGGAAAATAATACAATAATAATAAATAATAATACAAAAGTAAACTTTTTTGCTTACTCAAAACTGTAAACCTACTTTTGCCACACTCTTTATATCCACCACATAATATAGAGCATCCATTCATATGCATTGTGTGTAGGTTTTAATCTGCCCATAGTTAAACACATCCTCAATATAATGGTCAAAATAACTACCTGATCTAAGTGTGGAACCTCTAGTGTGCCTTTATGACAAACCTTGCTGTGTTAGCAAAAGTATGGTGATACCAAATCCTAGAGAGATAAGAAATATACCAGTCTTGATTACATGGGTGTACTTAAAGAAATATGAAGGCCCCATATTCTGTAAACTCTTATGAAACTATTTTTAAAGAATTGCCTAACACCTAGAAACAGCTCAAGTGCCCATCAGTAGATGACTGGATAAAAAGCTACATTATACTTACACAATGGAATACTATGCAACTGTAACATAAAAAAAGGAACCCTTTGCGACAGCATGAAGGGACCTGGAGAGTATCATGCTAAATGAAATGAGCCAGTCAGAGAAAGACAAGTATCATGTGATCTCACTTATAAGTGGAATCTAGTGAACAAAATAAACTGATGAACAAAATAGATCCACAAGCATGGAAGCATAGCACATAGACTGATGGATCTCAGAAGATGGTGGGGGAAAGATTAACCACAGAATTTATATGCATATAATGCATAGCCCATGGACATGGACTATCATGTTGTGATGGTCTGGGGAGGGGTGGGAACTGGTGGAGTGTGGCAATGGGGGATAAGTGGGGAACATCTATAAAACTCTCAACAGTAAAGATAAATCAATTTAAATAAAACTAAATAAAATAAATAGCTGTAGATAGAGCTTAAACTTTGAGTCAGAAAAATCTTGCTTCTACATTTTTGTGCATCTGCTTAACAATTCAGAACCTTAAACAAGATCCCTAACTTCTATATGTGTGTTTGTGTGTAAGGTGATACTAATTAACTAGGGTAATAATGCTTACTAATAATTGTTACTTAATAAGTATAAGAATGAATGCTTACTTTGTGCCAAATTTATGTTTGAAATTTATATGCATTATTTCTTTGTGTCATTACAACAACTAAGTGTCAGTATGCATATTCATATCCCACACTATGAACAAGGAAATTCAACCTTCAATTAAAAAACACATTAGAAATCGGGCAGTCAGTAAATAGATGAGTGTCCATAGAATTTATCTCACTTGCTTCACATATCAATGGGGCATTATGGTATTATTATGGAAACATTTGGCATCGTTTCAGTCAGACTGGGTTTTTGATAAGTTTCAGTCTGCATAGCTCTCTGTAGATTTCAAATATTCATGACCACAGAATTAGTTCTAAGGAAAGTAAATTGAAGAAGGTGTTTGTGTGTAATTTTTTTCCCTAATGATTCCACTGTACCCTTGAGCATTCCACATTTGTGTTTAATCACAGAATCTCAGCCATGATGTTTCTGACAGGTAATTTCCTTAATGCATTTGACAGAGATGGATTGCATGGATGTCCACTGGATTCTGTGATTTCGTCTGCAAGGGATAAGACTAGATCAGATCCATCTGGTTCTAGTACCTCTGATGATACTGCATCCTAATAAGCTCCATGGTAATATAGATCATCTTTGAGCACACACATTTTTGGCCACATGGGATACACACATTTGCTAGACACCCTGCCACTTTAGTACACCTTGAGAAATATCTGCACTGATATCTGTGTGTCAGGGTCATAAATCAATTTAGTCCTCAAAGATAGGCCTACTTGTGCAGTTTATCATCAAATACACTTGTTTGTTTTTATTTTCCCTGCTATGATTGAAAGTGTTGAACAAGGAACACAAATGTCAAGATATTGGACTCCTTTTTCGATTGCAAGGTCTTTACACTGGCTGTGACAATCTGGCATCATGACAACTCACTGAGACTCAGTGAGCCACAATGATTTGGGCCCGGTGGCATTTCATCCCTAGATACCAATAATCCCAATCCATTCTCAAGCAAAGACTCAAATGCCTCTCCATAGAGACTCACTTCCTGATTCTTCCTTCCCCTACTCTCTAGTCTGTATCAGCCACTGTCCCCTGTGGTTTGTGATGTGTTTTTTCCTAGTTCAAGGGCCACAGGGAGTCAGGGTCAGGGGTCTCTGATGCCCTTGGGAAACACAAATGCTGCTAGTTCATAGGATGTCCTTCAGGCTAATCATGTCCCTTGCAGACACAACCTCGAGTAGCATCATGGCATACCAAAAATAGAGATTTTGTTGTTGCCAATCTAGTACTAGTCTCTTACATTGACCCACCTGGACCCTCTCGTGTGCTTATAGATTCACTGAGAAGAATGTCCATCTCCCTTTAAAAACTATTTTTCTGTAGTAGCTGCACCAGTCTGAACCCTAGTTCACTGCTGCTGGGAATGCAGACTGGTGCAGCCACTATGGAAAACACTATAAAGTTTCCTCAAAAAGTGAAAAATGGAGCTGCCATTTGACCCAGTGATTATACTTCACCAATCAGAAAGAATGTATACACTC
Organism: Vespertilio murinus; assembly: GCA_963924515.1. Taxonomy (NCBI): domain Eukaryota; kingdom Metazoa; phylum Chordata; class Mammalia; order Chiroptera; family Vespertilionidae; genus Vespertilio; species Vespertilio murinus. The sequence continues at coordinate 92,438,563 of OZ004705.1, read as the reverse complement.
CTATGTTCATGACAGCACAATTTACAATAGCTAAGATCTGGAAACTGTCCAAGTTCCCATCCATAGATGAATGGATAAAAAAGTTGGAGTATATTTATACCATGGAATACTATGCCACACTAAAAAAGAGACAGCATGGAAGGACTTGGGAGAGTATAATTCTAAGTGAAGCAAGACAATAAGAGAAAGATAAGTATCACATGATGTCACACATATGTGGAATCTAATGAACAAAATGAGCTGATGAACAAAATAGACTCAGAGACATAGAAGCATGGAACAGACTGATAAATCTCAGAGGAATTCAGGGGTGGGCAAGGGGAGATTAATGGGAGAATTTATATGCATACTAGATGCCTGATGCATGAATTTGTGCACAGATGGTGTCTGGCTGGCCCACCCTGATTGGGCCTGACGGGCCAGGCCAGCTGAGGGAAGGGGCTGAGGGTGGTTGACAGGCCAGCTCTGCCCCCTGGTCAAACTCCTGGTCAGATTCCCAGTTGAGGGAACAATTTGCATATTAACCTTTTATTATATAGGATATGATTAGTAGATGGACAGACAATCGTGTGGTGAAGGCTTGTGTGGGGGTGCAGGGTCGACGGGGTCAATTGGGAAAAAGGGGGACATATGTAATAATTTCAATATATAAAAAGAAGAAAGTAGTGTAATGAACACCATTTACTCACTAATATCTGCAAATATGCGCAATCATTTTTAAAGAAAGTTTTCAGACATCATGAAACTTACTTCTCAATTCATAAGGATGTATCTGGAAAAAGAAATATGATCCTTTATAAAACCACTATATCACTATTGTAACTAACAGCATCAATTTAAATCCCTCCTTTGATCAAATAGTCTATATTCAAATTTACTCACTCCCAAAAATATATCTGTTGACTTATTTTGAAAACATAGTTTTTTAGTCACTTCAAAGTACTGAAATTATATATAAGGAGAAGAGGGCTGGTGACATAAGTTAGGACATAAATGTTAAAAGCATTTTTATTTATTTATAGTGAATCTGCCCTTTCTTGTCTGGTCCTTCTAAGAGATTATCAAACACTTAAAGAATCATGCAAAGTGTTAAAAAGGAGTATACATATGATATAGTGGTATGGGAATTATGGAAACATATATAATTCCCTATGGAAATATTTATCAGCATTTTTCCTAATGCCAAAAAATTGGAAACAACCTAAATTTTCAACACTAAGAATTAGCTAATATACAGTGGTCATATAGGAAAATGCTTTCAGTATGTTGTCAAGTGAACAAATCTGACTTTACAACCACTTGGGGAGAATTACTGCACTTAGAATTAGCTCACAACAAGACAAAAATGTTAGAGGCCCAATGCACAAAGATTTGTACAAGAATAGGCCTTCCTTCCCCTGGTTGCCAGCACCAGTTTCCTTCCGACACTCAGACCCAGGCCTTTGCTCTGGCAGCCATCTCCCACCTTTGCTCTGGGGCCTGGAGCTGCCTCTTGCCTTCCACCATCTTTGTCACATTAATTTGCATATTCCCTCATTGCTTGTGGGCACCACCATCTTTGTCACAGAGTTATGGTCAATTTGCATATTCCATCTTTATTATATTCCCTCTTTATTATATATATATAATTAATTACTTAAATAATTAATTTTTCTAAAACTTTTTACATTTTTGCGTGAAATGTGGAATAGCTTGATGATTACATTTAAGAAGTTTGATGAATCAGTCAACTCAGCAAGAAATGACTATGTAGCTGGAAAGGAAATTGGAGCATAAGTGAGAAGGGATAGAGCACCCTTGTGCCCCTGTACTCAGCAGAGGTTCCTGCAAGAAAACATGGCTGTGAACTGTAGAAGGTAACATAGTGCTTTATTCTGAAATGAAGTATAGTGCATCTTTCAGTGTTTCCTTTGGCTTTGGAAGTCTTGCATTAAAATGCTCTGATATTGTCATAATAGGGTTTTGTTAAAAATCCTAAACTTGGAATTTGCATTGCAATTAGTTTTCATAATACCATTTGGAGGAAGCTTTTCATTGCATGTTATCAAGGTCTGATATAGATCCTAATTGAAGTCATGCTCAGAGGAAATGCTTTGGCCAATTGCTATGTTATACTGTTAGCAAATGAGAGCAGCTTGTGCTGCAGACTTATCCAATGAGCCTCGGTTCCTCATACAACTTTTGGTACCACTATCCTGAGTTGATCATATCCTCATTTATGTGGGGTTCTGCTGCAGATCAGATGTGTCTCTGTTTATAGGAAGTATGACCATGAGAGGTGGTGCAGGTTATTCCACAATGGGATGCCAGTGAGTTGACTGCTAAAAATGTGAGTTTCAAAATCTGATGACCTTCAAAGAAATGGTGGAGGTGACGGGGGTCAGAGATCAGCAAGCAGTAAGGAATTGGAGGAAACTCTTTAACACTATGAAAGACATAACTGCAGCCTGGGAAGCAGGGTAAACCTTCTAATGAAAGGTTGGCCAGAGGCAGGTCAAAACTCCAGGGCATTTGATGGGAATGTTGAGTGATTTCTAGCTGGTGAAGCCTAGGGAGCTATCTCCATGGGGACCCTGCTATAAAGACTCACATTTATTTACTCTCAAAATTCCTAGAATGTACTGCCCCCATTCCAAAACTGCCCCCAAAATACACACATGCACACACAGAAAAGGGCATAAGCCACTTGTGAGGCATATTTATCTGTGTTTGTAACTCTGTTTCAACTAGCTTCCCTTTGGAAGAATGGCATTCTGTGTAGGTTTCGGATTACTAGGGAGGTATAGATCAGCAGTTGCCACCATTCCCAGATACCTGCAGGCAATCTCCTGCATACCTTCCCCAAATACATCTGCAGAATAGAATTATATGTCTTTCTTCCTGCTTTCTGAAGGAATCTACTCTATCCTGAATAGACTGATCATCTGTGCATCTGGAATGGTCCCAACCCAAACAGAGAAGAACAAAGGATCACTACCCCAAATGAAATAAAAGAGCATTGGGCAGAGTATCAATTAGCATCCCAAATGCAGAAGTCTCTATTGAGTAATGAGGAAAGTTCCAGGACTTCTTAGAAGGCCACTAAGGAACAGAAAAGGCATTGACAAAGCAGTGTGCTTGGAACAACTAAATTTAAATAAATTTAAAATAATTTTAAAAGCACTTAAAAGTCCTTGCAGCCAGTCAACTGTCCTCATTTTTGTATAAGCATTTATGATTCTTCAATAAATTCCTATAAGATTTTTACTTTTCAGGAAGGTACTTTTTCTGAATAATACTCTGATTTCTAGAGCTAGAGGGGAGATAGGAAGTGACTTAAGTGAGAAGGGGAAATTGAGAATGCTGGGCACACAGAGTGAAAGGGCTGCCGGGAATCAGCACCATTTGAAGTCCCCAGCACCCCACAGACTGGATGTGTTGCTCTCCTGGCCACTGTGGTTCTAATTGTGTGGAGCAAGGTGTCCAATGGGCTCATAGAATTTCTCATACTTAAGGTATCACTCATTTGTTTTAAGAGTTAAAATGGGGTTGCTTACACATATACACATGATAAACAAGGTTTGTTTATGCCTCAGAGGATGTTACCTGTTCCGAGAATTATGAAAGAAGCTTTAAAAAAATAAATTAAAATGGAATTCTCAAGCTTTTCTCCAATCTTCCCAAGTAGAACCCAGAGGAAGGGGCCCAGGAATGTGTAGTGCATGCCCCCTCCCCCCACCCACATAGGATCCTGATCATCAATCCAGTTTGGGAATTTGTAGGCTATGAATGTGGTATGAGCAGGGCACTGTAACTGTGATGCATAACCCAGAAGGAAATTCGTCTTAACTCTTTACCATCATACTTACTGTTTATAGCCTGTGCTCTCTTCCTGAGAAAACCACATGCAACTCCTCCCATTTCTTAATATCGAACTTTGGTATAAGAATGGATTTCCTCAGCCTTTAATATTTGATTGGAGAAGTAATTCCGGTCATGGTATGGCAAAAGCTGCTTCTTACTACTCTTTTTAATAAGAACTATAACGCATGCTAACACACAAAAAAAATCTGTATAGCATCTCCTGAGTGCTTTAGAATAGGCTGTGACAAATGGCATCTTGCGTTGTACAATCGTCCTCCTGACTTGTAACACATCGTTTAATGAATTGATCACAGTGGAATGCAAAGATGAAGTAGCATTTATTTTGTATGTTATATTGCATATAATTTTTAGAGTTGACATTTATAACCATGGAGGATGTTATTTTACATATCATCTTCAAACCATATCAGCCTTAAACACATTTAAATTTAATAAGCAAGTAGATTAGATTTGCTTTTAAGCTAGGCATATCATTACAGTGCGTATTTCTGGCAGCAGGGCACTCTCAGGATTAAATACTGTCTTTGGTTGTCTTAAAGAAACAAAAATTATTAAGAAAGGGGTTAGAGAAGAAGCTAAAATAATTAAGTATGAAGCCCAAAGAATACCCTTTGATGAACTAGTCGAAGTACAGTCCTCTAACCATTGAGGTGAAAAAGTCCATTGGTTTTATTAACAATCATCAGGCAGCGGAGAAGCCGAATGCAAGCCTGGGAATGAAATTCAAATTCTATAATAGGAACATCGTTGTGATAATAATTTATTAAATTTCCCCAGCTGTCTCCCTCTGAGGAGGGCAGCACAACGGCCCTAGTGATTAATTTTCAACACTGCTTAACATGTTATTAGAAGGAGACAGTTTTTAATCTATTGATGCCCTTTCTGTCCAATTCCATGAGCTGTTTTCCAAAGGGGAAGGAAGAAGGGAAAATGGAAGAAGGCAAGGAGAAGGAGTGCTGACCGGAAATTCTGTGTCAAATGCCTCAGAATGTCCTGCACTGTCTTGGCACATTGGCATGTTGGCCTTATGGTAGGTCATTGGTGTTTGCCCATCCATCTGAAGTTAGGAAAGGAACAATATCTGAAAGGGTTGGAGTGAGAACAGTGCTGGACTGGGGCCTTCTCAGAATTCTTCTAGGACTTACTTAGGGCCTACAGACACAAATGCCTATAGGGGCCAGGGAGTTTCCCTAAATGGAGGCTATAATAGAAATAAGGTGGGGAGGTTCTTGGTGGCCCTATTGTGTTCAACCAAATGCTGGCATTGCAGAATGTCATCTGTGGGGAGACTAAGGAGAAATAAAAAATAAATAAAATAAAATAATAAAAAATGTCAGACCTTAAATTGAATCCTGACATAGAAAAGGGAGACTGTGATCTTTGGTATAGTGAACAGTATTGTACCAATGTCAGTTTCCCAGTGTGGATGTCATTCTGATTTAAGAAGGTGCTAATGTTAGAGGGTTCTGGGTGAGAGATACACAGGTCTTCTCTGTATTATTTTTGCAATCTTTCTGTGAATCTAAAACTATTCCAAAGTAAAAATATTATATAAGCAGTAAAAACAAAGTGGGGGACATGCTAATAGAAAAGATCAAGTGCAAGGTTATCTGCTTGAAACCTCCCAGGAGACAGCCTCGGGCACCTCTGAAGCAGCATGAAAGTGGGGGTATCCACACAGCTTATATGGGTGCATATCTCACAATTTGAGGGTGGGGTGGGCAAAATAATGCCACCCTCCCCAACATGTCCACACCTTAGTCACTGGAACCTATGACTATGCCAGATTATCTGGCAATGACAATTAGGTTTGCAGATAGAATTAGCCTTATTTATCATCTGGCCTGGAGGTTATTCTGAATTATCTGTTTGGACCCAACATGACTACAAGGGTCTTTATGAGAAGAAGAGGGAGGCAGGAGAAGAGATTGTGTTGGGGTCACATTTCTTGAAAAAAACTCTACTACAGGTTATTGCCCTCTTTACAATGGAAGACTTGCTTAGAAAAGCAGCCAGCTTCTAGTGCCACGGGGGGGGGGGGGGATTTGAGATTTTTAAGAGGGGAGATTTGAGAATGAGTTATTAACAATGATTTCTGTGGCATTTCTTATGGTTCTAAGGGCCTCATGTACAGTATATAAGTATATAGTGGCATATTTATGCATTTCAGTTCTCTATTATATGTTTTGAAACTTTATTTGCTATTTGTCACATCACTTCATATTATTATAATTATTATTTTTAAAATGTCTTAGTGATTTCTTCCTCAGTACTTCAACTGCCTTTCATTCTTCTCTTTCATGGATGCCATGTTCTTTGGAAGCTTGTTTAGACCAAGTTAATGGCCTTTTAGGCTTCCTCCATGTGTATAGGAGTTCACTTTTTGAATAATAAGAAGTCTATGTCACAGGGAGGGCATCACCATTTTAGAGATGCTTAGGTGGGGCGTGGCCAAAAAAAGGTTAAGGAACCACTGCTCTAGAGTCTGAAAAAGGGTTGGTAGATCTCAGACTCACCCCTAGAGGCTTCAGAAAGGAATTCAACCTCACCAAGCCTTTTAGCTCAGCAAGACCTACATCAGATTTCTGAACACAGAGCTGAAAGGCAATACATTTGTGCTCTGTTTAGCAATTACATTTCTGGGAATTTGTTACAGCAGCAACAGGAAATAAATACAGACAAAGAAAATCAATACAGCACCACAAGCTCACATGGTCCTTATACGCTGTAAGCATTTCGCATGCATCACCTTTCTCAATCCATTGAGGTAGGTACTACCCTGCACCCAGCTTTAAAGAGGAAGAGACTGAGCGGAGATGTGAACTTGTCCAGTGTCACAGTTGGTGCATTAAGAGCAGAGCATTGGAGACCTTGGATTTGTGGACAAGCAGGCTAGTATATTAGCACTGTGCTCTAGCACTGCTAGTCTTAGCAGCAATTATGGTACTGTGTTGAGGTAACTTAAAATTGAAAGAATATGTCACAATAAGGAAGGAATAAGAGACTGAATTTTCTAGGAGAGATGACTAGAAAGGTATGATATTTTAACAGCAACTGAAAAGACAGTAGTATTACTGTTTTTAAAGCATTGGCTAGGAAATATCTTTCCCAATTATAAATCCCATTTGATTATTATGGACTTAGGTGGCACTTAAAAGTGCTATTAAATAATGTTAAATCAATTATTTTGGGAAGGAGTTATTTCTTTTTCAATTTTCTTCTAATTCCCCTGTTTATGCCACTGAGAAAGTCTTTGTTTGGTGCTAGGGTGTCTCTCTAACCCTTGGCCATCTCCATTTTTAATAATAAAGAGGAGATCTAGGGATCAGTGTATGCAGGTTATGGTAGCAAGATTTTACTAACTTGTGGTTGTGTTATATTTATTTTATGGTGACTCTACTTGGATTAAGTGATATTTTTCCATTTATAGTATTGAAATAAAATTATCTTTTAAAAATAACATGTTTCAGTGGAAGCAAAGTTCATCAGAGTGAAGATATATTAAGCAGCTGATGGATCATCATTAGACACATGGTAGCCATTTAGTGGTAGTAGCAGAAGAATGGCTTGGATGTTAGATGTGAGAACATCTGACTCTTTGGGGCTAAAGAGTTCCAAGGATCAGCTCTAAATACCAAAGAGATGCTCATTACTGAACTCCAAAGCCCACGGGGATCTTGAAATTCCTTTTGTTTTCAACCTCCGCACCAGAAATAAATGTTTTTGTTGGATTTAGAACTTGGAGACTACAAAGATAATTCATAACATTTTTGCAGCATTAAAATTTGATTGGAATTGACTAAGTCCATTGGTTCTTAATTTTCTGTTTATTTTTCTACTAATTCCAGCAATGTAATTTCTAAAATCCCTATTTTGTGGAGTTTATTAAAAAGCCCTTACTGTCTGTTATCCCTGCTATTTTTTGTGGTTTAAATCACTTCTGTTGTTGGTCATATGATAGTCAAGTCAAGCATGAACTCTGCTACTGGTCTGCTTTCCCAAAAGAGCCTTATTTTTGGCTCTATTAAGACTCTTAATGCCTCATCCTCTTATCTTATTTGTCACCTACCAGTCTTGCAGGACATGGTTGTTTGTGAGAATTTTGGTTATGGAAGCAACCCAAACCAATTCTCACGGTGAACTGGTCTGCAGACTTCTTATCCATCATGCAAATCACAGGTCAGAGATGGTGAACATTATTGCATGGGCAGGGGCAAGCTGTCCAACATCCAGTGTAACATCTGGTATATGGTACAGCAGAACAAGGCAATGAGTCAATAGCAAGGGTTTGGAAGAACTGAGTCCCTAAGATGCTCACAGTAAAGTACCTGCCTTATATCTCTTACAAAGAGATAATTGCATGTAGCTTAGCCCATGTGATAAGCTTTTCTTTCTTCTCTGTCATGTTGCTATTTGTGTCAGGATCTAAGGCCTTTCACCCAGGATCTGAGCATCTAACAAACCTGAGTATCAAATTTCTTAGTCTCCCAGAGGAAGTTCTGAAACTTCATGAATTACTGTTTTTGTTTTGTTTTGGTCTCCCTCTCTTCCTCCTCTTTTTCTTCCTCTTCCTCCTCCTCCTCCTTCTTCTCCTCCTTCTCTTCTTTAATTTATACAAAGGCACAGACTGAATCAGCAATGTTGAGGCCTAAATCAGCATGCTTCGAGTCAGAATGGCACTAATGATGTTAGTTATGACATGTATTTATCACACGTATGCATTGTAAGGTTTCTGCTGGTGGTGCTGGCCATGCTTTCTCCATTCATACCTTTCATACTGAGATCAGGTGAATCATTTTCCCACCTTCCTTCACCTCTCTCCTCCTCTCTTCTTCGCCCCATATACCAGGCGTATTAGCCTTGCACAATCAAGAAGCATTCTTTGCACAGACCATTGCCAAACTTGGTAGTCCAACAGGTGGTCCAAAGGCCCAAGTGCTTTGCAAGCATGTATTAAATCCCTACGATGTGCAAGGTAGTCCTCTTTGAATGTGTGAGCTCACTTCACCCTGACAACACCCTTGAAAAATGAATGTTTAGTCCCATTTTAAGAGGAACCCAAGATCCCTGTCTTCAAAGAGCACATAGCTAGGAAGGTGAGACAGGCCTGTAATGATAAGTAATATTGCATGGAATATGAGCACACAGGGTCAGAGGTCGTGCTGAGAAGGGAGTCTTGGAAGGTTGGAGGAGAGAGGTGATCCCTAGACAGGGTTTTAAGGATAGGTGGGTATTTTCAGACGATTTATGGAAGGATGCTTCAGGCAAAAAGGACAGCATTTGCAAAGGGAAAGGAAGTGGGATTCTAAGCCAAAGATAAATGACATGCATGGCTAAAATATAGTTAGAGTGGTGTGCAGAGGGGAAGCTGGGTTATCTGAACTATATGAAGCCAGTGGTCTCATCTTCCTGTGCTAGTCTGTATAATTTTGAGGAGAGTTTAAAAGACTCCATTTCCAAGGTATACCACAGGCAACCTGACTGGCCAGCCTATATACTAATATCTGAATATATGCATAGTTCCTTTCTCATTTCTCTTCTTGTTCCTTATCCTTCTATCCCACATCCAACATGCCCTTCACCCAGCACTCTCTGGTTTCTCCACACTGCTGAAACTAAACACACATCTGGTTCCTCTTAGCCTCCTACCCAGCTGTTCTGCTAGGGGAGGAAGGAAATGGATGAGGAAAACATCTCTGAGCACCTCCTGCTCCATATTATTGCATTTGAAACAGGAACAGATGAGCTTGCTGTTGGTTTTAACTCCTGCTTTGGGGATTCAGAGCTTCTTTCTGATTCTCAAGTGATATTTTCTTGAGTACTAAGTTACAAAAGATATCAATACGAGGGAGCCTACAAAGCAGTGAAGGCAAAGTACAATCACACAATGGAAAACAGTTTGGCGATTCTTCAAAAAGTTAGACGTGTGACCAAGCCATTCTGGACCTGAGCATATACCCAAGAGAAATGAAAACAGGTACTCCAACAAAATATGTGCTTTGCAGGCTCATACATTATTTATGATAGACAAGAGCTGGCAACAGCCCTGATGCCCATGGATGGAAGAAGGGATCAACAAAATGTGGTGTCACCATGCAGCAGATGCCATGAAAAGTCATGAAGTCCTGATGCATGTCACAGCATGGTTGGGACTTGAAATATCACACTCAGTGAAAACAAACCAGTCACAGAAGGTCACAGATTGTGTCGTTGTATTTATATAAAACTAGAGGCCCAATGCACGAAATTCATGCAAGGAGCTCGCCCCTTGCAGCCATAGTGGCTTGCCTTGGCCCTCACAGCCCCAGCTTCGTCTGGAAGGTTGTCCAATTGTCTGATCTAATTAGCATATTATGCTTTCATTATTATAGATATTCAAAAGAGGAAAACCATAAAGATAGAATGCAGAATGGGAGTTTCTGGGTGGCGGGTAGAAGCAGGGTTGTCTTTGAGGGTGTTGACAGTGTTTCAAAGCTCGGTAGAGGTGGTGGTTGTGCAACATAAGAATGTACTAAATGTTGCTGGATTGGACAACTATGCATGGTGAATTTTATGGTATGGGAATTCCACCTCCATGAAAATAAAAAACTCCCTCAAAGAGAAAACGAGGGTAAATTGCAAAGAAATGAGTTGCATTGCACACAATTTACACAATATGACCCATGCTTGCAGGAAGGCCACAGAGTAACGAGGTAGAGTGGAGAAGGAGGCAGTTCTGAACATGGGAGCTCAGTCTCAGTTCCGAGGTGCCCACGAAGTGTGACCACCAACACCATATGCTGGTCCTCCTCCCAAAAGGAAGTTGCAGCCTGGAAAGGTGACCGCTCATCAGGCCAGAAACCGAAGATGAGAAACTTGGAAATGGATGGAGTGTTATGCCCATGCATATTTAACTCCACATCAGCATAGAGGGGACACTTTAAGGAGGGAAGTGCTTAAACCAGACAAGATTTCCTTCAGTCTGATAATAAACACACCAAAGTGCCCTTTTATGTTTAATAATTCAGGATCCAGTGTGTGTTTAAAGGTTTTCTTATTTTATCATTAGGAAAACCGAATGGTAATCAGTTAAAAAGTAATAGGTGAGAAATGTTTTCAAAATGGGCCCCAGACCATGCACTTTAGTAATGGATGGGTGTGTGTTTCTTCACAACAGGCACTTGGAGGACTGGAAGTTTTAACACAGCCAGACAGGAGTCCTGTCCCTGGTTGGAGGGATGAATCTACTCCCACACATGGCCTCGGGTTAGAAGGAAATCAGACAGAAAGGACATCCGGGATTACTTTAGTGGCCAATCTTTGAATGAGTTTGCTCAGAATGAAGCCAGAGTCTTGGAAAATTCTGGAGAGAAACCTGAAAGTCAGATCATAGGGACAGGAACAGGTCGTATCAATGGAAAGCTGTGGGATTAACCTGGCCTTCGATTGGGCTCCAGGGGAAATGTGATGGCTCTCTCTAGGCAGCAGCGATGTTTAGAAAGGAAGACTGGCTCACCTTGTACGATAAGGATGATTCTAGGACTCTTGGGTTGAAGGCAAATGATATTTTCCCAGGGAGTGGAGTGGGGACGTGAATAGACTCCTGGCACCACCAAATTGCCCTATCTCCTGGTAGAACTTGAACGTGGCAGAGGGGATCTTGCATGTTCTTAAACATCACATTGGAAAAGGAAAGCTGCCACAGTGCTTCATCCTTATTCAGCATCTGTTTATCATGCCCATCAGACACCATGGTGTGTCCACTGTAGAACACCACATGGACAAGATTGCTGGCTGTGTGGATCTCATATTTTCTTAGAGGAAAACCGTTCAAGAAGGAATTGTGACAGACACCGCCAGATGCCTACCAAATCCCCATTTATTCCTTCTTCCTTGGTAATGGGTCACTTAGTCATAGCCAGGACGCCCACATGAAAGGGAAATGATATTGTGTTCCCCACCTACCCCTGCAGGGAGGAATCACCTACAAGATGGCAATGAAAATGATTGTGTGGTTCCTGGGGAAAGCCTTTAGTAGGGGCTGACTCACCCACTGTGGGTGAATCCTGCACCTGTTCTCCCTCGCCCTCTTCCTCTGCATGAAACGGCGTGACCTTGAGGCAACTTTGAGGATGGAGTCTGTATCCTGAGGAGGGTGGAACAGAAACGTGAGAAGAGCAAGAGGACTCAGCATGGACTCCTCAGCCCTGAACTTCTTTTCGGGGAGAGAAAAAATGCACCTGCATTTTGTGTAAGCCACAGTTATTCTGGGATTCTCCCAATAGCAGCCAAGTCCAATTTTATGAGATCAAGGCTGAAAACACAAATATAATTTCAGAAAGAAGAACCTGCTGTGCAGGCAACAAAACAGAGAGTTGTGCAAGAGAGAGACCAGGGTGGGGGCAGACTGCTCTTGGATGGGAGAGAGTGATCTCTCTGAGGTATGAATGGCCAAGTGGGTCAGAAGTGGGCAGTTGCTGGGAAGGACATTCTAAGCTGATAGGATGGCAGATGTTAAAGCAACCAAAATGGCATTACTGAGAAACAAAGTCAGAGGGGCAGTAGTGGCAGAATATGCAGAGATGGTGCTAGATGAGGGCATATGCAGGGGAGAGCAGGTCCCTCTGTGGTATAGGCCATGCCAAGAAGTGTGCATTTGATCCTGAGTGAGGTAGGGCATCTATAGTCTGCTGTGGGCAGAAGAGTGATGACCTCATATTTATTTATGAAGTGTGCCCTAGCTTCCATGTAGAAATGGGCTTGGTGAGTTAGGAGTCATCATTCAGGTGAATGGGGGGAGGTAATGGAGGAATAAGGACACATATGTAACACCTTAATCAGTAAAGAAATTTTTTTAAAAGAAGGGGAAAAAATATCCAGGCGAGTGTTGATTGTGGGATTTATGCCAGAGGTAGCCCTAATGGGACTTAGAGAAGTTTGGGAAACCAATTAAAGCCTAAGCAGCTTATGTTAGGAGGCTGAGCATTGATGCAGCATCCACATTGCCTTTGGAAGAATCTCTCACAGAGTCCTCCTGTTAGAGCCACTCAACTGTGTGCACAAAATTAACGTGTGTTACTCAACAATACCAACAATGAGCAAAAACCCACACAAATAACTCCGTTCAAAAATAGGCAAATGACATTTCTCCAAAGAAGAATTACAAATGACTAATAAGCACATGGAAAAAAATTGCTCAACATCACTGCTCCTTTGGGAAATGCAAATCAAAACTACAAGGAATACCACCTCATACCCATTAGGATGACTACTATCAAAACAAAACAAAACAAAAAAAACAACAAAAAAAAAAACAATACATACGGGCAGTAATGTGGGGAAGCTGGACCCTGTGCACTGCTGGTGGGGATGTCAAATTGCAACCACCATGAAGACAGTATGGCCATGCTTCAAAAAATTAGAAATATAAATAGAATTACTACATATGGCTTAGGATTTCAGCTTGTTGGTATACAACCCAAAGCATTGAAAGCAGGGTCTCAAAGAGATATCCATATATCCTGTGTTTAAAGCAACATTCTTTCTAATAGCTTATGTGTGGAGGCAACCCAAGTGTACATAGATAGCTGAATGGCTAAGAAAAATGCCATATACCCATAAAACACTAACTCCCCATCCTCCATTCCCCCTCAGCCCCTGGCACCCACCGTTCTACTTTCAATCTCTATGAATTTGACTACTTTAGATGCCTCATATAGTGAAGCCTGTAGTGTTTGCCTTTTTGTGACTGGCTTATTTCACTAAGCATAATGTCTGTAAATTTCATGCATGTTGCTGAATATGCCAGAATTTCCTTCTTTTTAAGGCTGATTAATATTCCACTGTAAATGGCTAAGCAAAATGGCTTAGCAAGATTTATAAATGGCTAATAAGCACATGAAAAAAATGCTCAACTTCAGTGATCATTAAGGGAATACAAATCAAAACTACAAGGAGGAGTGGAAGATGGGGAATTAGTGTTTCTTGGATACAGTCTTGCAAGTGAAAAGAGTTCTGGAGATGGATGGTGGTGATGCCTGTACAACAATATGAATGTATTTAGTGCCACCCAATTGGACCCTTGAAGCTATGTAAAATGGGACACTGTAGTGTATTTTGCACAATGAAAAAATGGAGGAAGATTCACATGGGATGTCTCTGGGATTGCAATGACTTCTCAGCCAGAAGAGCCATGTCTGTCCTTCTCACAGCTCAGAAGCAGGTACCTGTGTCTGTGAGTTCCAGTCCACCATCATGTTGACAATTAGCATCTCTGAGGTTCCTATTTCCCCCTGCAAATATCAACCTATTGGTGACTTCTTCTCAAAAGCCCCTCCAAACCCAGCAAAGGCAGCCTGTGCCCTGAAGTATGAGCATGTGGCTCCCACCCACTGATTGAACTAGACATAGAGGGATGTCCAGAGACCTGATCCTCAGACCGGGCCTGGAGTCAAAACTAGTCAGGGAGGACATGTGCACATTTGCATATTATTTGCATCTGCTTTACATAAGGCTGCACAAGCTGTGCTGTCTTCTCAAACATCACTCACATTATATTTTAAGACTGCCACAATCTTTGATGAACATTTAGATCTGCAGCCTGAATGTCTCGAACTTCTCCAACTGCAACTTTCATCCATAGGTGATGGGAAGCCCAGAGCCTGTCCCAGGTATCTGTCTACACCCCAAGGCAGTGGTCGGCAAACTCATTAGTCAGCAGAGCCAAATATCAACAGTACAATGATTGAAATTTCTTTTGAGAGCCAATGTTTTTAAACTTAAACTATATAGGTAGGTACATTGTTAATAACTAAATATGAGTACTCCTAAGCTGGCCTTTGCTAAAAATGCCCTCAATCTGATTGAAGTACACTTAAGAGGCCAAAGAGCTGAATGTGGCTCTTGAGCCACGATTTGCCGACCACTGCCCCAAGGGATTCAGTGCTTTCTAGTGTGAGCACACACTTCATTTTTCCCTTCATGCAGTATGTTTTAATGTGAGGTTAGAGAGGTTGGAGGGATCACTATAAAAAAATTTAGATGCAATATGAACATCCTTGATTTTGAACATTCCTTAGTCTTCTCAGACATCAGAAATTGTTCACTGGCAATTTATTTCCTTACATCTTGAGCACTAGCCTTTTCTCTCACCTTTTCCCCTCTCCTCTCCTCTCTTCTTCTCCTCCCCCCTGCTTTTCCCTCTCTTCTCCAGCCCTCCCTTGCACTCCCTTCTTCTCTCTTCTCCTCTCCTCTTCTCTCCTTCTAGACTGTTCTCTTTTCTTCTCCATTTTCCCTCCCCCTTCTCTCCTCCTCTGCATCCCTCTCTTATCCTAACATTTCTTTTCTCTTCTTTCTCAGTGGATGAAGGGTGAACCACTATTGTCATTCAACAAACATGCATTTAATGCTAATAAGCTAGTAAACAAGATGTGCAAGCCCTTACCTTCCTGGAGTTCGCAGGGTTGTGTTGACAAAGACACTGCCCAAAATATAAAATCCATGAACAAGCTGTCTTTACCATGAGAGAGAGCAGTACATGGTACACAGTTTAAATCTAAGGCATCTCCATTGAATGTCTGGTGAGGAAGGGTCTAAGTGGAAGAGCAGAAAGACGTAGCCCTGAAGCCAAAGGACCTCACTGTGCTCAGGAAAGACCAAGAAGGCCAGTGGGATGATGGAGCAGGAGGGAGATGCAGGACAAAGATGTGAATGAGGAGGGAATTGCCAAGCAGAGCATCTGATGCCCTATTGGGTGTGCATTTTACTGTTCATCTCTTTTGAATAGGGAGCAACATGGTATCATGCATAGTGCCAGCCTATCACCCTGCTGGTTAAAGGGAAATCTTCCATCCTCCTCATGCTCACCCTACTTCACTTGTGCTCAATGCTCCTTCAGTGCTGCCTAACAGAACTCCAAAATCCTGTTTTCTCATTCTTATGAAGAATAACACCAGTTTCTCTTTATCTTGCACTCTCCTTAGTGTGTGTGTGTGTGTGTGTGTGTGTGTGTGTGTGTGTGTGTGTGTGTTAGACAGAGAGACGGAGGAGAATTTTGCCATTCCCCTATGAAGTAGAAATAGAAACTACTTGTGAAATATTTAATTTATTTTCTATTTAGCCCCACTCTCCAGCGCAGAGAATAAATAAGACAGAGGCTAGGAAGTGGAGAAAACAGTAAACATGATGAGCAATGCCAGGCAAATATTTTGGGAAGTTCCAATGGAGTAAAATCTTGTGGAGAGAAATGTAGAACCTTCTCTGGCAGGTGTCTCGCCACCATGCTCCCATCTCTGCTTTCCATGTTTATGATGTATGACACAATTAGAAAATGACATTTTCATGCCTTTTTTGTCATTAGTAGTGTTAAGGTAAAGTTGGTCATTCAGCCCACAGACTGGCAGTGGGCAGGAAGAAAGAAGAAAAGTGGCCCCGAGGTCTTTTAAAAGGAAAAAGCCAAGTGCAGGGGCCACACCAATGACCTCTGGGCAGTGAGTGATCCCCTAACCCTGGAGGGAACCACATGTAGCAATTGCTGAAGGAAAAAATGTTCTCTGACACATCCCAAAGCACAGCATTCACTAGTGCCCACTCCTCAGCATTCAGGATGAAATCTAGGCCCATCATCCACATTCTCACACGCATAGACCAACAGCAGGCAAGTCTATGGCAGATGCAATTCTTTGCACACAGGTGTGAATGGGCCACCTGCATGAGAGCAGGATGTTTTGCTCTAGTTGAACCAACATTAGGAACACAATAACATGTTTAACAGATTTAGATGAGTGCTTACTTAATTTAGAAAAACAACCTTCTCTGTATAGAAATATTTATTGCCTAAATAAACCAGTCAGTGTAACTGATTATCTTGCTAGGGAGACACAGTGGGTAAGGTAGATCGACTAAGGAATAACTTCTTAGTATTAGATGTTTGCAAGATCTGGTCAAATTTAGGGTGGGGGCCAGATGAGACTTGAGATTGTTTGCTAAGGAATGTGCCTTACTTTGCCTTGCCCATAACAGACCCCTAACAAATAACTTGCATGTGTTTTTAGTAATTAGGATATTTCTTTACAGGTATTTTCAAGTATTTCTGGATTTTTTTGTGCCTGAGTTCATGTTCATGTTTATATTCATTCACTGGCTCATGTGTGTGTGTCCACATGTGGGGGATCCGGATAGGAATCATTGCCATCTGCTCCTTGAAAAGATACTTAGTACTGGGCAGAACTAAGGGCTGGGGATGGTAGAGAGACAGCCCAGCAAGGTCAATAGAATGCCTTTCCAGGAGCCAGCACAGCCTGTTTCTTGGTACTGCCTCTTGGAGGATGTGTGACTGGGCAAGTTATTGATCTCTCAGCCTTTTTGTCTTGGAGAGATCCTGACAATTAGAGATCATACATGTCCAATGTTTACAGGTTTGTTTGTTTTTCATAAGAAAGAAACTCAAAAAACTCTAAAAAGTGAGTTGATGCCCTAGCCAGGTTTACTCAGTAGTTAGAGAGTCAGCCTGTGGACTGAAGGGTTCCATGTTCCATTGCACGCAATGGCATGTTCCTTGGTTGTAGGCTTGATCCCTGGCCCTGGTTAAGGCAGGTACAGTAGGCAACCGATTCATGTGTCTCTCTCACATTGATGTTTTTCTCTCTCTGTTTCTCCCCCTCCCCTCCACTCTTTCTGAAAATCAATGAAAATATACCCTCAGATGAGGATTAACAACAACACACATGAGTTGTCTCCTTGCCCATGTAGCTTAGTTGGTTGAGCATTGTCCTGGGTACAAGGAGGTTTCCAGTTCAATTCCTTGTCAGGGCACATGCCCAGGTTGCAGCTCAATCCCTAGGAGGGGGACATGCAGCAGTCAGCGGATTGATATTTCTCTCTCATCAATATTTCTATCTCTCTCTGTGCCTCCTTTCCTCTCTCTGAAATAAATAAAACATATATTTTTAAAAAGTGAGTTGCCTACTATACCATAACCCTCTGCCAATCATAGAGGTTCAGGCAGATTTTATTGCCAGTCATATTGTGCTGGAGTTGAAGTGCTAAGAATGCTGTCTTATCCCTCAGCTAGATCTGTTTTAAAAGGTGATCTTGGAGTTCTGTCAAGCAGAGAGCGAGGATTTACACAGTGACAAACACATGCCCATGACATTTACTATCAGATTTCCTAGAACTGAGTCCCCAGCTCCTGGGCAAGGGGAAACATGCAATGGGAGAGTTGGGAAGAGGTACTTTAGCAGAGACACGGTTTAGAGCACAGGCATTTCTTTTTATTTTTAGGTTGGGATTTAGAAACAATCAAACAATACCTTTTATCTGAAAAAAGTGGGGAAACAAGAGAACTCATCTTGATTTGAAATGCCAATTTATTTTTTCCCATCGCCACGGTTTGTTCCCTGTCTCTATTAGTCCCACTGACCTGCTCAGGGCTCATGGCCTTTTGCAGCTAATTTAGCCCTTTGTAGCTCATCATCATCTCGGTCCTCATCTCAGAGACTTCCAGGGCTTTATGGAAATACCATCCGGACCTGTGGATGCTTTTGTGGAGTCTCCAAATAACCCCATCCATCTTCCTGGCATTTCTTAGCTGATCAACAAGAGGTTTACACTGTGCTTTCTTTTATAGCATCTTCATTACCTCTGGCTGTCACACAGCTGCCCATTTCTGTGTATATTGCATCCCCAACTAGGCTCTCTGGTGGTGTGCCTATGGTGTCGCTCTGGCCCTTCATTTTGCCAGCTTCAGCTCAGTCAGTCACCATGCCACTGACCAGACAGGACATGCTTCTCTCTATTTCTCCACTGCCCCTTCTGAGAATCTTTATCGCTCCTTACATGAGATTCCCACAAATGGTGCAGAGTGGAACTCCACAGCATAAAAGAGCCAGAACTGAAACTTTGTTTAAAACCATATCAAACCCAATCCAAATGGGCCCCCAATATTGCCTGGTACACAACAGATGGTCCATTGAATATTGTTTGAATGATGAAATGGTGAAATTAATTGCTGATCTTGCTACCAAATAATAATAATAATGAAATGGAAATAGAACCATTTGGGTTAAGGGTCAGATGTGTCATTAATGATAGTCTTTTTTTAAACTATATATATTTTATTGATTTTTTTACAGAGGGGAAGGGAGAGTGATAGAGAGTTAGAAACATTGATGAGAGAAAAACATTGATCAGCTGCCTCCTGCACACCCCTCACTGGGGATGTGCCTGCAACCAAGGTACATGCCCTTGACTAAAATCAAACCTGGGACCCTTGAGTCCATAGGCTGATGCTCTATCCACTAAGCCAAACCAGTTAGGACAGTGCTTGTTTTAGGAGGTACAAAGAACCCAGCAATGGAGTAGTGACCTGGATTCTTTGCGTGGCAGCTGCTACCAGCCCCTCCATAGCTGATGTGCCTGTTGTACCAGTTAAGGTGGCTTTGTGCTAGAACCTGCACTGGTGCAGGACAGTCAACCACCATCTGTCACGAGGGCCACCTGCCACCAGAGAACACCTGAATTTTATTCAGGGGACAAAGCCTTAGAGGGGATCAACTGCTACAATTGAACTTCAAGGAGGATGTCTTCACCTCTCTTGGTCTTTGTCTTAGGGAAGCTCATTGGTTACTTCTACTTGGGGCTTCTTCTAAGTCGGATTTATTTTGCTCCTCACCCACTGAACTTGGCACATTCCATCATCCCTGGCAAGCTGGGATAACCAAGAGAGACTTGAGTGCCTATACATAAAACAGGATTGCTATCTACTTCTGGAATTTGACTTTGGGAAACAGGGATCTCGCCGGAGCTAAAGTATGAAGTTGGGCCAGTTCTCTCGCCCTCTATTATGAGCTGAATCATGTCCTCTCCTTCCAAAATTCCCATGGTAAGGTCCTAACTTCCAGTACATAAGCTTGCAAATGTATTTGGAGATAGGGTCCTTAAAGAGGTACAGTTAAGGCAGTGGTCGGCAAACTCATTAGTCAACAGAGCCAAATATTAGCAGTACAATGATTGAATTTCTTTTGAGAGCCAATTTTTTTTAAACTTAAACTTCTAACACCACTACTTCAAAATAGACTCGCCCAGGCTGTGGTATTTTTTGGAAGAGCAATACTCAAGGGACCAAAGAGCTGCATGTGGCTCATGAGCCGCAGTTTGTTGACCACAGAGTTAAAGTATAATGAGGTCATTAGGGTGGACACTAAGCCAATATGACCATGAACAGACACAGTGAGAAAATGGCTGTCTAAAAGTTCAGAAAAGAGTCCTCACCAGAAAGCAACTCTTCTAAGACCCTGGTCTCAGACTTTCAGCCTCCAGAATTGTAAGAAAATAAATGTCCCTTGCTTAGGCAATCCAGGTGTGGTACTTTGTTATGGAAACCCTAGGAAAGTAATATGCTATCCAACCCAGAAAGTGTTTCCATGGAGAATGTGGAAGGGCTAACCTCACAAAATGAAAGCACAGTTGCTCTGCATATTTTTCAGATAGATAGGTGGATAGATAGATAGATAAATAGATAGATAGATAGATAGATAGATAGATAGATAGATAGATAGATAGGTGGGTTGATTGATGATGGATGGATAGATTGACAGGTAGGTATCAACAAAGAGGCATGCATTGCAAAGGAATTGCATACATGGTGAGAGTGAGCCAGGGAGTCTGAAATTCTTGGGGCTAGCCATGCAGGAGGACCAGGCTGGGAACTCTCAGGGATAGGCTGACACCTAATCCGCAGGTGAAATTTCTCTCTCAAGGAAGCTTCTGCTGCTTTTGAGGGTTTCCACAGATTAGGTGAGGCTCACTAACCTTTCCCATGATAGTCTCTGTTACAGATAACGGATTGCAGGTGTTCATTCCATCCACAAATATCTTCAAAACAATACAAAATTAGTGTTTGATAGATGACTTGGTGCCTAATCAGGTTGAGCATCATAATGATGACAATAGTGATGATAACTGCTATTCTTTATTGCATTCTTGGTAAGTATTGGGCATGCTGCTAAAATTTTTACATGTGGTATAGTGGCTCCTCCTTATCTGCTCCAAGATCCCCAGTGGCTTCCTAAAACCATGAATGGTATCAAACTCTCCATATACTTTTTTTCTATACATATATACATACATACCTGTGATACATTTTAATTTGTAAATTAGGCATAGTAAGAGATTATAGATAATTAATAAAAATAAATAATATGCAGTAATTGTGAAGGGCTTTGGGCCTTTATTAAGTTAAATAAGGGAACTTTCACACAAACACTGCAATGGAGTGACAGTCAATCTGATAACAAAGAAGGCAGATAATTCACTAACTAGTCAGTAGTTTATAAGATGTGGATGCATTGGACAAAGGGATGATTCAGCTCCTGGGCAGGACAGAGTGGGATGGTGCCAGATGCCATCAGGCTACTTCAAATGGCTCACAATTTAAAACGTATGTGTTATTTATTTTGGGATATTTTTGTTTAATATTTTCAGACTGAAGTTGATTGAAATTAACTGAAATCACAGAAATTGAAACTCCATACAAAAGGACATAGATTTTTATGTCTTTTTAAAATATATTTTTTTATGGATTTCAGAGAGGAAGGAAGAGGAAGAGAGATAGAGACATCAAGGATGAGAGAGAACCATTGATCAGCTGCCTCCTGCATGCCCCCCAACTAGGGATTGAGCCCACAACCCAGGCATGTGCCTTGGCAAGGAATTGAACAGTGACCTACCTCCTGGTGCTCTACCTCTGAGCCATTCTGGCCGGGCTGTATTTATATCTTTATTCCAATTATATCCTCAGGAGGTCAGGAAGGTTACATGACACATCCAAGGTCACACTGGATTAAAAAGTAGGTCTATATGATCTCCACATCCAGACTTCAGACCATTGTGCTATGCTGGTGGCTATCAGAGGGAGAGACATTATGGTCTTTGGGCTCTATCAGTCATAAATATATGAAATAGTAAAACCCCAGGGAGGTCTCCCATGTCCAAAGTGATTCATGCATCTGAAATGAGGGAGAGAGAGTGTGTGTGTTGGAATCTAGGGCCACATCTGGCAAGAGAATGTTATTCCTCTTGCTTCCTGGGGGAAATGGACAAGAACCTCAGGTACAGTCATTCCTGCCAATGTGGTTACAGGGGCATTTCCTCATCAGTTACCACACCAGATGGATGGTAACCTGAACCAGGAAGCCTCAAGGGGGGAGGGGGTTGTTCCAAGGCCCCTTGTCTTTAAGCCACTGTGAGCCTTCTTGTCTTCCCCCCAGTACATCCCCCGCCCTGAGCATGAGGTGGTTACAGCACTTTCTAATATAAGTGCAAGCAAAATAAAATTAGAACTGTGCCAGTGGGGGGAAGCCAGCTACCCACGGGCGCCATAAATTGCCTTTCCTCTCACCCCTCCTCCCCTGGGCCCACCCCCTGTCACCCTCATCAAGTCACCCCAAATAACCTGCCTTGCCTGGTTGAGTCACTGTTTCAGGAGAAGCAGGGCCAGAGAGATCTCAGACAAGCCCAGGGAAGGATGATGCATGGATGATCAGCAATGAAAAGAGAGTGTGCCAAATGCCATGTGATAACCTGTGTGGGTGGCAGAAGCAGACCATTTGAGTGACATCTGTCATTTAGAGTCAAGGGAAGAAATCAGAGACTGTTGGATGTAGTCATCACATCAGCCAGTTTAATACAATCCCTTTGCTTCTGCTTCTCTTACATGGACGCAGTTCTTTTCTCAGGGAGTCATTGTTGGCTATAGCGTCAATGTCCCTGGTGTTTGATGACCCAGGGACACCTATGCTACACACACTATTTCCAATGTATGGGCACATGTGAATCTCCACTGAAGCAAATTCAGAGTGTAGGAAATTCCAAGTCTGGGTACATTCTGGAGTACAGTGTCTCAGCATTGTCAGGACCCCTCAATGGATTACCAGGGCACATCTTTGTCCCATGGAACCAGAATTACTGGTGCAAGGGTCTGGGACCAACCATTTGCTAGGCAGAGGAGTCTCATGCCCCTGGCAGGCTGATAACTTTGACATGAGGCATTCTCACCCAGGTGCATTTTTTAAAAGGAGTTAAAATAGCATCGGTATTTGAGGAGTTTAGTTGTTGAGGCTAAAGTGGTTCTATGCTAAGATGATGATGATGATGATAATAATAATAATAATAATAATAATAATAATAATATAATGATGGTAGCCTTAATATGAATGAAAGCAATAATGGTGACATAAGATCTATTATTGAGCTATTGCTATGCCATGCATATTGAAGAACTATGTTCCATATTCCATGGAACATATAATTTGATCCTCTCTCAAATCCTGGAAGTATGATTATCCCATTCTTGTTTTTAGAGGTGGAAGGAAGTAAATGAGAGCCAAAGGGATAGATAGCTTGCCAAGATTATGCTGCTAATGGTAGTTAGAATGTATGATTTGTAGGTCCTCAGGGGCCTGGAGGCTGGTCTACAAACCACCCTGAGACACAGCCAGCTCAGGGGACATACAGGGCACTCAAAACAATGCCTTGAGCTGAAGAAGAAAGGCCCCCAAATTTCTCCCTTCATCAGTGTTCTCCTTTTGGCTTCCACATTAGTGTCTCTTGGGGTGCCTTATGAAGTCCAATCCCACAGGGTCATTTTAGGGAAGATGGGCTTGATCACCAATATTCTTTGTTAAGTCCACTGGGTATTTGAATGGGCAGTCAGATTTGAGAACAACTGTCTGAGATCCAAGATTCTTAAAATATGGTTTATGGATCAGACTTCAACGGGTCTGTTCAGATTTTTCATTCATGACTATTTAATGAAGAGGTGGGGTTTTCCTAGATTCTCAAAAGGATCCACTAACATCAATAAACCAACAAAGGTAGAGCATTGTTGCTTAAGAGCAGTGGTCGGCAAAATCATTAGTCAACAGAGTCAAATATCACCAGTACAATGACTGAAATTTCTTTGGAGAGACACATTTTTTAAACTTAAACTTCTTCTAGTGCCACTTCTTCAAAATAGACTCACCTAGGCTGTGATATTTTGTGAAAGAGCCACACTCAAGGGGCCAAAGAGCCCCATGTGGCTCACAAGCCACAGTTTGCCAACCATGGCTTTAGAGGATGATGGTAACCATCACCACCTCTAACTGAGAGCCAGTGTGTGCCAGGCACCAGAGAGGGGTCCTGGGATAGACTGGCTCACTGAATCATGTGCATAGCTCTGGTACTGGCCTAGTTTATACAGAAGGGAGCTGAGGTTCCAGAAGGCAAGGAAACATGTCACCACAAAGTCACCATGAATGAAGGATAGAGCCATAATGCAACTCAAGTATATTTTATGCCAAAGCTAGTTCTGTCTAATAGACTTCCCTGATGGATAAGGGTTAAAAATAAATAAAAAGTCCTGCCCAGAAATAGGGAAATGAACTTGGAGATAGCTGAAGGGCTTTGACAGCCACAGGGCATATAGGAATCTGAACTGGTGCGTCATTAAGAAAGCAAAACACTCCAAGTTCACATTGTGTGACTCAGGACTAATTTCCACTGTCCTGATGAGCAAGAGAGAAGACATCTGACATGTCCCTCTTGCCTAGAAAATGATCCTCTCTGGAAGCTTCTGGACTTGCTTATGGGGAATGCCTTTTCTCACTTCTTTCCTCCAACACCTCATTTTGTTGGTCCCTGACTCTTTATCTCAAGCAAGGAAGTGTTATCTGTCTAATGAAGCAGATATAAGCCCTTCGTTGAATCAAGACTCTGCCTTTTATCCATTTTTCTTCTAATCTTTCTTACCCAAAGACCTTCTGAGATTTAATTTCTTGTGCATGTGGAAGGAGGATATTCACAATGACTCAATGACCTTACCCAGCAAGTATGTTTTCCTACATAGATCCTATGTTAGCAAATGACATGGCCCCAGTTGTTGAAGCTGAGCTCGGTGCCTTCCTTGGTCCCTCCTTCCTGTGCAGCAGGCTCTCCCCCCTGGACACCCAGTAGATTTCCATGCCCTGACTTGTGTTGCAGAACCATCCATTCTCTCTGTCTCTACCAGGTATCAGGCCCTGGCCTCATCTGTCTCTCAGGCAGGAAACCACTGTGGCTTCTGCATAATCAACCCCTTGCTTTGCTATCTCTACTTTGTCCTAGGCACTCAGAGTAATAGTTTTAATACCAATCTGATCATGCCCCCGCACTACTCTTCTCCAGTGCTGAAAATGCATATGCTCACACACACACTCACACAGACAAACACATTGACACATACATATGTATAGCCAAAGACACACATGTCTCTGAACCATGGGAATAAAGTGAAGAAGCCTTCACATGAGCCTGCCACACATCACAGAGTCTTCTTTCTGCTCTCCACCTTCTGTGCCCCCCAGTGTTTCCTTCTGCTGGTTCCCACCTCTGCAAAATTAAGTAGATAAATGTTCCTCACATCATATGCCTGCATCCATGAGATTATGAGAGGAGTGGTCTGAGTAGCTTGGCCCACAAGGAGAGGATTTTTTGTGTGTTTCATACACAGCTGTATTGAGGTATAGCTCATATACCATACAATTCCCCCATTGCAAGTGTACCATTCAATGTGCTTCAGTCTAGTTACAGAGTTGTGCAGTCTACATCGCGATCCAATGAACGTTACATTTCATAATGTATGTGCATATGTAATAATCACATTGTAAACCTTTAATATACACAATTTTTGTCAGTTATACCTCATTAAAATGGGCAAGAGGAATAACTTTGGTAATACCCCAAAAAAGATCTTCCAACCGATTAGCATTAATTTACCCCTTCTCTCAACTGTAGGCAATGTATGAATTGCTAATGTTGGACATTTCATAGACTGGGAATCCTACAATAGGTGGCCTTTTGTATCTGGCTGCTTTGACTTAGAATGATTTTAGGCTCATCCATAGTGTAGCAAATATTGCCAGAGGATGCTCTGTTGAATGAATATATTTTATTTTTAGATTGTTTCCTCTTTTTTATTGTGAATAACACTCCCCTCTCCACCTCAGTTTAGAGCAGAGGTTCCTCCATTTATTGTCAGTAGGAATTCATCCAGCTATTTGATTCAGCTAAGCCTCAGTTTTTTCTCCTGTAAAATGGCCACAATAATAGCATCTACCTGTTAGGTCATTGTGATAATGAACCACATAATTTGAGTAAAGGTTAGCCCAGCATCTGTTACATAACGAGCACTCCATGGAGTCTGTGCCGCTCTTCTAGATCCCCTTTTTGTTGGGTTAACATTTTCATGGTGGCAGTTGTTGACAACTATTAGTTTTTAAATTTATTTTTATTGATTATGGTATCACATAATTGTCCTTATCCCCCCATTCCCATCCCAAACCCCTCCCTTCATATTCCCCCATCCCCCTATTGTCCATGGTGCATGCACACAAGTCCTTTGGTTGATCTCTTCCCTTTACCCCCACCCTCCCCTACTTTCCCTCTGAGGTTTGAGAGTCTGATCACTGCTTCTCTTTCTCTGGGTCAATTTTTGTTCACCAGTCTATGTTGTTCATTAGTTCCTCTGGATGTGTGAGGTCATGTGATCCAAGATGTTCATTTCATTTTCATTCTATCCTAGCCATTTATTCATTCTTTTCAATAAACCTGTGAGGCAGTCATTATGCTCTCATTTTATACATGAAGAAATGAAGTCACAGATGAATCAGGAATGTGCTCATGTGCACATAGGTAAGAAAAAGTAAAGCAGGACCTCTGTCTGAGCCCAGATAAGGACTATCTGGGACCTGCTATCCACTTGCCTCCTGACTTTCGGCCCCCCTCCGCCACCCCTACCAAAGGAATGACAAGAGGTTGTGATGTTGCTGGGTCCAGGAGTGTGACCAAGGACATAGAAAGGAATGGGCACCTGTTTCTTACGGGACAGGGTGCTGGTGTCTTAGAGCCTTTCCCTTTCTTCTGAGGAAAAGCTTCCTTTGCAGCAGGAGAGATGCAATGAGGCACCAGAAAGCACTTCCTAAGAGTCAAGGTATTGAAATCTTGGGAGGCTCTCCTGAGAAGAGGCCATTGCATTATCTATTCTGACTGTGTTTATGTGTGTGTGTGTGTGTGTGTGTGCCTACCTACAGATGTGTGCATTTGTTTATATGTGTGCGTTTATGCATTGCATGTTTATATGTGTATATATGCGGAGGTGTTTGTGTGTACAGGTGTATCTGTGTGCACATGTTTGTGTATAGTTGTGTGCATACATGTGTGTATGTATATGTGTATACACATGGACACAAGTTTATGTATACGTGTATGTGCATGCATTTGTATGTGCGTGTTTTATGTGTGTATGTGTACTCATGTGCACATATGGGTGCATATCTGTTTTTTGTGAATGCACATGTGTGTATGTATATGCGTGCACATGTTTGTAGATATATCTGTATGTTCATGTTTGCATGTACGATGCTTCATTTGTATACACACACGTGCGTGTGTGTGCACATGAATGTGTGCATCCATGTTCATACCTGTACTTAGGGGGTGCACCTGCACCTGGTTGGAGCTTCATTTTCAGAGGCTAGGCTGCATCCCTGTGTCTTGCTGACTCTTTCTAGCACTTTACTCAGGAATAGGGAAGTGAGCTGAAACCTTACACTTTCTTTCTCTTCATGAGTCTCACTAAATCCTTTTCAAAAACCCATTTTCTGCCATCCAGAGGTGTGTTTGGAAGTAGCAATTAGCAAATACATTTGTGATGTATACATCTTCTTTCTCTCACTCTCCTTCACTGTGCATGTCATCTGAGACACATAGAGATGGAAAGATGGAGATAGTGATAGTAAGAGCGAGTGAGGAAGCCAGAGAGACAAGCTTACAGAGGAGGAGGCATGTTTGAGGGAGAATACAGGAAAACAGTAACTAGGTGTCACTCTTTACCAACAGTAATTGAGCAGAGAATTAGACAAAAAAGCATGATTTTGTTTACCAGAAGATGTAGTTTGGGATAAGGATTTTAGGGTCTGTAGTGTGTGTGTGTGTGTGTGTGTGTGTGTGTGTGTGTGTGTGTGTGTTTCCCTCCTACCTGGCTGGGAGACTTCCACAAGTCACCTCTCACAGCGATAAAAAGGAGTTTCAGCAAGGATTGCCTTTATTTGCCCGTGTCCTCTGCAGGAGGTAATCAGGAGCCTGTCCGAGAGCATCAGAAGCCTGGGCTGCACTGGGGGCTTGAACTGGCCTCTTCCCCGCCCTTCATCAACCCCATGCAGTTTGCATGCTCAGCACAAGGTGATCACTGGGGTCTGGGCAGCTGTGTGGGCTGTCCTCACAGAGCTGATATCCCCGGTGTCACAAACGTGCCTGTTTACTGCTGGTGTTCATACGAGGAGGGCCGGGGAGGAGGCCTCTGGGGCCCACAGAGCAGGCCTCTGCAAGGGAACACGGCATTGGCCACTGGCGGTCTTCATTCTCCCCCTCAGCACAGGTAGCCGGGCTGGCTTTGTGTCAGGCCTGAGCAGAGAAGCCTCGTTAATTCACCCCCATGAAAATGGAAGTTTCATAAGCATTGACTTAATTAATGAAGAGGCAGGCAGCATGCTCCACCAATTAACACCACAGGGAAAAGGAAAATGGGCTTTCTTTTGGCATGTTGTGCCAAAGTTAAGGACTGTAACACACAGCAAATAAATAGAGATGCTTTTAATGAGCCGCAAGATCGAGCTGAATAACTCAGAAAGGATGGCGGGTAAACACTGCCAACTCTTTGCACCGTTAAGAGTAATTGATGAGCATAGTTAAAAGTTTGAGGGGGGATAGGGACTGTCGGGGCTACAGCCGCATTCATTTATAAATGCATTTTCCTTTAAAAGTAGCTGGTAGGTGTGTTAAGGGATGTAATCTGTAGTTGGAAACAAATATGATGGACTAGGTGTTTTGTGGTGCCCGGGAAATAGGAGACGTATCTGGACCAGAGAAATACTGAGGTGAATTTTTCACACTTGATAGGATGTCTTTGCCTAAGCCCCTCTGCGGTATATCCCAGCTCCATGTACACCTGGAAACAGAAGGGAGGGGCTTGGTAAAGTGGTGTTGGGACCCCTCCATTCCTCCCCGAAAGCCAGATGGATAACTGAATGATTTTTCTCTATGCTCTTAAGATTAATATATGACCTTCCTTCCACCAAAGGGGTTTTTATTGTTTCTGAAAAAGCAAGTGTGTTGTCCAAGGAGGTTTTCTGACCAAAGAGAAATCCATTTGATCAAAAAATAGCAACACAATAGGTTTCAGTAGCTCTTTTAGCTATTTTTAAAGATCTGAGTTGTATTGGCTTTGTCAATGTGGTGTGTCAGGTCCAACTAAACTTCATCTTAAAATTAAAGTGGCACCCTAGTTGGTTTGGCTCAATGGATAGAGCTTCAGCCTGCACACTGAAGGGCCCTGGTTTCTATTCTAGTCAAGGGTACTTGCCTAGGTTGTGGGCTCAATCCCTAGTAGGGGGCATGTAGGAGCAGTCAATCAATGATTCTCTCTTCATTGGTGTTGCTCTCTCTCTCTCTCTCTCTCTCTCTCTCTCTCTCTCTCTCTCTCTTCCTCTCTCTCTCTCTCTCTTCCTCTCCCTTCCTCTCTGAAATCAATATATATATATATATATATATATATATATATATATATATTTTTTTTTTTTTAATTTAAGTCAGTATCATGGTCAGAGCATTCACATGTTTAATCCAAGAGAATTCAGTTGTGGATGTGTGGATGCCAAGCCAATGAAACCCAATAATGCTGCATACCCTACCAACCCTGCCTGCTCCCATCAGCCCTAGCAACAGAAATGCAGGCGAGGTGAAAGTGCTTGGCATTCGTGGAGAGCTTGCTCTGAAGAGAGGGGGAGGAGGTGACTGTTCAGTGGGCCTAGATCTTACCCATCTCACTGGTTCTGTCATTGCATCATGCCAAATGGGATTCCATTTCAAACTGTGTATCCTTTACCCAAGGTGTCCCTAAGTACAAGCCAACATCTTCTTCTGCTGTTGATTAAAAAAAAAGAACAATGCATATGTCAGACATTTCTGAATGATGGAATATTGGCACCAACATGGAACCTTCTTCCTAAGCGGTTTCCTAAGATCTGACTATGTGTAAGTTTCACTTCATGTGTCCAAGGTGTATGCGACTCTGATGTTGGATGTGTCTCTTGGAACCTGCATCACTTTCAGTTACATACTTTCAGGTATCATTGCTTTGTCTTGTTTTTTCTAGCTGAGAGCCAGTATCTATAGATTTAAACAATCCACTTCATCATTGATTTGGGACAATGTTTTTTCAAATTGTGCTCCCTGGACCTGCCTCAGAATCATGTGGAAACCTGATTTGAAATGGAGTTCCTAGGCCCACATCTGACTTATTATGTCGGGAGTAGTCCTTGAATCAACATCATTAATAGGTATCCTGGTGTCCCCAAGTTCCCTTGATCTCCAGAACATTTATGTCCTGTTCTACTTTCTGTCTGTCATAACTTAGTGCATTCTGGGGACTTTCTACTGAATGTGTGCTTAGGAAAGCTAAATGAATTTGTGTTTCACAGACTGATGAGAGGGGACACTTGTCAGGCTAAGAAAACAACCCACTGTTCTCTAAACCCAGCAATGAAGAGATTAATTTTGTTTTGTTTTGTTTTCTGTCTATCAGGTATGTGTTCATTCTGTTCCCAAAGATGAGGCTAGGAGAGTTGTGACTAATTGAGATTTTATTGGATTGCGGCATTTTATACTGTGGCCCATATTTAGATGTCTCTCCAAGAGCCATCAGCACTTTTTAGAGGGTGGGGTTCAAAACAGTTGCATTGCACATTTGAGGGGTTCAAGAAATAGTTTGGTAATTGTCAGAATAAGGGCTGCCCAACCACTAGGAAGGTCTCTGAAGGCAAGGTTTTTCATTATAAAAGAGAAGATCTAAGTTTTTCTTCCTAAATTACACATTTTAACGTGTCAGTGTAGTGACTGTCCATGAGGTTTGTTATTCCACCGAAGTGGTCACAATATCTATAAGTGAGGCCAGAGAATGCAAAGTTGATGAGAAGTGAAAGGTTAATTTCCATTTCAGAGGAGCTTCTGATTTTTCATCATTGTGCTGACATCTCAGCATGTCTAACTGCGAAATGGGTAAAAAACCACAAAACGCAGAAGAGATTTCAGTCTGGGTTTTCCTCCGCGATGAAAAAGGAGAGAGGCAGCATTTTATTTATTTATTTTTACCATTATTAGCCCACGTGTCAATCACTTAACATTTTCTCATGAAGACTCAAAGCCATGTGTTGAAAGCTGTGTGTCAGCCCTCCAGCTGATGCTGTGAAAGGTGGCAGTGAATAGTCCAGCTAAATAAAGCGTCCTCTTTTCAAAAGCCCAGCTGGAGGCAAGAACGCGATGCTGAAATGACCACAGCAGAGGGAAGGTGGCCACAAAGCAGCACAAATTCCTCTCTGCTATTGTTTATTTTATTCAAGTGCAGTAAGTGTCGGCAATTAAGGTATTCATGCTGCATTTAACAGGCAAGCAGCCCTCATGTACAAAGTCTCATGTTGGCTGTGTAGGTAGCTCCCCTGTCAATCCCAATTATCAGCACACTCCTCAGCGATGCAAGTTTCCTCATTCATTCTTACGGAACTGTTAGGGCATGCAGCCGCCAAAGCTCTGTCAAAATGAGTTCTCCCCCTTGAAAAGTTGGCAGTGCTGGGAAGTGACAGCCTAAAGCTCTGGGGATCCTGGGATCCAGGGAAGGCAGTGAGGCACAGTGGTTATGCGTTCTGGGTGCTGGCTGAGCCCAACAGCCCTTCCTCCACTTGTGAACTGTGTGCTGGCACCTGTAAGCCTTGCGTCCTCACAGCATTGCCCTGCAGATTAAATGAAATCATATGTCAGATCCAACCCCATGCCTGACACACAGCAGGCGCTCTGTAGCAACTGATGTTACAATGAGAAGCAGGAAGCACGCAACCACAGGAGGGCCCCAGGGGCTCACCATAAAAGACAGCAGTGTCCCAGCATGTAGAGAAGGTCCCAACTTATGATGGTTCAACTGCGTGATTTTCGAGCTTTACAATGGTGCAAAAGCAATACGCCTTCAGTAGAAACAGGATTCAGTTTTTTAATTGAATGCACAGGGGTGACATTGGTTAATAAAATTATATAGGTTTCAAGTGTACAGTGCTGTAATACATTATCTGTATTTTGTATCGTATGCTCACTACCCCAAGTCAATCCTCCTCCCCTTACTCTCTTCAACCTCTCTCCACTCCCTTTTTCTCTGGTAATCACCATGCTTTTGTCCATGTCTATGAGTTTTGTTTGTTTGTTTCATCCCAATCCCCTGAAACCCCTCCCCTCTGATAAATGTCAGCCTGCTCTCTGTATCGAAGAGTTGTTCCTGCTGTGTTTGTTTATTTTGTTCACTAGTCTCCAAATACGTGTGAAATCATGGGGTACTTGTCTTTCTCTAACTGGCTTATTTCACTTAGCAGGAAGCTCTCCAGGTCCATGCTGTTGAAAAGGGCAAAATATGCTTTTTCACAGCTGAATAGTATTCCATTGTGTAAATTACCATGGAATACTTTTTATTCACTCATCTACTGGTCGATACTTGGGAGGCTTCCAAATCTGCACTATTGTAAATAATGCTGCAATGAACATAGGGGTGCCTATATTCTTTCAAAGTAGTGTTTCCGTTTTCTTTCGATGTGGTCCCAGAAGTAGAAATGCTGGATAAAAGGCAGTTCCATTTCTAACTGTTTGAGGTAACCCCATACTGTTTTCCACAGTCTGCATTCCCACCAGCAGTGCAGGAGAGTCTCCTTTCTCCATATTCTCACCAGCACTTGATAATTATTGATTTATTGATGACAGCCATTCTGACAGGTGTGAGGTGATATCTCATTGCGTTTTTCATTTGCATCTCTCTGATGTTGGTGACATTGAGCATATTTTCATATGGATGTTGGCCATCTGTATGCCATTTTTGGGAAGGTTTCTATTCAGGTCATTTGCCCTGTATTTTAATTGGGTTGTTATTGTTTTGTTTTGTTTTGTTGTTGAGTTTTATAAGTTCCTTGTACATATTGGATAGGAACTGCCTATTAGATGTGTCATTGGTGAATGTGTCCTACCATTCAGTGGGTTGTCTTTTCATTTTGTTGATGTTATTTTGTTTTTGTTGTTGTTGTTGTATAAAAACTTTTTAGTTTGATGATAGTTCCATTTGTTTATTTTTTTTTCTTTTGTTTCCCTTGCCCAAGGTGATATATCAGGAAAAAAATATTGCTAAGAGAAATGTAGGAGCTTTTACTGCCCATGTTTTCTTATAGGATTTTTATGGTTTAAGTCTTGAACACTGATCATTTCCTAGGCTAGGAATATACAGTGTGATACACTTTCATGGTACTAAGTAACCACAGTGAGATGGTTTTATTCAACTGTAGGCAAATGTGGGTGTTCTGAGCATGTTTAGTGTAGGCTAGGCTAAGCGCTGATTTGGGTAGGTTAGGTGAATTAAATATGTTTTTGTCTTACAATATTTTCAACTTCTGGGATTATCAGCTACATCACCCAGTCCTAGGTACAGGGAACACCTATACAGGCATTATTCAGTGATTCACTGAATGGGTGTTTGTCCAGGATTCTCACTCATGAAGTTTTGCCCAATCAGGCTTCTCATTGGTAGTGACTTTCTTTGCGTGAGGGTCCCTCGTTGCCCAGCATAGACTTCTTTGCTCTATGGTTTTTCTGCTATGGTTCCTTCTCCTCCTTCCACTTCCCAGGAGTCTCCTGTGGGCTGGCACCTGCTTGAAGGACAGGTTTCTGTTTATCACTTCCCAGCAGCAGCCTGGGAGGTCAGCTACGAAGCTGGATGGGGCAGGTCACCTGCATCTTCAAAGGTTAGAGGCTAGCACAGAGGATGGATTAGCCAGGGTTAGGGAGGTTATCATTTATGGCTGGGTCAGCCGAAGAACTCAAGTTTGAGACCAGAGTAATGAGGAGGCAAGACCTTCAGGAGAGCTTTATCAGGGCCAGTGAAACCACATGTGCCTCCTGTTCTCAGAGCCTGTGGAAGGATTTCTCTCTGAGCCTAGAGTTGACAGTGAGTAGTAGACAAGACTTCAGGGTTTGATGTGTGTCTATGGGGAGCTATATGGACAGATATGAAAAGAAAAACCCAATCAAACTGTATTTTTCATTCAATCATGATAAATTAGTATTGGTAATGTAAATAATATAATATGATAGATTCTGCTTAAGTGCTTTATCTGTAGGAGATACTTAGTATGACTTTCATTTTATTTATTTATTTTTAATTATTGTTGAAATTATTACATATGTCCCCTTTGACTACACATTGACCCATTCTAGCACACCTCTACCCATCACCCCAGGCCTGCACAACTCTATTATCTGTGTCCATGGGTTATGCATATATGCATACAAGTTCTTTGGGTGATCTCTTCCCACCCACTCCACCTTCCCTCTGAGATTATACATGCTTCCATGTCTCTAGATCTATTTTTTTCTTTAGTTCATTCTGTTCATTAGATTTCATATATGAGTGAGATCATATGATACTTATATTTCTTTGGCTGGTTTATTTCACTTAGCATAATACTCTCCATTTTATAGGTGTGATTATTAAGCCAAGAATTATGGAGCAAGTCAAGCTTCCATTGAGGACAGCTGAACTCCCAATCGGTGCATGTCTACATTCTGCTAGTCATTTGAGCCTAGGAGCTGCAGAATGTTGACTGGATTCCCCACTACAAGCACATAGTGCTGGACATTGTGGGGCATGAGAGAGTGCAGAGCATGGCCCTAGCTGGTTTGGCTCAGTGGATAAAGCATTGGCATGCAGACTGAAGGGTCTCAGATTTTATTCCAGTCAAGGGCACATGCCTGGGTTATGGGCTTGGTACAACATGCAGGAGGCAGCCAATCAATGATTTCCTCTCAACATTGATGTTTCTATCTCTCTCTTCCTCTCCCTTCCTCTCTAAAATAAAAATATATATATTTTTTTTTTAAAAAGAGAAAGTGCAGATCATGTAACCCCTGCCCTCAGAGGAGCCCTCAGTGGGGACGCATATGAGCCAGGTGGGCAGAGGCAGAGAACATACTCGAGAATTTTTAGGTTTTGTTGGATAGAAATGGGGACATTTCTGAAACCCAAAGAGCATTTATTTTTCAGAACTAGCAATTTCTTTATTAAAATTTATAAACCTCCCATGTAATTTGGTTAACAGGCCTTGTAGTTTAAATGCACCCAGCTGAAAGTGGACATAAATTGGAATAGGAAGATGTAATTCACATTCATATACCTCATGCACTTCTGAAATATATGACTTATAAATACATAAGTAAAATACGATATATTATTAAAATATATATTTTAAAATGTAGGATCATTAGGATGAACTGGAGATTTCCTAACTTGATTATTCTAGGTTTTATAGGAACTAGATTTTCAAATAGTATTTTCTACCCTGACTTCTCCCTTAAAAAAAAAAGTTTCAGTTGAAGAAATAGCCTAATGCAATAATTTATTGAGAAGGGATTCACAATGCTAATATGCTAATTATAAAATAGCTTATTTTAGTCTTAATATAAGCAAACATTATAGAATAGATTTCTCTAAATGTGGGTGATAAAACACAGCAGCTCTCATGTCAATATGCTGACTCTGTCAAAAACCATTGGCAGCCCCTTGACATTTGAATTCTGCTCATGTGAAGGAGTGGTGCTGTCATCACCCTTGTCCTATGAAGTCTCTCCCAGGGGTCTCTAGTCCAGTGGTTCTAAGTCTTGCCTTCAATGCATGGAGCTATAATATACTGCTGCCTGGCCCCCACCGTCAGAGCTTCTGATTTAATTGGTAGAGAAGGAGTCTGGGCATCAAGATTTTTAGATGTTCCAAATGAGTGCGTGTTGGGATGGGAAAGAAGAAATGTCTCAAAAAGGACATGTATTCTCATGTGTGGCCTATCTTGGCCCTGTGGGTGTGCTAGGCCCTTGCTATTCTAAGTGTCCTCAGGAGACCAGCGCCATCAGCATCACTTAGGGACTCAGTGGCAATGAAGAATCTCTGCTTCCTCCCCCCACAAACACACACACACACACACACACACACACACACACACATAAACACTGAGCAGAATTTGAACTTGAAGGTAGTCCCCAGGTGCTCAGTGCACTTGGAACTACAGCAGCATGTCACTACATAGTTACCAGTGAGGAGAAGGGTGACAATGACCAATCTCTTTTATTGTGTCTGCTATATGTCAGTCAGGCGCTAGGCTAAGACATGTTGGTGATATGCTTCTCTTTACACTGTTGCAGGAATTAAATGATGCCATGAATGAAAAGCAGTAAACCCAGTGTCTAATATCCTGACAGAGTTCCAAAAATAGTTTATTACTATCTTTAGTTCTTACAATGACCTTTTAAAGAAGGCAATATAATTCTTCATGTACACTTGCAGAAATTGTGAGTTACTCAGATTTTAGGTTTTTTTTCCCCCCCGAAAAGCCGTGAACTTACTCTATTTGCCATAATGTAAAGAATAGGAAACATGACTCTAGATGTAAAGTTTTAGATTGTCTTCCTTCCAGAGCCACATAAGACTATAGGATTGGGCCTTGCATTGAGGTGACTAAGCTGGGCCCTGACTGATGTGGCTCAGTTGGTTGAGTGTTGTCCTGTACACAGAGAGATTGCAGGCTCAATTCCTGGTCAGAGCTCAATCCTGGTCAGGGCTCAGTCCTGGTCAGAGCATGCAGGAGGCATCTGATTGAAGGTTCTCTCTCATCAATGTTTCTCTCTCCCTCTCCCTTCCCTTCTCTCTCTAAATCAATAAATACATTTTAAAAAAGAGATGCCTAAGCAAAGCATGGCAAGGGGTGCTTTGTTCTCAACACTTTATTTAAGAATGACAGAAATCTAAATAGAATTGCCTTTAGTCCAAAGAGGAATATATTATACTTTTAAAACCATGGATTTTATCATTCAATATGGGTTTCAGGCATGGCTGGATCCAGGAACCAAATGATGACTTCCTCAGGAATGTGCCTTGCTGTAACTGCAGCCTCTACTTTCCTTGGTGTTTACATTCTCCCTAAATGGTAGGAAGTTGTTTCCCAGCAACTCTGGACTGAGACTACCAGCTTATCATGAGTAGCACAGAAAGAGTATCTACTTCCCCAGTCATCATGGCAATGTCCCAGTAATACCTCTCTGTATCGAATATCCATCCTTGAACCATAGGATACAGTCTGGAGCATGGGGTATAGTGATTAGACAGGTTTGGGCTCAAGGATGAATAAGACCGTGTGAATTCGAAGTTCTATATGACTATTGCTAGAGAAGGATATTTTTCTTCAATGAAATGCAAGATATTATTCTTATCACGAGGAAAAATTATTGATAGATGTTGGAGACTGATTTCCACCATAGGGTGTCAGTTCAGGGAGTCAAGGAGAAAGAAGTGAGGTGGGGACACTGACATTGCCTCTCCACCTACCTGCATGTACATTCTGAGGACAATATCCTGGCTCCTCCCCTTCCTAACATAACAGCTCCTTTCAATTCTGCCTCCCAAAGAAGAAAGGAGCCAACACCTACGTCTCTGTCTGGTATTGGAGCAATGCTATATTGTTTACACCATTGACCCATTATCTGTTCAAAGGCACTCTGTACATGGATCTTACAGACTCGAACTTCCAGACCAGAAAAGACAGCTCCCAAATCTAGTGATGGGTCAAAGGTCATAGCTAATTGAAGGGACTATCTGGATTCCCAGTTCACTTCAAAAACCCATGCTTCTATGTGGTCCTATCTGCAAATAGATAAATAAATAAATAAATAAATAAATAAATAAATAAATAAATAAGAATGTCATTAAAATAAAGCCCACGCCAGAGATTACAAATTTGAGACTTTGAGGTTTGCAAGGTTAGTGGATCTTATGGCTTGCAAATAGTCTCATTTCCTGCTCATAGTATGTGTGTGTGTGTGTGTGTGTGTGTGTGTGTGTGTGTGTGTGTGTGAAGAAATAACATTTTATGTAAAAATATGAATTTCTGGCTTCTCCCATCCCTCCAAGATGAGGAATGACTGGAGTAGAGCTATGGTTGTCCCCTCTGGCAATGTATGCTTTCTGCATTCACCCAAAGCTCCCAACTGGCCAGCGTCAGTCACTTAGAGGATTTATTCAGCACTGGAGGCATTTGAGTTTGCAAATCCTGGTGTCAAAATAGCATATCACCTTCTCATATACATGGTGGCCTATGTGATGTGCCAGTCCATCCCCAGAATACCTCCCAAAACACAGTGTATGCTCTATAGCAGGAGTGGGCAAACTTTTTGACTCAGGGGCCACAATGGGTTCTTAAACTGGACTGGAGGGCTGGAACAAAAGCAACCTGACCATGCTGACACTCTCATATTGGGCTGCTGGTGAAGGAGCAGAGGGGAGAACAAGAGAACCCTCCACTTTTTCGGCTCCGAGGGCCGGATAGAACAACATAGTTTGCCCACGGCTTCTCTATAACCACATCTCTATATATCTATACTTATTCTCACTGACATACACACCACACACACACACACACACACACACACACACACACACACACGGAATTGGCCTTTGCTTTGCTCGTTTCTTTCCCAGCCCCCTCTCATTTAGCTCTCTGCATAATCTTCCTCTTGTAACCTTCATCTCCACAATGTAGGAATTTAGCATGCTCTCTACCCAACTGCATTAATAAAGCACTTAACAGTATGCAATTTTATTCAGGATTATTTATCTAACTATCTCTGCTGAAGTGCTACTTCTGCAGCTCTTCATACGTAGCGGTTTCCCTAGGGGCAGCTCTCAGAGTCCAAAAGCCTTGACTAAAATGCAAACCCAGGGATGCAGTTGTACAGCCAAGCATTCCAGGCCCAGTCATTGCAAGACTGGGCACTGACAGTGGGCATTCGGTCCATCCTCCTGGCTCTAGGCTGAGCTGCACCTCCTAGCCTAGGTGCCCTGAAATTATTTCCTTCCTATTGCAATTGCCGGAAACTCTAATCTCATCATTGCAGTTTTCTGTCTGGAGGAGCCCAGAACAATGATGAAGTATGTCTTAGCTGTTTTACTCCTGGTTTCAATGATGGATTATCTCACATCCCTCTCCCTTCCCTTATAGCAGGGTTTATTCACAGTCAGGCAGGTCTTCATTGTGGGGATATCCCAGGTACTGGACAACTTTTAGCAGGATTTCTGGTCTCAGGCCAGGAGATACCAATAGCACACAATCATGACAACATTTCTTCTATATTGATCAATGCCCACTTGGGGCAAATTTGCCAGGTTGAGAACCACTGTCTTACAGAAATATGACATGGATTAGCTGCAGATCAACAGGCATTGTGTTGGGTTAACTCATCAATAACACACAGTAGATTCCCAATACATATGTGTTGAATTGATGAA
Organism: Vespertilio murinus; assembly: GCA_963924515.1. Classification (NCBI taxonomy): domain Eukaryota; kingdom Metazoa; phylum Chordata; class Mammalia; order Chiroptera; family Vespertilionidae; genus Vespertilio; species Vespertilio murinus. Next base: position 92,399,244 of record OZ004705.1, on the reverse strand, counting down.
TGTATTTTCTCCTTATCAGAGCTGAAGATTATATTCATCCCCAAAGTAAAATGAAAACAAACAAACAAAAAAACAAAAACAAAAACTCTAGTCTTTAAACTCACATTTTAGGAGGGAAATCAAAGGCTCCTTTTCATTTCCTCCTCCCACTGTCATTATCAAATGAGTTCAATAAATGTTTGCTGATTGATAGCCTAAGTCATTATTATGACTCTCTTAACTTGAATATCTACCATATGACAGTCCAAAATAGGTGTGATCATTTAATTTCCTCAGTGATTCATTGCTATATGTAACACCAAACTTTATAGATTGGGAAATTGGAAACCAGGAAGGTTAAGTAATTTGTCAAAGGCCACACGGCTGTAAAGTTGTGGAGACTTGATGCAGACTTGGTCTGGGAGGATCCTCAGGATCCTCTTCTTTTCCCTCTGCACCCTTATTGTCTTACTCTATTCTGTGAAAGCTCAATGTAGGATGACAGGAAGAACATTAATCCCAAGGTGAGATATTCAAGAGGTTAAGTTGATTTGACTGAGTTTCCCATTACATTCATTTTTCGGGGTGGAAATTGATTAAAAACAGAACCTCTCGGTCATAACTTCACATTTGCTTGAAAATGAGAAAAGAGTTTTATAGACCTATAGCTTCATATTATCTGTTGCATTGTGAGAGAACAAGATGGATGGAGTGGAGCAAAGAAAATAATGATATTACACAGCTTTACATGGAAGGGTCAAGTGAGGAGAAGATGAGCTAGAAGCATGGGGAACAGAAGGCTAAGAAAGAAGATACAAAAGAGAAATGAGTAAATTATCTTAAAGCATGGTTAAGGGACTCAAGGAGAAACACAAAGAAGGTAGCGCTCTAAAAGGTCAGAAAAAGTAGTCAAGTAAGAAGCAAGGTAATTTAAACATAAAAAGGAAAGGCTGCAGATACTCCGTTCATGCTTCAGAAAGCATCCGTCTTAAAACTCACGATGTACCAATAATTCACTGCAATCTTCTGCAAGACACGAAAGTGTTTCACAAAGACATGATTCCCTCCTGAGCTCAAGAATACCTGAGATGAAACCACTAAGTTTTCTCTACATTAACCTTGATGATGATGTGTAGGACCTTGTCCAGTAATGGACATATGGTGATGGCCTGGTTAGTTTTTCTATCTATATAGGGAACCACCACTCAAATACTGATATATGAAAGTATTATGGGATAAGAAGGAAAGGAGGGAGAGAAAAAGGGAGGAAAGAAGGGAAAGAAGCTAAAAAAAAAAAAGACCCCTTCTCACCATCCTTTACTCTTCCATTTAGTTTTTAGTCACCATCTTTTTTTTTTAAACAATGGGCCTGTGCTATGTGTCAGACACTGTGTGAGCCCCATGAGAAACAGTGGTAAGCAAAACCAAACAGGGCACCTGTTCTCATGGGGAGCTATGAGGACGGCAGGAAAGAATCCAGGCATTTAGATTATGTGTGTTGGGACAGGCTCTGTATTCTTGCATTCACACTTTGCTTTTGGCCTGACATGTCAGTTTCAACAGTTCATTAATTTGAAAGCCTGGCTCTCAAAACCCTATGGATTTGGGGCCCTGGATCAGCACACTGAAAAGAGCTGAGTGCCCTGCCTTAATGAAGCTCTGCCCGGCAGACTCAGCCCCCATCAGCGAAGGAAAGGAAATCTGGGTTGCCTTTGTTACCCAAACTGAGTGATGGAGTTGGGTTCTTCCCCGGCCTCTGATGTGCTCATTCTGGGATTTGCTCATAGCAATGCGTTGCAACATTAAATATGAAAGGGAGAGCCTCTTGCAGTTGAAAGTGACCTCAAGGTCACCTTAGCCAGCCAGCAGGAATTTACACTGCTGGATTTTTTGCCTTTTGGACTTAAACTTTCTCCACACTTTTCATCAGTTTGTTTTTTACCCAATAGAATTACTATTGTGTAGGGCAGGACATTTTATTCTTAGCTGACAATTCCTCATTTTATGTAAACTCACCCATTCTCCCCAAAAATATTGGCTGTGGTTCTATCTTCTTATATCAGGCAAGTGGTCACCCTGGTCATTGGAGCTGTGGGATCCAAAGCCCTGGGCCAGAGTTCCAGCTTCAGCCCTCATCAGATTAGAAACCGAACAAGCACTCTGGCTCCCTGAGCATCATTGGTCATTCCCATTAAATGGAGAGTATTTCTCAAGACCTACCTCTCCAGAATTCAGTGTGGAGTGTGTGTGATTACCTGGAGAATGTGGGTTTTCTTCACGTGGTAGCAAAGAGGCCCCTATTGCTCAAAACTACCATCCTCAGCTAACAATCTAGGAAGTTAGAACATGATCTGTGTTTTCTGATGTCTAGGTTTAGGAAGAAGGGAGGAGGATTTAGGTCAGTTTGACCTGGATCATGTATCCATCCTTTAACCAGTCAGAATGAGTCACTGTGGTGAGTGTGACTGAGGTGGAGTATTTGAGAGTTTAGTCAGGAAAACAATATGGATACGATCACAATGTCTACTACTATATGGCATCTAAGAGCAAGCAGTTTACCCAGCTCAGTCATCATCCTGGCCAAACTTTTAAAGGGCAAAGAGAAGTTTCTAAAAAGATTAAACATAAAATTGCTGTATGACTCAGCAATTCCATTCCTAGTAAAATACCCTGAAGGACAGTAAACAGGGATCAAACAAATACTGGTACATGAATGTCCATAGCAGCATTGCTCACAATTGCCAACAGGTAGAAACAACAGAAATGCCTACCAGTAGACGACCAAACAAACTGGTATTTTTCCATGCAATGGAATATAATTCAGCCACACACAAAAAAATGAAGTGCTGAGATTGCTAAAATGTGGATGAACTTGAAAAACATCATCCTAATTGAAAGAAGGTAGACACAAGAAGTCACATGTTGTATAACTCCATCTGTAGCAAATATGCAGAATAGGTAAATTCATAGAAACTGGGGGAGTATTGATGGTTGTTGGGAATGTGGAAAAGGATGTGAGGATTAACTTTTAATGGGTTAGGGCAGTGATTGGCAAACTCATTAGTTAGCAGAGCCAAATATCAACAGTACAACGATTGAAATTTCTTTTGAGAGCCAAATTTTTAAAATCTTAATCTTCTTCTAATGCCACTTCTTCAAAATACACTCACCCAGGCCATAGTATTTTGTGGAAGAGCCACACTCAAGGGGCCAAAGAGCCGCATGTGGCTCGAAAGCCGCAGTTTGCTGACCACTGGGTTAGGGAATATCTTTTGGAAGAATGAAATATTTTAAAAGTAGACAACAGTGGTGGTTGTACATCATTGCAAGTGTACCAAATACCATGGACTTGTTCGCTTTCAAATAGTCCATTAAAAAGGCAAGGAGACCTGGGGTACAGCCTTGGTGAGATATGTAACTTGCTTAAGCCACATATTTCTTTCATAAAATGCGCAAGAGATGTCTACATTTTTGGATGATGGAGGGATTCAAAGGAACTAATGTTTATAAGCCAACTGCTAGCTGCTCAATAAATCCCACACAGGCAATCCCCTCAACACACACACTGTACACATGTTGACACCCAGATACTTCCTGCTCAGTAGGACGGCTTTGACGTTTCAGATAACACCCCTGAAGAAGTTGCCTACCACATATTATTATCCAAACGTGTCATATCCACAGCCCCAATTTCTCAAAACTTGCTATTCCACCGTCTCCACAGCAGTCAGGCTGCAGTCCCGCCCTTAGCGCTGCAGTGGGCTGCCCTTCCTGCTCTATTTCCTTTGCTTTCACTAGATTCTTCTCACAGCCGCCAAAGAACACATCTCAGAACGCATACCAAATGCTTTTCCTTCCACTGCACTTACAATTAATTCCAGCCATCTTCACGTAAAACCCTCAAAGGCTGGCTGCTGCCAATCTCTCTAAATCCATCCCCTTTTTCTCATTCTGATTCTATTGACTCTGACTTGTCGGAAGCTGGCTCCATCCCAGCTGAATAGTCACCTTTGCAAAGACCTTCTGTACCCACCTTTTTCACCCTGGTGATGCCACTTCTGCTTTCTTCTTTGCCATGGCACCCTGTTCACTGCTTTAAAACCTTTAGTACCATTTGTAATCTTTAACAATTGGCTTGATTTGTTCTCATTGCCCACCTTATGCGTGAATGCAGCTCTGACGACCATTGGGACGCTTGGTGTATAGCAAGCAGGCCTCCGATCAGTGTTTGTTCAGTGAGACCACTGTGTGGACGTTGTTATCATTATAGTCCTAAAAAGGCTACAGAGTCTGCTTTGCCCCAAAGTACAAACTTGTTGAATTATTAAAGGGATACAGCCATCATTTGCCTTCCAAATGCCCCACTGTTTCTCTAGCCTCTGCCATTCTAACGAGGAGTGTGACTTTGGCTCAAGGTGGCAGCCCTTTGAACTTTGACCCCTTCTTTTATTTATGATGTATGTCTCAGGGAAAAATGACAACATCTGGGAATTCATTAAGGGGCAGCTTTCCCTTCAACTTCTTCCCCGAGTTGATTTCGCCCCGCACCATCCTATTAAGGGAAAAGCTAATTGACCACAAGCTTCATTTCTGCTGAGCTCAGCCCAAAAGTCCATCACTGCTCAGCCGGAGCTACTCTGACTGTTTAGCCAATGGACACATTTCCATGTGGACTCGCTTTACTGGTTCTGAGAGACTAGATGTGAACTCACTTCATTATGTGTTGATACTTCTCATTTTCAGCAAAACTGAGACAACCTAAAGGAGTCGTATTACAATGAAAGGAGAGGGGTGGCAGGAGAACGATTTCATCAGCATGTGTGTTCTATTTTCATTGCAGTCAGCTCTGCTTACAGCAGTATGTTTTGCTGCCTGACGCCCTGGTCGGATGCCTGGGTCACAGCAGTCAAGCGGTGGCACGCTGCAAGGGACCGTGCGTCCTCATCTGCTCAAGGCAAGGGTTTCTCAGGCCAAGGAAAGAGTAACCCTCCTGGAGAAACAATAAAAATAAAGATAAAAGAATTAGCTTCCAGCAAGTTTGTGTTGCATAGAGCATGGAGCTATAAGAGTTAGGACCAGAAATCCATTTCCTTTGAATTCCAGCCATGTTCTGGTAAAACCATCAGGGGAGAAAGGTTATCTTTAGGCAGGTTACAGTAAAAAAAAAAAAAAAAATGATGCTTCTGTGAAATAAGGAAGACTAGCCCCAGGCTTTTACCCTCAGCCTGGAGTAGAAACACCCTGTCCTAAGTCATATGAATCACTTAAAATGGAGTGAGTTTTCTAGATGCAAACAATAAAAAGGTGAATTTATCATTTTACCAAATCCTCCAAACATCTTGTCCTGAATGGAGACATCGGAAACCAGTAATAAACTACAATCATTTACAATGTCCAAAAAATTTAAGGCACCCCATGTTGTGTACATGGATGTTTTTTAGCATTGAATACATAGAATTTTTACATTTCCCTTAAGAATTTTATCCATCCCTAACCAGTTTGGTTCAGTGGATAGAGCATTGGCCTGGGAGTCCCTGGTTCAAATCCAGTTAAGGGTATATACCTTGGTTGCAGGCACATCCCTAGTAGGGGGTGTGCAGGAGGCAGCTGATCAATGTTTCTCTCTCATCCATGTTTCTAACTCTCTATCCCTCTCCCTTCCTCTCTGTAAAAAAAAATCAATAAAATATATTTTAAAAAATAATTATTATCTAAAATTTATAAAGGACTTATATAACTCAAATTAAAAAAAACACAACAAGCAATCCAATTAAAAATGGGCAAAATAACTGATTACACACTTCTCTAAAGAGGACATACAGATGACCAATAGACATATGAAAAATACTGAGTGTCAATAATAATCAGATAAGTGCAAATTAAAACTGCAATGAGATATCAGCTCACAGTTGTCAAAATAGATTTCATCAATAAGTCAATGAACAACTACTATTAGCGAGAACATGAAGAAAAGGGAACCCTTTTGCACTATTGGTGGGAATGAAGACTGATGCAGCCACTGTGAAAAGCAGTATAAAGTGTCCAGAGAAAAGAAAAAAAAAATGAAACTGCCTTCTGACCCAGTGACTCCACATCAGGGGATATATCCGAAGAAACCTGAAACACCAATTCAAAGGAATATATGCATCCCTATGTTCCTTATACCATTATTTACAATAGGCAATATTTGGAAGCAGCTCAAATAACCATCAGCAAATGAGTGGATGAAAAAGCAGTGGTACATTCACACAATGGAATACTATGCGGCCATAAAAAAGAAGGAAATCTGACCCTTTGGGATAGTGTGGATGGACCTGGAGAGTATTATGTTAAGAGAAATAAGCCAGTCAGTGAAAGACAAGTACCATTGGATCTCGCTCGCATGTGGAAACTAATGAACAAAATAAACAAACAACAAAAAAGAAATATTCATGAACCTCTCCCAATTCCACTTTCAGAAACACTTATTGTAGACTCTCTTTTACAGCCATGGCGTGTATCCAAGAGATTTATTTCTCCCACTACAGTGTTATCAGGCTGCCTACTGAGTTTCTGCTGGGCCGGTCCATGTCATAGTGGGAGTCTCTCCAAGACATGCCTGGCTGGAAGGAGGAAGAATGGGAAGTAGTAGCACAGGTTCTTTAGGAAGCTTATAAATCTACACATCGGTGGCAGTCACACTAATACTAAACATTGATTTGGCAGCATATACCTTCAAAGTGCTTTAAGCGGCCCGCCTTCCTTAGAAAGAAGAGTCCTGCCATGGGAATTTTTACTTAGCATTTGAGGGGCAGGTCATACAGAAAGTCAGCAACTTGTTCAACACTGGCGAATGGAGGAGCCATCCTGAGCTGGTGGTGGGTTTCTGGCCCTTGACTTAGGACAGGGTGTGCATGCAGGGGGACTAGAGAGAGAGTATCAGGCCCACGGAGCTGAAAAGAGCAGAGCAAGCGAAGAACAGATGATTCTGGTGGAAGAACCTTTATTCCTACAACGTAGACATCACACACAAACAAGGAGGAGCTGGTAATTTGAGACACAGTGTGAACCCTTGTAGCTGTATCACTTCTTTGCAGTGAATGGAAGCATGTGGACTGGAAGGAGGGGCCTGCTTCCCACTCTGAGATGATGGGCAGCCACGTTATGGGTGAACCAGCCTTTCTGGGAGGAAGAGGACAGTGTCCTCGCGCATGGCATTGAGAACGCCCTGTTGAGGGATGGAGAAAAGCCATCTCTTTTTCCTTCCTGGCAATTTATGAATTAAGACTTGCTCAATATTTTTTTTTAAAGTTCAAATCTAAGTAATATCCTGTGTCAGTTTGCTATTCCAGTTTTTACTGGCATTCCAATTTTACAGTCGAAGGCTATTAGTCAGTGAAGCAGTGTGTATCCATATGAATATTGATCTCTGTCTCTTTGCTCGCCTTTGAGTGATCTCTCTTAATGACAGCCCATTTCAATATTCATTAGAAAAGGTGTGTTTTCTGGATTGCACCAGAACTGATCAGTGACTGGAAGGATTTAGCCAGGACATGGGCATCTTGTACAAAAAGCCCCTCGGATCATGAAGATCCTGTTTTTAGTCTCTCTGGACTTTCCTCAGTTCTTCTGCATCTCAGAAATTCAAGCACCTCCTTGTTTTTGTTTTATATCAGATACAATGCTACCAGTAAGCATTCATTTTTTCATACTTAAAAGCTCAGGCATCGAAGCAAATGTTCAGAAGGTATATCTCAGATTTTTCAAGGGAAGCCCAAACACTCTATAGTCAGGGTGAACCAGGGTTCGTAGACTTTGTTTCACACTACATTTCCTTAACTCAGTTTACAAGTAGGGAGAGAAGAATGCCACACATGCAGAAAGCATGTCACTGCCCCCCTCCCATTGTGTCTACAGTGCCACACCCTCTTTGGTGAGGTGCTGAGCCTGCAAGCACATACTAGTAGGTGCCCTCTGTGCTCCTCTCAGCTAGTGTACAATCTGGCAAAACCTTTCTCTGCTCCTACCTTACCCTTTGGGCTGTAGTGTGTTACAGTCAACTTCCTAGACAGCAATAGATCTATGTGGCTTTGAGTAGTTGTTTGGAGAACATTTTAGCAACTTCACATTTTTTTTAATTCCTCAGTCTCTCCAAGCATGCAATTATTTCACAGTCATTGCAGATGCAGTCTGTGCTAAGGGGTTGTCCTCCTGGGGTTGGCCAACATGTCTGATTCTCAGCAAACACTGGGCTCATTGGAGGCACACACCCATGTGAATGGTGATGAGAGCCTAGTTCTCTTCCTCTAGAATGTCTAGTGTCAGCAGCTCCGAGCAGCGTCACTGCACCAACAGACTGCCTCTGGGCTGTGGACCGGATACAAGGCAGAGGTGAGATGGGCCGGCTCAGGAAGTGGAGAGCCACTGCTTCAGGAGAAGAGGCCGTTACATCACCCCCCAGCCTGGTTCAGGAGAGAAGGAGGGCAGTGTGGGCTTTGGGGGCAGCCAGCTGCTTCCCAAACTTCTTAGGGACAGCAGCACAGCAGCCAACACAAACGTCAGTGGAATAAACCAGCTTGTCAGGTGCCTTCATAGAAAATAACTCCCCCTCTTTGGCATCTGGGACTTGCCTGGTGATCTGGAAGACACACTGGCCTTTCCTTCCAGCTGGGACCAGGAGCCCCTTTGCCCTTTCTTCCTCCATGTCAACCAAACACTTGGTTAGATCACCAGAGAGCACAGAAGGGACTTTGACCTTGGCCTTAATTGAGTGTGCTGTACATAACAATGATAATTAACGACAGCATTAGGAAGGATCCTTCCATAGCTCTGTCCATGGAGGAGAAGGAGACAGGGCTCTAACAGCTGCACAGATTGTAACTCATTTGCATATTTGTTATCTAGCTCCAGGTCTCATTAACCTAAAGCAGGATGGAATGAGCAAAGTAAAAAGCAAATAATTCAGACTCTAGAGTTGGACTAACCAGCTTACTCTCCCAGCTCTGCCTCTTTCCAGATGTGTGGCTCTGGAAAATAAAGGCTTCTCTCTTTGCCTGACCCATCTCTCCTTCTCTAGCTTCTTGAGACAGGCCCCACTCCTGCTTCCACAGGCCATTTGCAAGGCCATTTCCTCTGACCAGAACACTGACTGATTCTTCTCTTCTGAATAAACCCTCCTCGTCCTTCCAACCTTGGCCCAACCACCATGTTGTTTGGAACGTCCACTCCTGTCTTCTTCCTACCTTCTGTATCTTCTAAATTCTTAGTCTCTAATAACATTCATATGCATTTTCTTTCATTATCTTTTCCTTCTTCCTAAGACACACAGTTTGATACCCCTGTGAGGCTACTCCTACTGTTTATGTGGGAACTGTGGGTATTGGGGTGTTCTGAGAGGAAGGTAGAATCAGCTGGGGTATTAAACCTCACAACATATATTAGGTGGAGCCCATGTGTGTGTGAAAGATGAGATGAAATAAAAAATAAAAAAAACCACAGGGAGGTTTTGAGGTATTATTGTCCCTTTTAAGTGTGTGACTCCACATTTGTCTAATATTTGAGTATTATTTTGTTATTCTGGACCCTTGATATAGAAGGTTAGCTTATTAGAATTTGCTGAGGTTTTCTGTTTGTTTCCTTGAATCAGCAGTAACTCATTTAAGAATGAAAATGGAGCCTGTGGCTTGTAAGACGAAAATAAGTGTCATTTACATTCATTTGACGCCTTGAAAGTCCTACTTGAACAGAATCCATATAGCTCAATGTACTCAAAGAAGACATCCCCCATGTTGATGAGTATTTCAACTGTCCTGGAATTCTAAAAACTCTCTACCTCATAGAATTCAAATAATATTTAACAATAACATAATTTATAAAATTATATAAGTCCCTGTTCTAAATACTTTACATGCATTAATTCACTAATCTGCATAAAATACTTGCTACTTATGTACTGTCATTCATATTTTGTAGATGAGGAAACTGAGGAAGTAGTGGTGTATTTATAAAAAAATCCCAATAGATGTATTTAGTGTGTGTTAAAGATAAAATACAAATGTTATCCTAGTATATTGATTTCTATAAATGGATACTGTTTTCTTAAATTTTGTTTCTTGCAGCACTGATATTACTTTAGATTTTAAAGGAACAGCACGAGTATTCTGCTTTGATGTGTGATTTTCCTTCTTTTCCCACTGTCCCAGGCCATTGCCTTGGTGGCAGTGATGGCAGCTCTGGCCATGATGGGAATTAAGCCACAGGGTTTGGATTGAGAAAGCAAGTTTGTTTGTTTTTTAAACTATTATGTGGAGATTTTGGTATTTATATCAAATTGTTTTTTCTGGCTAAGATGCCAAGTAAGGAGTCTCTCTTGCAGGTGGAAAATGGGAAACCCCCTGGAGAACTGATTATTCAGAATCCTGAAATATCTCGCCCCACATCCAACATAAATCATGTTAAGTTTTCATACTCAATAGTCGAATTCTGCCACTTCCATTTCAGTGCTGGTGTTTAATTCATCTTAGCTTGAGTGGTGGATGTAGCCCAAGCAGAGAGCAAGTCCCGTCCTGGCCACTTGAACTGCCTTGGAAAAAGGACGTGGCTCCCTGCAGTATTATGGGATTTGCAGTATGCCAACATTTAAGTGTGGCTGTTTAATTAAACCCTTTGGTTTGTTCAAGCTGACTCACATGTTTCTGGGCTGAGCATTTTGAAAGTTATTAAAATTTCACAGCAAAAATGTGCATGGCATGGACCCTTATGGATTCAGTTTGGGTTGGGGAATCATGGAATGGTTATCTAAAATTTGTTGTATCTGTAAGTAATAGAAAGGGGAAAAATATTTCTTCTTTACCTCCATTATCTTTTTGATGAGAGACCATTATGAAAAAATCCACACGTGGAAGACTGGTATGAGACAAATGGGTAGTTACAATTATACATATGCATACACACAAATATATATTAATATTAATACTCATATGTCCATCTGCACATTCCCCCTTTATCTTTCTCCTGTTAGAGACATATGGATAGACATGTACATGCATATGTACACACACATATATAAATGCATATAATATATACAGGTATTCATACATATGGATTGTTTGTTCATATGTATATATATATATATATATATATATGAAATGTAAGTGCACATATCTAGAAATTTGTATATATCTATGTATGTGTATGCATTTATGTATTTAGAATTTCTTAGCCTCAGAATTATTGTTAATTTGAATTGAGAATTCTTTGTTGTGAGGTGGATGATCTGTCCTGTGCACTGTAGGATGTTGATCAGCATCCCTGGTCTCCACCCACTAGATGCCATTAGCACACAACACCCCAGTAGCTATAACATTAAAAAATACTTCCAGCCATGGCCAAGGGTGGGGGGATGGACTCCCCACCTACTTAAAACCACTGATCACTGCTCTACAAACACACACACACACACACACACACACACACACACGCTCATATAAGTGACTATCATAACACACTCAAAGGTATATATATATATATATATATATATATATATATATATATATAATACACACTCATATATGTGAATATCAGATATATTCACTCATATATGAGTATATCATATGTGCACTTATATATGTGGGTATCAGACATGCACTCTAACACATGGAAACCATTATTTCATGAGTAGTTTAATCAACAGACTGATGGAAACATTAACCCAAAGTTCAAAAAGATGATTGCCCACAAATGTCTGAGCAAAACACATGAAAAAATAAATACTGAATAACAGGCATGGCAGATCATGATGGGAAAAGCAGGCTCAGTTGATGCAGACACATTGGGCTATGCAACATGACAGCTGTGTAACCTTGGACTGGTAACTAGATCTCTCTGAGTATTAGTTCCCTCATCTATGAAATTCAAGCCATCATGGTTATTTTACAAAATTTATTTTTTTAAATGATGCAGAAAAAAGCAGAAGGTAGCAAAGGGATGAGTCAAAATGTAGGCAAGGAGGAGTACCCCCGGTTTTGGTGCATGAGAGGAATGGCTAGAGGAGTTCCTAATACCCTTTTCCTGAATGTACCCTAGTGCCCCAAGAAGGTTCAAATCCTGTCACTTTCTTTAAATGCCACCTTCTGTGTCAGGGTCTGGAACCCACTGCACATAAAAGGAGAGGCTCTCCATATAGGTTGAAGGCCTTCTTGGCACAGGAAAAGTTAGCTCTTCAATCTTACCATTCACACTCATGGATAGAGTGTACCTCTGCTGGCCTCCTCACTCACACATGCACCAAAGAAAGAGGATGCTCTGCATTGCATCACATTTTGGGCTTACAGTCATCTCCAGGATCAACAAACTTTCTGAAGTGGCAGTTGCCCAAGGCTTATCACTCAGTCAATCCTTTCGAATGCTAACAATTCTGATTTGCATCCATCAGCCAATTGGATTGGGATTGTGATTGAGACTTTGGCCACATGAATGACTGATATGGTTGGAGGAACAAGCTGTGTGATAGAACTGATTAAACAGCTTCGCCAAATGGTCAATCTGTTTATTCAGACCTGATTATCTTGGTCACATGTGGACTAGGCCATCAGGATAGTTGTGGGGTCTGTGTTAAGTTGTGAGGGCTGGTTCTTCATATTCTTGACCTGCATATGGACCATGTCTGCCCTACATCTCCACCATCTTCATATTATTTCTTCTTTTGTTATCTTCCTCCTCCTCTTACTTGTGTGACTTGATTTTTAGAATGTCAAGCTCTGGCATATATATTAATAGATGATAGATGATAGATATGATAGATAGATAATAAACAGATAGATTAGTTATGCATATAAATATATAAATATATAGTATAATAATGTATTCTTTTGATTATCTTTGTCATTATCTTAAATGGTTGAAATGTCCATATAAAATACATTTGAAGGTTTTCATTAAAATTGGAACACAGCCAGTATTAAATCAGAAAGTGTGTATTCAGCACACATTTATCAATCTGCCACCACGTTCCAGTAACTATTTTAGCACTTGGTATGAATTCAGTTCACTTACCCCTAAAACAAACCATGATTTATGGATAGACATTCTCCTTGTATTACAGATGAGGAAACCTGAGGCTTCAAATGTCCATGCAGGGCATGGCTAGACCAGAGGCAATCTCAGGTAGCAGCCCCAGACCCCTCATTCTTGACGATGATGCAGTACTCTTGGATTTCAGATGATCAAGGATCTTCATTTCTAGTTTTGGAACCAGAAGATCCACTAAACCTCTAAGGTCCCATAGCAAGCTCTCATATACTTTTTTTTCTGTAGAGAAGGTTCATATCTTTTAAATCAACGTCTGTGAGTGATTTTTATATTTTCAACAAGATTAAAAATCACTATATGTTAAAGATTTTTTTGGTTTCTGTTTCTTAGGTCATTTTCTAGCCAAATTTAAAATTGCCACATTGTCATTGAAGGGTATCTTCATAGAAAATAATGTAAAATTAAATGAAGATTCATGGGAATATAACTTTCACCTTTCTCAGAATGTGTTCTTGGGAAATGCCACAATATTCACCTGGAAATGAAAACCCAAGTGTTGCATTGATGACACACTTGTCTTCATGAACATCCTGCATTTGAAAGCCACTATTGCTTGAGCATCTTCTTCAAACCCTGAAGATGTCCTGAGCGAGCCATTTTAGCATACTTCATTGTTTTTCCTTGTCATGTTGAGATCAGGTTTGGCCATCCCCTTAGCAAAATCATATTCCATTTTCTTAAGTGGGAGTGTATTTCTGGCATGCTTCCACTGGAATCAGAGCCAGCAGTCACTTTTGGTTGCAATGCCACCGGACAATGGACGCTTTAATCAGCACACAACAGGGTGGCCCAGGGCTCTGGTTATAGTAAATACTCAACCGATGGCACTGCCAAAACTGGTACATCTATGGCTTGTTATCTGTGAGGCACTTCCACTTCTCACTCACTTTCTTAATTGAGGAGCTGGGAGATGAACATACATGCGGGAAGTGGGCTGGGTCATAAAATGTATAGCCACTCCATGTACTCTTCATATTCCCATGTCTGATCATGATGGATGTAAAAAGAGATCTTCCTGGACTATAAGAAACCATCATATCACATGCTAAACAGTTGTCAGCTGACCCTTCACATTAGGGCCATGGCAGGGAGAAGTGGAGACAGGGGCAGAGTGAGGAGTTCATGCTCAGTCTAAGAGTCCCAGCTGCTGTCCAACTCCTGGACATTTTTTTCAACATAGGAATATACCAGATTTTCTGACTTTCTTTTCAATGGAGTCTCAAAATCTTTTTTTTTTAAATGAACTCTGTCCATTTGAAAATTGGACTTCTGGTCTTGGCTTGGCAGCTCAGTTGATTAGAGTGTTGTCCTGACACACCAACGTTTCAGGTTCCATCCCCTGTCAGGGCCCATCCAAGAATCAGCCAATGAATGCATAAATAAGTGGAACACAGATTAGTGTCTCTCTCTCTCTCTTTCCCTTCCTTTCTCTCTCTAAAAATCAATCAATTAAAAATTGAACTTCTAATATAATACTTTATGCTTTACTTGGACCAGATAAAACATATGAGTGTGGTCAATTTCTTCTTTGGGTTACTGGTTTGAGACAAGTAGAGAACATTATTATATGCAACACATGTTTTCATACTCAATAAAGGAAGAAAAATGGGAAAGAAATCTGATCTTTAGGACTTTTCTGGGAAGTAGCACATTAATCTTTGTAGAACCTTGAGCAAGGTTGGAGCAGATGGACAAGTGTCCATAACCTAATGTTTTTATTTGTGTGTGTTTTTAATATTGTTTTTTGTCCCAAAGATACTTAGGGTCAATGTTAAGTTTGGTTTGTTGTTTTGGTTTTTTTTTTTACTTCAATTTGACTATCTGCCCATTAATCTTTCATAGTGCTTTGGATATTACTTCATGCATTCATACAATGCTTCCCAATTTCCCAATTACTTTTTCTTTGGGTTTATCTAACTTAATCCCTATAGTCTTGCAAATAAATTCTCAATTCTCCTAGCCCATATCAACTTGAAACAATTCAACAAACACAATTATCCCAAGGTTGGAAAAATGTATAGCTTTCAGTATAAATGTAAATTTATTTTTTTTACTATAAATCTGGCATAAATTATCCCTCACCTTAGATGAATGACTAATTATAACTGCTAAGTGTGTTTTTACTTTTTACTCTAAGAAAATATTTTGAGAGATTTTTTTACAATTTAGTTTGGCCCTTAAACTGGTAAATGTTTTACTCAGGCATACCAAAGCCAAGTCTATTTTAGAAATAGGGAAGTTACAACTGCTTTTGAATTTGAGAAGCAATTTGGAAACAATCCTTAGCCTCTCCACAGCCAGAGCCCTAATGCAATCCAGCCGTCTCCCACCTGAACACCTCTAACAGCTTCTCCTGTCTCCCCCTTCCTAGCCTCCCTCCCTAGAGTCTGTCAACTGCAAAGTGTACTTGGAGATTGTTTCAAAATGATAACCAGAACATTGTTCTCTTGTACCTACAGTTTTCTGGTGGGTTCCCATTGTAACCAAAATTTAATCAGAATGCCTGTTATGACCAACAGGCTCTGTGTTATCTGCTTCTTGATCTCCACTTTTCCCCTTGTAACTACACTGAATGCTGTGGTCTCTTTTCCTTTTCATTAACATGCCAGACTAATTCCCAACCAAATGCCTTCAATATTGCACATCTTTTGACTGTCATCTTGTATGGCCCCATATTTATTCACTCAGGTTTAGTGCAATTGCCTCTTTCCTGTCCTCCCTGGTAAAACACATGCCTTGAAATTCATGGATTTCTGTGATCTGATGGCTATGGTCTCAGAACCATGGACAGCACCTAGAGCGCAGCTGGTGCTTGTAAAACATTGGGTTCAATGGCTGGTTAGCTGAATGATCAAAGTGGACTTCAGCATGAAGGACTCATTTCAAAGTCAAACCACAGCTCCAGATCTGTCATCTACTAAATGTGCAAGTTACATAACCTCCATAAACTTCAGTGTCCTCATTTTAAATCAAGAATGAGAACAATGCCTCCCTTATTAGGATATCCTGTTGCTATCACTACCTAACAATTACAATATCTAATTGTCAGGCAACAGTAAGCTTTTATTTAGCTCATGTATCTGGAGTACAATGTGGACATTGGTGTAGGCTATATTCAGTCACGTGGTCTAGGAGATGCTGCTGATCTAGGTTGCACCAGGCTCAGAAGGCTAAGTTTGGGAGAGGCTCTGGTCCATGTGTCTCTCGTCCTTCTCCTGGGAGCAGTAGGCCAGCCCAGGGATGTTCTCATTGTGATGAGTGAAGCAAAGAGAAGAAGCCCAATGCTGCAAACACCTTTGGCCAGATCATACTGGCTACCAGTTAATATGCCTTGTCCAAAGTAAGTCAGACAGATATAGCCCACAGCCGGAGGGTGAGAAAGTACATACTACCCATGGAGCTGGAGAGGGAGTAAATATTTCTACCATGCACTATATGGTTCAAAGATATACCATAAACTAATAATTGAATGATAAAATGAGTTTTAAGTACCAGGTACACAATAGGTGCTCAATAACTGTTAGTTGACATTATGATTAACAATAATAATGTATATTATATATATATAAGCCTAAGCGACCAAATGACCAGTGACTGGCCATTGTGACGTGCACTGACCACCAGGGAGCAGATGCTTAATGCTCAGTGCACTCCCACAACAGGAGTGCCACTCAGCTGACTGACGGCACCAGGTGCTGGGCTCACAACTGGAAAGTGCAGCTAGAGTGGCGCAAGACTCTCCTGTCTCTGTGGCAGCACTACCTAGCAGTGGCTGGTGGCAGGTGCAATGTACCGGGATGAGTGGGAGCTGGGCGAGACTGGGCCCGGGCTCTGGCTCTTCCTCAGCTGCCTGCCACTTTGTGCTCTACTACATCCCCTGAGGGGTCCCAGATTGTGAGAGGGTGCAGGCCAGGCTGAGGAACTCCACCAGTGCATGAATCTGTGCACTGGGCCTTTAGTTTTTCTATAAGATCAAATGCATGACACTTTCAATAAAATTGAACTTAATGAATATATTTATATTAAAATAGCCAAATGCTCATAAGCTATATTTAAATGAACTTATATCTGATTTAGCAATTTTGGGATTTTTAAGAACACATTAATTACTGTTTATCATTATACATTTTTCAATTCAGTTGTCACAAAATATGGTGAACATAGCCTCTTTAAGTTTATATTATTGTACATTTTCATCATAAAGAGGAAACTTGGGGCTTTCTGTGTTATTTTTAATTAAAATGTTTCAGTTATAGTGTAAGTTTAATATTATTTTACATTAGTTTTATGGTGTACAACATGGTGGTTAGACAGTTATATCCTTTACAAAGTGTTTCCCCAGTTCTTCTCAGTACTCAACTGGCACTATATAGGTATTACAATATGATTGTCTATATTCCCTATACTGTACGCTAGATCCCCATGACTGTTTTGTAACTACCAATCTGCACTTCTCAATCCCTTCAACTTTTTACCCAGTCCCTAAGCCCCTCTCCACTAGCAGCCATCAGTGTCCTCTGTCAATGACTTGGTTTCTGTCTAAGAATTCTAAACTGTGGTTCTGGAATGAAGACCAACTTCCAATTTGGGAAGTGGTCTGGATAAAGGCAAATAAATTTCAGAGATCTTGGTTTTGAGCCTGGGTTTCTTCATCTGTCCTTTGGAGATAATACTAGTGATATCCTAGGGTCCTCAGAGTTTAAAGATTAGACTAACAAAGCATTAACACTGGTCTGGCACCTGAATGGACTCCCCAAATCCATGTGTCTTTTCCTACCCACTATTCCCTCCCTTCCTTGCGCATACAGGATGGCACTGGTGACCAATCCCCAGCTGCTGATACTTCTCAGTAGGATGCCATATGGGGGGCATCAGAATGCAGTTGGTCAGCACCTTCGAATGAGCCTCTTCATGTTATCTCAGCCCCTCGGGAAGAGATGGTCTGGATCAACACGGACTTTCATGCTTATACCTGCTGCCTAGTTGACTGAATGAGGAGCAGCTTTAATTAAATTATCCCATTATTCATGGTCTCATCACTCATCTCTCCCATGAGCCCACTTCCCTTCAGAACCAGGAATTTCTTCCTTCCGAAAGGGTGACTTATTTTCACAACACTCTCCCTTTCATTACAAAAGTGATACAAGTGTATTTTAGAAAGTTTGGAAACTGCAGATAAGCACAAAGAAAAAAAAATTAGGGTATCTTAGCATTCATCATCCAGAGGTAATGTGAGTTAACCTTGTAGTTCATCTATTTTTCTAGAGATCTAGATATAGATGTTCCCGGAAAAATGCTATTCATGACAATGGTCCTTGTGAGTAACAGCTCAGTTATAGTCTAAGTTATAGTCTATTTATAATGTGTGTGGCTCAGCTACCTGGAAAGTGCCGATGAGTGTTGCTATGTGTAACTGCCACGTGAGAGGAGAGATGCTTCCATCCTGCTTCATGCAAGGGCCTTTGTAGGATCTGGGAAAGGTCTGATTTTGTCAGTTTGAGAGTGAGAGCCATGGGCCATAGTGCTCTGCATAATAGAAGGAGGGAAATGTGACACGACTGACAGGAGAGGGCCAGGAAGGAATCAAAGAGGCAGAGGAACTCTGAGGGTCACCTGGCGCTCCCCTTCCAGTGACTGTGAACCTTCAGAAAAGGCAACTATGCTCTCAGAGGTTGCAGGGTGGATGTGTTTCCAATGCTTCCTATGTATTCTTTCCCTTTCTTCCTTTCCCTTTGCTTCCTTTCCTGTGTTTTTCTTCTTCTTCTTCTTCTTCTTCTTCTTCTTCTTCTTCTTCTTCTTCTTCTTCTTCTTCTTTTTCTTCTTCTTCTTCTTCTTCTTCTTCTTCTTCTTCTTCTTCTTCTTCTTCTTCTTCTTCTTCTTCTTCTTCTTTTTGTCTAGATACTTAAAATGGTGCAGTACAGAGAGAATAAATATGATAGGAGGAGCCTGTGGGGCAGAGATGGCAGTAAGAATAAAATCCACTTGGGAATTTATGGAAATCTGGGAGCTCTTTAGATTCCCAAAGGCCATAGAAATTGGAGCTGTGTGTCCATTTTACCTATATCCTCAAGGAGAAAGGTTTTTGCCAATGAACACCTGAGTGCGCCTCTCTCTCTCTCTCTCTCTCTCTCTCTCTACGTGTGTGTGTGTGTGTGTGTGTGTGTGTGTGTGTTCCCCCACTGGCATTACACATTGTAAACCATGGAATGGATATGAGATCTCTTTTTTTCCCATTTTATTTTATTTTGCATAATTCCCAATGTGGAGCACTAGTGTTAACTTTGGTTTTACAATATAACAGAGGGGCAGTGATGGACAGCTCTGTCTGTGTCTGTATCTGAAGCACACTCAGGACCCCAGGACATTCCCTGGAATCAGGCCCTACAAGTGGAAATACTTCAATAAAGGTTATGCAAATATTTAAGCCTTTTGATACACATTCTTAAATTGTCTTTTCAGAAAGGTTAAACCAATTTACACTTTCAACAGTAGTATTTCAGAGAGACTTATTCCCTAAATAGCCTTTAGTAATGAATACTAGCATTATAAAATCCCTTTCTGTTGGTAGTTTTTGGGGGAAATACAGAACCTAATTGTTTTACATTTAATTAATGACTATTCAAGTTTAGTCTGATTATATATATGTATATATATATATATATATATATATATATATATATATATATATATAATTGACTTCAGAGAGGAAGGGAGAGGGAGAGAGAGATAGAAACATCAATGATGAGAGAGAATCATTGATGAGCTGCTCCTTGCATGACCCCTGTTGGGGTGGGGATCAAGCCCAAAATCCAGGGCATGTGCCCTAATGGGGAATGGATTAGTGGCCTCTTGATTCATAGATCGGTCGACAGTCAATGACTGAGCCATGCTGGCTGAGTAGTTTACCTTGTTTTCAGAACAATTATGTTTTTCCCTCTGGGAAAAATTCTCTTCATCTCTTTCATTAATTTTTTGAGTGTTGTGTCTTTATTTTTGATTTTTCAAACACAGTGTTTTTGAATGGTAACCAAAAGCATGATTCCACTTAGCAGACATGTGTAGATCAACCATCAGGGTGAAAGATCCCTAAGGAAGTAAAAGGAAGGAATGAGTGGGAGAAGAGGATGCTTATATTAACAATGTAGTGATGGTCATGAATTCCAACATGATGATTAAACATGCTAGAGCCAATTTGGCAGTATAAAACAATTTCTTTGTGTGTTTTCTCAGTGAAATCCTTTTTAACCCAACCATTCAAATGAGCTGCTTTCTCACCTAAGCTCTGGCCCCCACCACTGGCATCAGAACTTATATTTCCTCAGTTTAATTAGTTTTCACCCCTTTCTCCAAGAAATGAATCTTCCTGAAGGCAGAGACTTGAATTCTATACCCCAGGCACTTGAGTCACAATTCAGCAGAATCTGAGTATATTTAGATGATCAATTATTTTAGCATCAAGCTGTTGAAGAACATCTCACTGTGTTTCTCAGAATATGTATGCACCCAGGGAATTTATATATAAAAGCATTAGCCAGGAAAGGTCACACTGGGAGTAACCTTTTGTGTCATTATGAATTGGACTTCCTGCTTTTCTCCTGGCTATTCTCCTTTCTGTAGACAACATAAGGTGCTAAAAGAATCCTAAAGAGGCTCCTGGAGGAAGATCTAAAGCCCTTCTCATTGATGAGGCTGAGCAGGACAGTGGAGAAGGATCTTAAGTCCTGGGAAACTGCAGACCTGGCCACTGAGTGTGGATTTCAGAACAGGAAGAGAAAGAATATATCTTCCAGCTCAGAAGAGCAGGCAGAGGCCAGATATAATATGTTCTCTCTCTTTTTTATTTAAAAAAAGTTTCAATTACCAATTGCATAAAATATCATAAAGGCTCCAGGTATACAGAATAGTGATTAGACATTTATATAATTTACAAAATGATCACCCCTGTAAGGCTACTACTCATCTGACACTGTACAAAGTTATTGCAGTATCATTGACTGTATTCTTTATGCTATGCTTTATATCTTCTTGACTATTTTTATAACTGGTAATTTGTACAATTTAATTACTTCCCCCTTTTCACCCTTCTTCCCAGCATCCCCTCCCCATATGGCAATCATCAGTTTGTTCTCTGTATCTATGAGTTTGTGTCTGTTTTGCTTCTTTGTTTGTTTTGGTTGTTAGATCCCACATATAAGTGAAATCATACAAATAAAGTATTTGTCTTTATCAGTCTGACTTATTTCACTTACTGTAATACCTGCTCAGTCCAACAATGTTGTTGCAAATGGAAGGATTCCATTCTTTTTATGGCCGAGTAATGTTGCATTACATATATTCCCTTGTACCTTACCTTCTCTACCCATTTGTCTATCAATGGACACTTAGGTTGCTTTTATATATTGGCCATTGTAAATAATGCTGCAATGAACATAGGAGTGCATATGTAGTTTTGAATTAGTGCTTTGGATTTCTTTGGCTAGATACCCAAAAGTAGAATTGCTGAGTCATATGGGAGTTCTATTTTTAATTTTTTGAAGAATTTCATACTGGTTTCCATAGTGGCTGCATCAAGGAAACCATAAACAAAATGAAAAATCTACTGAATAGCAGAAGATATTTTCCAATGGTACATCTGATGAGAGGTTAATAATCCAAAAAATATATAAGGAACTCATACAATTTAACACGAAAAATACAAATAATATCATGAAAAATGGGAAGAGGGCCTGAAATAGGCATTTCTCCACAGAGAACACACAGATGGTCAATAGACATATGAAAAAATGTTCAACATCACTTATCATCAGAGAAATGTAAATCAAATTAAAACCACAGTGAGATAGCACTTCACACCTGTCAGATTAGCTATCATCAATCAACAAACAAAAAATGCTGACAGGGGTGTGAAGAAAAGGGAACCCTCATGCACTGTTAGGAAGATGCTTCCTCTCTTAAATCACCAAAAAGAAGAAAGGAACTGATCCTCCTTTGAAATAAAAATTTACTGCTTCATTCATTCATTAGAAAATTTAAATTTCAAGCCTTTTCTCTATGGGCTTGAAAGTAAGTGAAAATGCAATTCACAAGCAACCAGAAAACATGATTTATTCACTACCCGTACTTGCTAATTGCAGAAAAGGTTGTGCACTTGGCAGAGCAGAGGTCTCAAACTGACCGACCACAGGCCTTTTGGGTTTAATTGCCTTCCAGCTGCTTCAAAGTTGAATTTACTGCCAACATTGAAAAATTGGAAATTTTTACTTAGACATTTAGATTTCTCATTAAAAATCAGATGATCTGGCAAAACTGGGCCACCATCCAACATAACAACAATCTGTTGGGCTTTGGTAGTGGTTAAATGCTTTGGGTGTGCCGGGAGCTCTTTAGTTATCCCCTGTACTCACTGAGTTCACCAACTTGTCCCCGAGCTGATCTTGTCTCCTCAAATCCTTTCTTGAATTTATGTCACACAGCAAACACAAGTCATGTTCAGGTTAGCTATTATTATGCTCATTGTAGATTAAATATGGTGATTGTGTGCTGAAGTTATGTAGTAGGAATTGTCACATGTGCTATTTGAACCCAGGTCTCTGACTTCAGATCAAGTGTTGTTTTTCTCATTCTACCTTCCTACATGGCAGAGCCATGATATTAGAGCATCCACACTCATGTGCATAAATACGGACATTTTGTAAATTTTGAACACTCACTCTAAATGAATTTTAGCATCTTAACCAATAATAATTTATATTAATTCCTTTCGGGTAAGTAAATGTTCCACTTCTTCTTTCCTCTCTTATTTACATTCTTATAATTACCTCTTAAACACAATGTAGCTGACTCAGCAAACACACCCAATCTGTCTGCATCCGGGCAGGTCTGTTGCATAATGTCACTTCTCCACCTCTCTTGTTTCTTTGGAAGAAGCAAGGACTGAGAGCAAAGAGGGTGTGGGCCACAGTTGCTTCATCATTCACAAGTGTGTTCCTGGGGTGAAATGGACAAACCATCCAGTCACTCCTGTTACATGGAGCTGTTCATGAGATTCATATTGATGTTGGTGGCATCAGGCTGAAAATCGAAAACTCCAGGCTCCGGTTCACTCTTTTCTTCTAGCTGCTGAGCACTGCTCTCTCACTTCACAATGAAGAGCAAGGTTCCTGGTTGCTGTCAGGATAGAATCTGAGCTCCCAGAAGGTCTTTTGAATCAGAATCAGACCTCTACCTACCTCTCCAGCCTTGACTCTCACCATCACTTCCCTTCTCTGCACCACAAAATCTGACTGACTGCTCTCTCACCTCCAGGCCTGCCCTGAATGTTTTGGGTTTGTTTGTTTTTTTCCTTTCCAAATGCTCTTATCTCCTGCTGCCTTTTCTGCCCAGCCAATTCCTATGTGTCCATCTTTCCTAAGCTTAACATCACCCTTCCCTGACCTTCTCCTCAGGCAGCTTGGATGCCTCTGTCCCTCGTTGCATAATAATAGGTGCCAACCTCTCAACCTGTCCTGGTGCTGAATTATGGCTGTGAGCTCCTGGTGCTGTGAGGAGAGATTGTGTCTTGTGTCTTCAACACTGAGCCAAAACTCTGTGCAGGAGAGCACTTGAGAAATGCGTGTTAGAGGACTTAATATTTTATATGATAGGTATCTAATTCTGGGAGGTCTTTATGGATGAGCTCTATCAGGAGAGGATTATATCAGAATCGGAGATATCAAATGAAGCATTGTCTTTCAAAGGCGCCATGTGACTTACATAGAAGTATTTGAAGCTTCAGAGCCGCCTCACATTTTTGAGCACTTATTCCACATTGGGTATTGTGCTCCTGTGCTAAGAGCAGGCCCTTGAGTCCCATTAGTTATTTTAATCTTCATATCAACCCCGTGACTCCTTGTTTGGCAATGAGGAGACTCATGAGCAAAGAGGTTAAGTAGTTTTCCTAAAGTTGCACAGTTAATTGCTGGAGGACAAAGATCCCACAGAAGCTGCCTGGCTGCCAGCACTCAAGGTTAATCACTATGTAAAGATGTTCTTGACTTATTTGCCTTCCGCCACTTGATTATTTCTTGGATGGTTCATCCATTGGCGAGACCAACTCTGGGCATCCTTAGGTTAATTAAGTTTATTGAATTATCTATCATACTTCTTTGATCACCCAAACCAGTCTATGGCCATGATATCGATGGCCTGGTCATGCCCTCGAAGATGCCAGCACATTATGTCCCCTTCTTCGTTATCAACATATACACATTCCAGGGGTTATTTTACCACTTATCTAACTGTGCCAGGATGCCATTAGTATTCCTCCCAGTTGATAATTCTCTGGGCTGCATCTTAAGAAAGGAATGTTGTTGCTATTCAACCCTGTATTCCAATCAGAAGTGAGAGCCATTCAAATCCAAGTTTGAAAGACATCCACACGCATGGCTTTGCCACTGTTATTATCCCAGAACTAAATTGTAGGCATTGTGTCTCTGAGGCGTTCTTACTCCTACCTAGGATGGTTCCTTAGGTTGTATGCCATGCAGGGTAGAGCAAGCAGAAAAGGACTGGGATTCTGGAATGAGTGATTTTGGTCTTAAGTAGGTGAACACTTCCCAAACATGAGCATGGTCAGTGGATACCACAAACCTCTGTAGAGATTTCAGATTTCAACTCAGATATGCATGATGACTCAGCCATCAATTAGTCATTTTCTAAGATTTTATTTGTTGTGGTAGTGTGAGTGTCCGCAATTCAGGAACTTCCTAACACTAGTGTTTTCAGTGTTTTATTTAGAATGTTAAAAAAAAAAAAATTGTGCTATATAGTGAATGTCTCAAGGGTGCCCCAAATAATACTACTTCTGACCCTTCCAATAGCACTGGGAGATAAAGAAACTATTCCCATTTTAGACAATGAGCCTGAGGGCAGAGACACAGTTTGCCTAACTTTAAACAGCTAGTTAAAAGCTTAGGCTTGATTTGAATTGAGAATTCTCTAGCCTTAAACCCTACTACTTGTACTCTACCATGATTCTCTGGAAGCTTTGTGTGAAAGTTTACTTAAAAGGCTGTTCATGGCCAAAACCGGTTTGGTTCAGTGGATAGAGCGTCGGTCTGCGGACTGAAAGGTCCCAGGTTTGAATCCGGTCAAGGGCATGTACATTGGTTGCGGGCACATCCCCGGTGCGGGGTGTGCAGGAGGCAGCTGGTCGATGTTTCTCTCTCATCGATGTTTCTGGCTTTCTATCCCTCTCCCTTCTTCTCTGTGAAAAACCAATAAAATACACTTAAAAAAAAAAAAAAGGCTATTCATGCCCTAACTGGTGCTGCTCAGTGGGTTGGGCATCACCCCATCGGCACTATCCCCCGTACTCTAACACATGCCTGGGTTGCTGCTTGATCACTGGTAGGGGGTGTGCAGGAGGAAGCTGTTCGATGTTTCGCTCTCACATCAATGTTTCTCTCTCTCCCTTTCTCTTCCTCTCTCTCTAAAAATCAATAAAAAATAGTTTTAAAGGCCACTCACTGCCGAGTTGTAAAACTAGCAAATAATTGGTAACAATCCAAGTATGCACTAATGAAGGATTGGTTTAACATACTTAATGACATCTGTATAATACAACATTATTTACCAGTTCAACATTCACTTTCAACAATAGTGAAAATGTGTTGCTGTGACAGATGCCCAACTTACATTTTAGTGGAAAAGAGACTTTAGAAGCATTTGTGCCCTGTCATCTGTTTTCTGAGGACTGTACATGTGTGCACGCCTGTGTGCACATTCATGGGCAATATCTGGACCAGCACTCACTAATGGAAATGCAGCAGGACATATGTGTAAGAAAAGGTAAAGGACACAGGCAAGATGATTTTTTTTAAATAATATATTGTATTTAAAATAGCATATCTAACATATTTCAAAGGGGGAAAAACCTTGGGAAATATGCAAAATATCTACAATATATATTTCTTCTACTGAGTTTTCCAAACCCAGTGAGCATTTTGCACTGACAACAAAGCTCAGTGTGGACCAAGGGCATTTTAAGCACTCAGTGGCCACTGGGCCTCACTGTTGGGTCTCGCTGGGCTGGGGGAAGGCTAATGAGACCCTAATGTGTCCTGTTTGGGATGGTGGGGTTGTGTGTGATACTGTTAGTGTATTGCCCCCTTTGGTCTTACCTGGATTTTCCAGATTTCCAGAATAATCACATACTGCCTTCGTCATGAAGATAAACCATTAAATGCATCATTCGCTTTTAAAAATAAATACGTGAAATGTAAGCATGTGACCTATTTCAGTGGAGGAACCAGGATGGTATGATCTCGGCATCCCTCTCTCCTTTCTTGCCTTGCTCAGTCACCCCTGTTTCCAAATGTCTCGCCCTAGAGCCGTGAAGCGAGGAAAGGGTGAGCCCGGTCCCCACCCTCAGCAAGCAGGTCTCAGAGAGGCTGCCTCGCCTGCCAGAGGGCTGAGGTTTTGCCCAGGTTCATTTTTAGTTTCTGAGAGAGAAAGGCCATGGTCACGGGAAAGGCTGCCAGGATTTCTCCGTTGTGGAGAGCCTTTATTGCTGCCCCTTCACCGGCAGCCCTTTAGGTAGTCATTGTCCTGGTCACCTCTCCCTCCCCCATTAAATAGTAATGCCACAGGCAGACTGTGCATCTGTTCCTATGCATGAGCTCTCTGAGAGTCTCATGCCACTGCAACAGGGCAACATCATGCTCCCCATGGAGCGCACACAGGAATGTCAGCGACAGGGCTGCTCTGTGAATCCTGTTTCAGTTAATGTTGGGCCAGGGTCCCCCACCTCCCTACACTTTCTACTCCTGGGTTTTCCCTCTGGTAAGTCCCCTTTGCTTCCTTATTCTCAGGCATCTGGAGCACCTGTCCAAATGCCTCCCTGTTCTCCCTGACAACTTGGGCACCCCCCACAGCCAGCCTTGTCCTGTTTCTGGTCTTTGTCCTGTCTTCTCTCCCCTGTGATCTGACCCTCCTTGAGGACAGGCTGCTGTTCATAGCTCTGCTCCCTGCGGTGCCCAGAGCTTGGTACGGCTCAGGCTCTGAACACCATACGCAGCTCCTCAGTGGAGAGTGTGGAACTGAACAAAATTGCCTTGAGAAAACCTTTTCCGGTCCAGCTGTTTCTCTATCAGAAAATCTCATTAAGACTTAATCGGTAACATCTTCCCATCCCTGAGGTCAGGCGGCAGCCCCAACGGTGAGGCGGGGAGAGAGCATCCTCTCGCATTGCCGGAGCCCACACATTTCCTGTGTGGCTCCCAGCTCCCGAAGGTCACCGCCTGTGGGGACAATTACATGGCAGCCATGTCAGACCTGAGGCCCCTCTGCTTCTCCCTTTCATTCCTTAAACCACTGGCTTGAACATTGGCTGATTGGAAGCTGGGAAAATAGCATCCTCTGAGAACAGGATGCCTGTGACTGTCAGAAAGCAGGATCCTGGGTTTTATCCGTCTAATCAGACAAGTCTCTGTGTTTGTTTCCCTATAAGTCTTCTCCGGGGTCTCTCCCCACCACCAAAGTCTCAACCACCCTTGTCCATTCATACCCACCAAGAGCCCCCTCCTCTCATCTGCACGTATCCTGTGATTTCCTGGGAACCACATGTATCTCATGTATTTCCACAGCCAGGAAATCCCCTCTTTGCTTTATTCTGCATTGAGGTCGCCGCTACCCCTGCATTTCAGTAGAACTCTGCAGACCTCAATGGAAGATTTGAGGGCAGGGAGGGCTCTCGATGCTGAATGCAAGCATTTAGCTAAGGAAATTAAGTCTGAAGGTCCTGCATTCCGTTACTCTTCCCATCCTATCCAAATAAAAGGAGATTCCATCTCAGTTTCTCCCACCTTCCAGGGAGCAGAAGGGAGAGCGAGCTGAGCACCGCCTAATGAAGGAGTTCTGTAGTGGCAAACCCCTGACATTTGAAATGTTCGATGTAATCAGCGAACTGGTTGCTTTAGGCAAAGCCATATTCCGTTCATGAAAATGTCCTTTTATAATTCACAGCTTTCAGAGGTCCCAGCCATCGTTTCTTAACTGGTTTCTTCTGGAGGGCTGTGGGTGTGGGGTTACACATGAGCAACAAACAGAAGCCAGGGTGGGCATGCCATGGAGACCTTCATTGCATGTCCAACTCAGTGTCCGCCACGAATTATTCTAGTCATTTTAATTTATAGAGTCTCCCTATGTTGGACGTTAAAATGAGCAAGACATGATAAGAAAGGAATGTTAATGCCTATGTTTATAGATTGACTGGACATTTGAGATTCATGTCCAAATTCCTCAACTTGGGGAGGTTTGCACTGTTTCCCTTGTATATATTATTTGCCTTTTTCATCTTCCACTTTCTGTCTCTCTGTCATGTGGGGGGTGGATTACTGCTGGTGGATTGTGAAATATTGTAATGCATGTACATAAAAATATATCAGAGCTGGCACCTTTGTAATTTACTCCTAAGTCTGAGATTCATATTAGAGATCTATAAATCATATTAGCAACCTACTATCCATCCTGAACTATATTATTTTCCTAACATGATGGCTGCATTTCAAATGAAATGCAAAGGTCATGGCCGCTGTTCTATTGGGGCCACGGAATCCCATTTGTCTCTCCATTACTGACCTCAGCTCTATCCGTTGCTGCAACTACTGCTGATTTTACATTTAACCGAGAAAGGCTTCTTCCAACTGATGCCACTGAGCCTTCACATTTGTAAGTGAAGGACTCTGATTTTAAATTCCTCCATCCCCTGGGACAGGAGTTATGATACAGGTTTGTGACTGTGCTCCATTCCCCCTGAGGTGAAGTTTGTGGATGGAAGAAAAATGGGTCCTCTGTCCCCAGTGACATATTGCACACTTTCTCAGGTGTGTGTATCCCCTCCCCGCTTGCCCCTCCTCAAGCTAGTGGTCACCTCTACATTTGAACAAACTGGTAGCGAAATGGAGGCTACCCTACTTTATGCAGAGTCCCTGAAAAGCAGTTTGACCTGGATGGCCACACCCATTCATCTCTCATCTGGAGAGAGGCTGCTGACTCCAGATGACCTCCCCCACCATCACACTGTGGAGTTGTCAGTGGGGCAAGAGCTTTCTCATTGACATTGTACAATTAAAGGGAAAGTGGGCCGAGACCGGTTTGGCTCAGTGGTAGAGCGTCAGTCTGCGGACTGAAAGGTCCCAGGTTCGATTCCGGTCAAGGGCATGTACATTGGTTGCGGGCACATCCCCGGTGGGGGGTGTGCAAGAGGCAGCTGGTCGATGTTTCTCTCTCATCGACATTTCTGGCTCTCTATCTCTCTCCCTTCCTCTCTGTTAAATATCAATAAAAAATATATATTTAAAAATAAATAAATAAAGGGAAAGTGGGAAGCCTTTTGCTGAAAGGAAACCAATTGCAAAGAGAGGCTTTAGCCCAACCAGAACACCGCCACCTTCCTGCACCACATGCTCATGACCTTCCGGTTGTTCATGCTGCACACCAGAGGGCATACAGTCCCACAGCAGGACTGCTGTCTTGTTTCCTTTGCTTTTCTTTCCTCCCCCCCCCCTTTTTTTTTTAATCCTCACCAGAGAATACTTTTCCATTGATTTTTTGGGAGAGTGGAAGATATAGGGAAAGAAAGAGAGAAACATCCATGTGAAAGAAACATATCAGTTGGTTGCTTTCTGCACGAGCCCTGACCAAGGCCTGGGCTAGGGAAGGGTCTGCAACCCAGGTTGCAGAATCAAACCCAGGACCCTATGGTCAGCAGGCTAATGCTCTATCCACTGAGCCAAACCGGCTAGGGCTATTGTCTTGTTTTCTTAAAGGAGTCAGTCCCTGTAGAGTGCATTCCATTGCACAAAATCATTCCACCATAAGCATCAATGGTAATGCCAATAGCACTCTGAACATTGGGAACATGGGTTATGGAAAGAAACAGGGAGTGGTCAGTGTAAATCTACAACATGAGGGGGAGGGAGGTGGGGAGAACAGAGATTAAAAGCTGTTTAAATTTCAACAATTTCTCTTTTTATTTCCTTTTCCTAACAAACAAGCCCAGAGGGGTTGAATTGCATCATTTACTTGAGAGGTGACTATTTTCTGTTGTTGGTAAATCACTCCCACAGTCCCCGGGCCAGCTCAGTAACAATGCCACCTGCTTTATCAATAGCTTCGGGGTTGATGGAGAGAGAGGGAAACTTCTAAAAAAAAAAAATAAATAACCTCTTCTGAAGTAGGATTGTTGTATATGCTTGTAATAAGCATGAAGTGTGACTCCTGCACTCAGGGCCTCCTCTATACTAGGCATGCTGTAAACAGCTCAGAGTAAATGAATGCCTGCCAAATTGCACAGACATAGCCATTCCTTCTCTTGTCAGAGTCTCAACTGGTCCTCAATCCAACATGGGGATTACCTGTTGTCATAGATTATATGCTTCACAAGAAAGGAGACTCTACTCATTGTTGTATTTCAGGAAGAACCTAACTATCCACCGTGGAAGGAGGGCTTGAGAGGTAATGCATAATATTCTTACCCAAAAGCCAAACCAAGACTCTTAAGGAATGACTATGAAACGACATGCTGTGAGCCTAAGTGAAGTTATGTTAAAGAATTTGCCACGCGACTGAAAAATACACAGCAGTACCCGGAGATACAGGAAAAACTCATTTGTTTTCAGATATTTCACATGTACTAGTACAGTGACTCAGGGGTCAGTTCTCCAAACCCTGAGTAAGTTCATAGGGAGGAAGCTTTTTCTTTGTACTCTTTGGTTTCTTTGTCCCCCCACAAATAAGGATCAGACTTCTGGACCTTTCACGGGCTTTGCAAAAAACTGTGTGGGATGGGGACGGTGAGAGATCACACCTAAAGGCCTAGCCTGGCACCAGCACTGAAAACCCCCCTCTGGGAGATGTGTATTGTTCATGGTTTATGGCCCCTGTAAAATGTGAGTATTTAGGTAAACGGGTCTTGCAAGACCAGATAATAAAGGAAGGGGCAATAACTAGACTATAGGCTAACAGGACTGTGCATTATGGATACAGAGTCAGGCTGCTAGCACCGCCCCCCTCAAATATCTTATTTTCCTCATCAGTTATTAGGAGAAATAAAACTGCCTTTCTCTTTAAATGCTCATTCAGACTCCTCAGTAATGTAGCAGTGCTCCGTCCCCCCACCCCCCATCCTAATGAACAGGTGAAATAGAGCAGCATGAATTTTAGTCAAATTCCATTAACCATTCCTCTAAACAACAAGAAACTAAGAAAAGAGATAAAATCAACCACCCCCAAATCACCCATGGAGCTCCAAAATAAAACTAGCTTTAGGGAGAAGATGATCTGGATCTTGGATTTTTTTTTTTTTTACCTTGTATATTGTTATGCTTCCTGCCCCCTTGGCTGCTTCTCATCTCCTTGGCCGCCTCAGGCTGCTTCTTTGGGAAATAGCTCATTGCCTCTCAGTGATGCCTCATCCAGAGGCTTTATGAAGGTAAAACAATTGAGTCTGGCTGAAGGCCCCCCACTTGGTGCTGTATCCCATTATCTCATTGATTTTTTTAAAGTTTCTCTAATGTTATAACAAGAATATTTTCTGCTCAATCCTGCAGGATTCTAAAGCCTTTTATTGACCTGGGGGTATACCACACATGTGGACTACTTCCCTGGGCTGGCAGAAAGCAGGGTCCTCAGAGAGACCAAATGGAAAAAATTGCTTTTCTATCGACCCCATGCACAAGACTTATGGACACTCCATCTAATCAAGGCCCTGGGGGAATTCTGATGCAGTCATTGGGGTTGGCCCCATGACTAGGGTAAGTGCTAGGCTCTGTGTGGCTCAGTGTCCCTTCAAGAGTCAAGAAAGCCCAGGCCAAGGATTGTGAGTCTCTTTGGAGGATTATGCCAAGTTTCCCCAATACAAGCAGGGTCTGTGTTACTGAATAATGAAAGTAAAGGAATTTAGGGGCACAATGGCACTGTGTCACCATAGCCCACCCAGGTTCTGGTTGCAGCTCCAGCATGCTTTGGCTGTGTGACTTTAGGTGAGTTGCTTAGCATCCCTGAGCCTTAATGATCTACTTGGTAGAAGAGCTCTGAGTATTAAAGGAGATGGTAGATTGTGTATGAAGTGGAATGATGCATGGTGGGTCCTCAGTACATGTTGGCTTGTGGTTGTACCATACATGTTGGCTTGTGGTTGTACCATCTCCATCAACATGATGATGCCCAGACTTTAGGGCATCAAACTATTCTCCACAACCCAGCATAGAATCTAGTCTATATTGGGTACCCAATAGTTAAAGGTTAGATGCTTTTGTAAAATTGATGAATGAATGGCTCTTCTGTTATCTCCCTGCCTAAAGGAAAGTTTGAATCAGTGTAGGGCAGTGGCTGGCAAACTGCGGCCGTGAAGTTGTATTTCGGTAAGAACCTGACTATCCAGGTTGAAAGGATATTCGGTATCAGACATGGGACAAGAGAGAGAATATGTGTTTCTTCTTTGAAAACCAGGGCCTGCCTGGACACACCTGCATTTTGGTGGCAAGAACCAAGTCCTGGGGCCTCAGCTTACCCAGTGCCAGGAGGGTGTTGAGCAATAAGAAAGGAGTGTATGAAGCCCTCAGAGGTGGAGTGATTGCTCTCTCCTCTGGGCTCTCCTGAAATCCATCCACGGCATCCTTATAGGCCTCATCCCTTTGTAAGACACTTAGGAAACTAGAAACTGAAAACCAGTGTGTACACTTCCTTACCCGCACCTCTCTTCCAGGTTAGATTCAGAGCCAGGTGAAGGCAGAAACCGTCAATCACTGTGCTGGGTATATCCAGCATCAGGAAGGTACCTGGCACCCATCCTTAGTACCCAGTGTGAAAGAAAAGAGCCACATGCTAACCTGACAAGCTCAGGGAAGGCTTGCGTGGCAGTCTTGCAAACTCAGAGACCTAAAATAACCACAAAAGGTGGTTTGAAAATAATATCTAACTACAAACAGGTTATAGTGGGTAGTCATGTCCCAGATATTTCACCTGACAAAGGTCAACTTTGATCTCTTTACTGAGCCCATCTGTCTTTCTGCCTCTAAGATAACTTATCTGTGAGATGTCTGGGTAACTTGTAACTTCCTTTTACCCTGGACCCCTCGGGGCACAACAAATGGTCTGGAGACATCCCCTCATTGTTATTGTTATCAAGTTAATTGTCAACTGTTAATTATGTTAGAGTATCCTGTATCCATCTCTGTAAAAGAAGCTCATGTCCATCATTTCACCTTTTACCCTATCCCAGAGGTTTTCTGGCTTCACTCTGTCCCACCTCCCTAATCTATCACCAATGAATTTCATGTAACTCACCTACATCCCTTTCCTTTGATTGCAATGTGTAAATATAGAAATGTAATCCGCCATTCTCCAGAGCATTATCTCAATCCGTTGAGGTTCTACTTTCTGGCATATGTCTACAGTTTGGCTCAAATAAACTCACTAAAATTCTTTACAGGTTTCAATGTTGTTTTTCGTTAACACCAGTGAACATCTGGGAGCTGAAGACACTTTCGCCCCCTTGTTAGGCCTGCATGGGCCCCCAGATCGCCCAGAATTGAAGCAGTGAATGTAGGGATGAGAAGACTGATTCTCAGCCCAGGCTGGGTAGGGCCATTTGGAGAGTTCTTAACCACTGCTGATGCTGCCTCCTGAACAAGTTTAAATGAGAGTCCCTGGGGGTAGAATCAAGTGCTATGGTTTCTCTGGTGATTCGGGTCCAGGCAAGGCCGAGCAGCCCTGCTCCAAACCTCCAGAGGACGGCTGAGTTCGAAGCAGGGGCCAGCAGGTAGGAGTAGGGATAATAAAACTAGAAGGAGAAAAGAGACACTGAGGGAATCTGATGATCTGACTGAGTCCTTGTCACCATCAGAGAGAAAACCCACCTAGTCAGACGCCAGGCTCAGCTGTTTGTGATTGTTCCTGCCTTTCTCACAGCAACTCTAAACAAAATGCTCATCCCCTTCCCAGCAAAGCAAAGAAGGCTTAGACGCTAAAGGGTTAGGCTGTAGGCCTCCAGTCCCCAAGCTCTGTGTCACTGGGCTGTGTCCCTTGGAAAAGATGTGCAGGAAGATGGGCATGAACTGGGCAGGAGAGAAACAAGATCAATAAACGCAAGGAGAGCCAGTGGGCATTACAGCAAAAACAAATGACAAAGCAAATAAGCAGAATTCATATTTCTTTAGGGCCTTCGAGGCTCTGGAATAAACTTGCAGAGCTCTGTAAAATCAACCCAGTGATCGCCAGCTTGCAATGGGAGATCGAAGGCTCAGAGTAGTCTAGTATCGTGTCCAAACTCACACAGCTATGTCTGAGCTGGATATTTTATAAAGAGACTAGGAGAAGCCCTAGCCAGTTTTGCTCAGTGGATAGAGCATCCGCCTGTAGATGAAAAGGTCCCAGGTTAGATTTGGGTCAAGTGCACATGCCCAGGTTAAGGTCTTCATCCCCATTAGGGGGTGTGTAGCAGGCAGCCGATCAATGATTCTCTCTCATCAATGATGTTCTATCTCTTTCTTCCTCTCCCTTCCTTTCTGAAATCAATAAAAATACCTTAAAAAATAAAAGGAAGAGCCTAAGGAGTAGGCATTGTTGGTGCTGCCAACCATACACGCATTTGCTGCCAGGATTACTCAGACCTGCTCTCACAGCACAAAGGCAGAGATGCACAATGGGCGTGCAGATAAACGTATTTGTGGTCCAACAAAGCGTGATGTATGGACACTGAAATGTTTATGTGATGTGAACTATGATTGTTCTTTTGATTTTTCTCAACTACTTAAACATATAAAAACCACCCTTAGCTTATTGGCTAGACAGAGGCAGGCAGTGGGACAATGTGGGCTGTAGGCTGTCATCTGCTAACCTGGTTCAAAGTCTGAAGCGTGCAGAGGGTGAAGAGTTGATGAGAAAGTGCAGAAGAAAAGTAAAATGTGTCTATTTGAGACTTCTATCCCTGGTTTCACTTTGTACAGGAAGGTCCATCAAGCCAGGAAGAGTCCAACTCTCCTGCCTTCCCCAGATCAGCCCCCCAACACACACACAATTGTAGGATGCATTTGTTCTCAGCCAGCGTCCCGGACCTTGAAGCAGACCACTCCCATTCCTTTTGCTTTGCCACAGACATGATAAGCCCCACATCTTTTCTTCTATCAATATCTAATGAAGGTGTGCTGGACTGCAGGCTCTGTCCTAGGCACTAAGGGTAGACTGGTTGTCTAATTCAGTCTGGGCTGCCATAATCAAATACCACAGCCTGGGGGCTCACTCACACATCGGACATTCATTCCTCACAGTTCTGCAGGGTAGTAGTCCCAGACAGGGCGCCTGCATGGCTGGGTTCTGGTGCTTCTTCAAGGTTGCAGAAGGCAGACTTCTTCTTGTATATCACATGGTCGAGAGAGAGGGGGAAAGATAATGAGACAGAGAGAGAGAGAGAGAGAGAGAGAGAGAGAGAGAGAGAGCTCAAAGGCAGTGATGGAGAATGGGCATGAGAGAGGGAAGAGAGAGATAGAGGAGAGAGAAGTAAGGGAGACAGAGACAGGCAGAGAGAAAGAAAACAGAAGTTCCAAAAGGCCTTCAAGACAAGAAAAGCTGGGAGCCCGGGGGCAGAGAAAAGGCCATTGTGCCTGAAAAGGGGTGAGCAAAACGGGAAAATGGTAGCCCAGGAAACGGAGTCTGGAGTTTATTTGAAATGCAATCTTTCACCCTAAATGCAGTTGGGTGAGTCAGAAGCACTGGAGTCATTTGCATTTTCACTACATTTGGGGTGCTATGTGGAGAATGGACGGTAGGGGCCGCTGTCTCCCTCCTGAGCTCGCCCCTTTCTGAGGCTGTTGTCTGGGCAACTAGGGCCCGGACTCACCTGCAGCCCTGGGAGATCCGCAGCGGGCTGCAGGCCCAAATTGCTGCTTCTCAGGGGTGTTTTACATCCCCTCCCATCCTCAGAGGTAATATGTCCTAATGAAGAGTTGGAATTGCCAATTGCCTCACGCTTTACGGCTAATGAAGAATAGATTATGCTCTGAATGGTTTGGCGTTATCTTGTGACTATAGTAAGTTCTTCTGCCGGAGCTTGTATAACTATGATTTAATCCTGTCTACATTTTATTTGGGAGTTAATACCTCAAACTCAAGCCTAGCTTTTTCCTCACCCAAAGTTAAGTTATTCCAAAATATACAGCGTTTTAGTTCTTTATTCCACATTTAGTTCTCAGTGGTTCATGCTTCCTTTATACACCCACCTTTCAAACCAAATTTTAATAATAATATGTTTAGAAAAGCAACATATGATCATTTCAGAAACATTTATAAACACATAAGAAATATCACTTTTTAGCTGCTCATCACCCCAAAATTAAAATTTAAGAATTTTTAATTTTTAAAATGTAAGACTTTATTTTCTCAGGCAGTTTCAAATTAATAGGAAAATTGAGAAGAACATGCAGAGATTTTTTTCCAATATAGCCCCCTGCCCTGTCTCTGTCTCCTATGCACAGATTCCTTGATTATCAACATCTCCAATCAGTGTAAATTTGTTACACTTGATGAATCTACTTTGACACACAATAGTCACCACAGTCCATAGTTTGCATTAGGGTTCCATCTCTGGGTTGTACTTTCTGTAGGTGTATTGTACATTCTGTTGGAAAAATACATAATAACTGTATTCACCATTACAGTATCACAGCGTATTTTCACTGACCTAAAATCCCCTGTGCTCCCTTATTTTTCTTCCTTCTCCTCCTAACTCGCAGCCACTACTGATCTTCTTACTATCTCCCAAGTTTTGCCTTTTCCAGAATGTCATATAGTTGAAATCACACTTCAAATTTGTAATATTTCCCTGGTTGATCTGTTTAGTGTGTGTGCATGTGTATGTGTACATTTATAATGTTAGACTCATAGTGTATGTTCAGAATTGATCCTACATTTTTAAACACGGTGTCCTATATAATAATCCTATATAATAAAAGGGTACTATGCAAATTGACCCTAATTACTAGTTGCTATGATGTGCACTGACCACAAGGAGGCAGACACTCAATGCAGAAGCTTTCCCCTGGTAGTCAGTGCACTCCCACGGGGGAGCTCCAGTCAGCCACAGTTGGACATCCCCCAGGATGTCTAACTGCCAGCTTAGACCTGATCTCCCAGGGAGTGGACCTAAGCTGGCAGGTGGACATCCCCTGTGGAGTCCTGGTCTGCGAGAGGGCACAAGGTAGGATAAGGCACAAATTTTCATGCACTGTGCCTTTAGTAAAAACATAAATGGCTTACTATGTCATTAATCATTGTTCAAAACTATATTTTACTAGAGGCCCTGTGCATGAAATTTGTGACGGGGGTATGTGTCCCTCAGCCAGCCTTCATCCTCTCCAATATGGGATCCTTCTCACAATCCAGGATTTTTAGCTCAATACAGCTCGCCTGCCTGCCTGCCTGATAGCCCCTAACCACTTGCCTTCCAGCCTGATCACACTTTAACTACTCCCCTGCCAGCCTGATCAACACCTAACTGCTCCCCTGCCAGCCCAATTGTTTCTAACTGCCCTACCCTGCAAGCCTGGTCACTCCTAACTACCCGCCCCTGCTAACCTGATTGCCCACAACTGCCCTCCCCTGCTGACTTGAGCCCACAACTGCTGTCCCCTGCTGGCCATCTTGTGGCAGCCATCTTTTGTCCACATGGGGGGAGTCATGCCTGTGTTGGAGTGATGGTCAATTTGCATATTACCTATTTATTATATAGGATTTTATTATTTAATTTAATTTCATTTTATTTCATTTATTTTATTTTAACCTATTATTTTATTTTATATTTTATCTTATTTATTTTATTTTACTTTTATAGTGCTTGAAATACTGACTTTGTTGCCATCACACAAATACTAAGTGCCACCTTCTCTTTAAAAATGGTAGTTCTGGGAGCATCCACTGTTGTTCATTTCAGTAAATTCGTGTCCCTTTGATCCCAATGGGTTGAGATTGCATCTCCTGCTAGCTTGTTAGCTCTCTTCCTCTTACATGTCAATCACAGCACCTATTCCCTCTGAATCAACTCTCTAAAATCTTCCTTTCAGCACCATTGTTATTTTTACTAAAATGCCTCCCACAACTGGGAAGTCCTTTCTTGCTTGTTAGGTAGAAGTATGAGGGTCAGGATAGAGCTATACCCTGAGCCATTTGGAAGACTGAGATGTTTGCAAGTAGGATCCTGTGTCTTTATTAGCCCTACTTAAATCTCGGGGTGATTTAAGCTTCCCTTCCAGTGCTGCGATGCATCATAGCTCTAACACAGACCTGAATGATAACATATTACATTGTGCACATTTTTAAAGGATCATGAGTGGAAGCTAAATATAAAGATTCAAGTCCATATTCTAAGCCTGCTTTTGCCCTAAGTGGAGATGGGATGTTCTTGAACATTCTGTCCCATGCCCACCCTTCTTAACTGTACATGCTACTGAATGTTGGATTTCCATCCTTTGGATATGTTGGAACATTCACAAGCATCTTCTCCACTGCAAAGAGACAGGTTTGAGTTGCAACCACTGGAATCTGCTTTTTGATAAGAGGATCCAACATTAACTGTTCATGGAGTGCCTTTCATAACCATTTAAGAAAATTACTGCTTAAAGCTGGTTAGTGACACTTAAGTCACCTGTCGTTTGTTGTTACAATTTTTGCCATTTTAAAAAATATATATTTTATTGATTATTTTAGAGAGGAAGAGAGAGGGATAAAGAGCTAGAAACATCAATGAGAGAGAAACATCCATCAGCTGCCTCCTGCACACCCCCCACCAGGGATGTGCCTGCAAACAAGGTGCATGCCCTTGACCAGAATCAAATCTGGGACCTCCCAGTCAGTAGGCCAATGCTCTATCCACTGAGCCAAAATGGTTTCGGCAATTTTTGCCATTTCTTAATATCACTTCTTTTATTCTTTACTAAATGCCTAATTGAGTTGCTTTATGTGAATATGTTTATGTCACTACAGTCAATGGAAACTCAATGTTATCAATTGAACCACAACTGCATAGGTAAATTAATATTTAAAATATATGTGTGACTACAAACTGAGTGCCCCAGTCCGCCAGGGAACCTCCTCCTGCTCTTTCTTTTATTAAAAATATATTTTATTGATATTTTACAGAGAGGAAGGGAGAGAGACAGAGAGCTAGAAACGTCGATGAGAGAGAAACATCAGCCAGCTGCCTCCTGCACACCCCCTACCGGGGATGTGCCGCAACTAATGTACATGCCCTTGACTGGAATCGAACCCTGGACCCCTCAGTCCGCAGACCGACGCTTTACCACTGAGCCAAACCGGTTTCAGCTCCTCCTGCTCTCTTAAAACACTCGCTACTTTTGCTTCCTTGGAGTCATCAGACTCTTGTGTGTATGTGGGGCAGGGCAGGGGGTGGGGAGATGAGAGGCCATGTGGTCACAGCTATGCATTCCTCCACATGCCCTCTGAAAACTTTTAGGGCACTCTCTTGCCTCATCTTCCTTTCAGAGGATTGACTTCTTTTCCATCCTGGTTTCCTTCTTTCCTCTCTTTCCCCCTCCCTCTTTTTCTTTATCTCAGGCTTCATCCTCATTATAGTCCCCAGACTCTGGTACTGATGGGAACATCACTCTCGCTGTGTCTTTAGGTTACTAGTTCCATCCACCCAACCAGATCTCAGGTTGGATTGATGGTGGTTTCTAGCCTCTGAGCTTATTATTCCTGTACTCTAAGTAGGAATGGGCCCATCTTGGCTTCTCTCAACTGCCTATAGGACCTTTGGGATTCAGCCTAGCCTCTGGGATTCAAACTCCAGCTCAGCCACCTGGATGGTCCATGACTTACAGCAAGTTGTCTTACCTACAATACCTTGGTTTCCTCACCTGAAAAGTGGTAAAGGAGACACCTACCTTCCAGGATTTTTAGGAGGATGAGTGAGAAAATGTAGGAGAAATTGCTTTTCAAATCATGAAGCTTTGTTCTAAGGAAAGTGGGGCAGTAGTTTTAAATATAGAATATTCAGTAGTTTTATCTAAATCCTCCACTACAGGGAACACAATTCAGAAAGCTTTGCCACATCCATTTCATTGTGTTGTTCATAAAACTGTTTATTTTCCCAATGTCACATTTGTTTTCTCTCTCCCTCTCTTTGCTACTGCATAACTTCATTATCGGCCTACATAAATGTATTATGTAATTGTCTCAATATGTCATCGATTGTTTTGGTTTTTCTGTGGTATTACTTAAGTCTATAATTCTTTTTATTAAATCTCAAAGAAATGTTACTGAACAATGGTTGAAGGCTACTTTTTTTTTCACTAACTGAAACTCAGCATTTAGATATTTGAAATGACATAAAACACTGGAAAAAACTAAGTGTGGAATTTTCCCACTGGCTTCATGAAATCAAGTAAACCAATGAGGTATTGGCTTATAATATCTCTGTCTATCTGTGAAATTTATGCAGTCTTCTAGACACTCATAACAGCATTAATGAATAATATTAAATTAGCTAATGCTTATTGAGTGCTTACTATGTTCTAGATGCTATTGTAAACTCTTTCTATCAAGTCAT
Source organism: Vespertilio murinus (assembly GCA_963924515.1). NCBI lineage: Eukaryota > Metazoa > Chordata > Mammalia > Chiroptera > Vespertilionidae > Vespertilio > Vespertilio murinus. The sequence continues at coordinate 92,358,596 of OZ004705.1, read as the reverse complement.
TTAATCTTCACAACAAAATCATAAAGGAGATATGTTTTGTACTCATGGTTTATGGTTGAAGAAACAAATTCAAAAAGGTTAATTTAACTGCCTTACCCTGGCCAATGTGGGCTCAGTTGGTTTAGTGTGGTCCCATGACCAAAAGGTCATCAGTTTGATTCCCTGTCAGAGCACATACCCAGGTTGTGGGTTTGATCTCAGGAGGCAACTGATCAATGCTTCTTCCTCACATGGATTTTTTCTCTCTCTCTCTAAAATCAATAAATTTACTTTTTTTAAAAATAAAGGTTAACTCCCTTGCTTAGAGACATACAATAAAGAAGCAGTCCCACTGTAAAAATGCATGAACATACACACACACACACACACACACACACACACACAGAGATGAACATACACACACACACACACACACACACACAGAGAGAGAGAGAGAGAGAGAGAGAGAGAGAGAGAGAGAGAGACTGTCTGTATGCTTAGGAAATTAAGGCCTTTCCTAAGCTTAAATGATACGTAATTATGTAGCATGGCTGAGAGTTTGGGACCTCTTTGTTCTGAGTTTGTTTATGACACTAACATTAAGATAATCAAGTCTTCTCTTTGGGACTAAGTTTTCTTATGGGCCAGATTTGGAGGCTTGGATGAGAACATTCATACTTAATCTATTTCCTAAAGCTCAAGACTATGCATGGGTGGCCCAGGAGGTATGCCCCCACTATGGATGGTTGGAGAGAAGGAAGAAAGGAAGGAAGGAAGGAAGGAAGGAAGGAAGGAAGGAAGGAAGGAAGGAAGAATTGAAAACATACAATCTATTATTAACCCATTTAAAAATAACATTGTGTCAATTATTTCCCATGTATGCTATTAAATGTCTCTTGAAAACTTCATTTCAAATGTCTGTATTATACTTAAATATATGAATAGATTATCCTTTGCTTAACAATTGTCCTACTTTTAAATATATTTAATTGATATGTAGAGAAGGAGAGAGAAAAACATCAATGTGAGAGTGAAACATTGATCAGCTGTTTTCTGCATGCCCGCTACTGGGTATTAAGCCCACAACCTGGGCATGTGCTCTGACCTTAAATAGAACGACCAACCTTTTGGCTCATGGGATGATACCCTACTAACTGAGCTACACTGGCCAGGGCTTCATTCCCCTATTTTGATCATTACTTCTGATTCATCATCATTCATTTGTTTATCATTCATTCATTCATTCATTCATCCATGCACCCATCAAATTATTACTTAGAACTATTATTTGTCAGACATCAGTGTAAATCATTATAACAAAATATACTGTATAATACGTTTTTGACATATTCACATATACGTGCATCCATAATTAGGTAAACATTGTTTTTTTTGTTTGAATTTAAACTGTTGCTTTCTTTGGTGAAGAGCCTGTTCTAGAATGCCTTTTGAATTTGGATGATACATTGAGATTAAAGCTACACAAAGGTTGAGCCTAAGATCACAAAGGTCCAAAACTGGAGTCCCAGACACACTGTCTCCCAAGATCATAGTTATACTATTAATTGACATTGCCTTGATTGTGTATGCCGCCAGCATCCAAGTATACTTTACCGCCTGCAGCCTCAAAGGGATCGTCTTGAAGCAGTAGCTTTCCAGGTTGACTACTTTAAAGAACACCTAGTCCAACCTGTGCAGGCACTGAGATTCTGGGTGGCCACCCAGGGATCGCTATGCAGCTTGGCCTCAGTGATTTCCCCCTATGAATAATCTGGGGGGGGGGGAGAAACACAAATTATGTCATGGTACAAACTGAATGTAGCAGAGGTTATAAGCTGCTTAAAAGTCATGCATAAAAGCGAGATACAGACCGTCTCTGGTTGAAGAAGGCAATAAAGAGAAATCAAAACATAATTCCTTGTCCATAAATGGAAGCTAGCCAACTATGCTTTGTAGATGCAAAGGGACCTTGCAAGGTGGCAATGTTGAAACACCCCTTGGAGGCACAGATCCAAGTCGAAACTGAAGCTTCAAAGTAATGCAGTATCGAGAGACCAAGGTATTTCTGGCAGTGATCTTTGTCTCATGAAATGGTGACACTTTTCCCCACACCCCCTAATGTTCCCCTTCTCCCCGATGACTCCGTAGATTTGAGTGACAGTCAGCATATTTGGGGACAGCTGGTTTGGTTTTCCCTACCAAGGATTTGTTTGTGTCTTAGGACAGAAGATGTCTGGAAAAGACAAAATGTGACCCCAAAGAGTTTAGACATCTGTGAAGACTGTGACTGTGGACAGAAAATGCCATTAGTTTTCCTCTTCATCTCTATATTCCATCTTTTTATCTCCTTCCCTGATAGCGAGCAAAGGATGGGCAAGTCTAAATGGGAGACTTCTCCCTTAGGCTTATTTCTGTTGTCTATTTCTGCTTCCTAAGGGATCACTTAATTCATTTTATGCCTCTGGAAAAGATCAGAATTTCCTCCTTCCTTCAAATACCTGGGCAAGTTACCTCTTCCAACCTTAGCTCATCTTTATTCTGCACCGAGTTATGTAATGATTTGATCGTGTTGAGAAGTAATTCACCTTTGTTTCCACCTACGTTAAGACTGATTACAAATCCTCGTAAAACACTCATTATGCTACCAAAAAATGTTCTTAAGGGTAGTCTGTTAGAGAGAAGGTAATGCTGCCGCTAGGAAGTCTGGGCTTCTGTCTAATTATGTGTAAATTATCTGAGTGGAATCTCAAATGTTTAGTGATAAACAGTTTTATGCTTCCCAGCAAAGTATCTAGTTTGTGAGGCAATATAATCAAAAGCAGCTTGTGTGCAGTGAATTGTCGATTGTATAACTTTGCATCCTTTTCAACTTATTCTTATGGAAAGAAACAGCAATGTCTGCAGCCCTTTAAGAAAAGCAAATGTTGCATTCTGCAATTTTGGGGGGAAAAGATAATTGATCCTTTGACTATACTGCTGCTCTGCTCTCAGAGGAACATTAAAAAGTTGGATTTCTTAAGAAATGCAATTAACCGACTTTTATTTAATGATTTTTTTCTCAAGTTATTCATCCTGGAGGAATGGTATCTGTTGGTTATTAACAAAGATGAGGTTGGATTATTAAGAAGCAAAATATCATGATATTCGACTGAAATGCATGTACAGTTACTCAGAGAAAAATTCTTTGTGGTTTGGGCTCAGATGCTCTCTCTGTTAGAAAACCTCTCCTAAAAGTATCAGTCTCTCACTATATCTCTAGGTAGGATGGTTAATCTTCCTTTGAGCCTCCAGATGGATGCTGTCCCAAGAATGAAGGCAAATTTGAAACCAGATAGTTAGGATTATTACACTAGTCAGTGTAACTGGTGGTCATTATAACTGACCACTAAGGGACATATGAGTGAGTACAAGTACTAAATCTAGAGGGTCATTAACTTCTGGCCTTAACAGAAGAGTTTCTTAACCAACCAAGACTCTTGGGAAGTTTCTACCGGAGCGTGTAGCCATCCATACACCATAGTTGTGAAACTTTATTAGGCAAACAAAATAATCAAGATATTTAATGAACAGAGCTCAAAAAGCTGAGTGTGCTATGGGAGAAATGGGTATGCTATTTAAGATGAATGGGATGTATACCTGTTAAAATAAAGATGAGAATCTGAGAATCATTTTATGCTCTTCTCTTTCTGGAAACATTCTTATTTCAAAAGAAGAAGGCCAACTTGGGGGGAAAGATGGGCAGTGCTAGGAAGAAAAAAAGAGTAAAAAAGAATCAAGACTAAGGCCCATGAAGACTTCAGTAACCACAGGCAAGAATTCTTGCCAGTTCCTTCCCAGTGGTCAACACAGATTAATGTGCACTTCACCTCAGAGGTAGCTAAAGGGATGGCTTAATGCATCATAGTGGTATCTGGTTCTGCTTAGTTTCTATAACTCTAAGGTAAATTACTTGGATATGGTTTGAAGTTATAAATGGTTGATGTGGTGATACTTTTTATATGGATTCTTCAAGAAATTGCCCTATTGCAGATGTGTGCTTCTCCCACACATCTTTTGATTGGATTTACAAATACACTAGCTCAACAGACAGGGTGTTCTATCATTAATACTATAAGGGAGACTGAGCCTGTGTCCATGACCCTAGATGGCCAAGCCTTAAATTTGCCCAAGAACAAAATATCTGCTTAAAGATTTACATATATTTGGCACTTACAAACCATGGGGTGTTGGACATTTGGAAGGCACACCATTTAGATGATTGACTAAATATGTTCTTTAGAATCACTTAGATTTGCCCTATATTATTAGCATATCCTTTTAAGGAAGGTCATCCATACGTTTGCAGTTCATGGTGAGTTCATCAGACTCTCTATTGAATACACTTTCATGCCGACTTCTGTTTGTCTGACTTCCTGACCTACATGCTCTATATTCAGTCTGTTTTTAAGTCTTCGATTCACATCCGAAGGTCTAAAGGAATTTTATTTTGACTTCCTTTTGAGTGAAAACATATTACAAATTGCCAACTCATGATATATTCGCTTTGAACTTAAAAGATCATTTGTTTAAAAAATCGCAATAAAACCTGAACTGTTCGCTAATAGTCATTCTGAAGATTAAAGCTGCCAATGAATTATGCAGCAGGACCAAGGCTGTCTTGTTCTCAGACTAAATTTATCTCAAGGAAGGGGAGTTATTCTGACTGGAGTTAGAGAGCAGAGAGTTAAAGTTTGATTATCCAATGGCTTTCTTATTTTTTTGCTATGTTTCGTTTCTTAAAAAAACATACATACACATTTAGTTATGGTTCTCTGAGGAACTGAATTTTGAAATGGAAATATTGATAAGGAACTGAGAAAAAACTCCTATTTTCTCTAATTATAAAAGTGACATAGGTTTCTGAAGTCTCTTTTTTTCATGTATTTTTCCTTTGTTTTCTCTGTTTATATTTTTTAAACCTGGTTTTGCCCATGGGGGACCCTGTAATGAGTGTCAGACCTCTGGGACTCACACAGAGAGTGAGCCTCAATGTAATAGAAATAAATGAAGCGCTTCCTCTGTATATAACATGTCACTTGGGTGAAGTGCTTACAATGTCTCTTTGGTAAAACTGAGATGCATGTGAATTTCTAAAAAAAAAAAAAAAAGTCTTGTTTTTAGTTCATGATATTTCCTGCTTTGCACCAAGTAGTCTCTTTGGGGTTTTGTTCTGTAATGTGTTTCTCTGCTGTGCACCAGGTTCCCATTGTTCCTTCATTCAGCAGGCATTTATAGAGTCCTTGTCACACTATCAGATGAGCCAAGTGTGCAGGTAGCAGTAGCCACGAAACCCAGGCCTGTCCTATGGTGTTTACTGTCTTTGGGGTAAATGGGAGCTTAAGACACAAATACAGGAAGGCAAGATGAAGATATGTTAGGATAAAGGCAACACTGGAGATAGAAATCAAGTGCTATGGGAAGAGAGAAGAGGGATGGTCAGGCGTAGAGGTGGGGAAGGCTCAGGCTGACTTTGGTCAGATCCATTTGCTTAGCCAGAAGGCTGGGGTGATGTAACACACCAGCTCACACTGCCTGACCTGAAACAGCTGTTCCCCAGAGAGGGATCAGGGTTCATCTTCCCCAAATGTGAAACCCCACAAGGAAAAACAACTTCCGGAAATGGCCAAGCGTTCCATCATTGCTTCCGAACTAGCCCCCAGCCACAAAAAGCCGAAAGGGAAATTGATCATGGACTCATTATGATCCCCATGGGGTAGGTGATTTGAGAGATCCATGGGCCTGGAGAAACAAGAGCCATGGCTCTGAATGGGGCCACGCGAGCAGATGTTGGTGTGTTCACTGAGCCTGTGTTAGCTGTGTGAGTACGTTGGATTTCCTCCGTGGCTGGACCTCCATTTAGAGCAGGATGTGTCCTCTGTGGGAAGTGAGCTGACTTTGCAATCCCAACCCTGAGCGACTTCTGTGACCCCAGAGCACACAGCTTTGGTCCTCTGCAAAGACAAGAAAAACAATGCATCCCTTGACTTTATTTAACTGCCCTCTTATTCCATCCTCACTTTCCCAGTTTCCTATTTCAGAGAACTTAGGTCACCTCCCAGTTGGGCAACACCAGTGGCTCTTTAGATTCAGGTTGTCTATCTTCCAGAACAGAGTCCTTTTGCTCCATCGATGGACCCTAAGAATAGGAAGAATGGGTCACCTCTGCCATCCTCCACAGAAGCTGTATCTGCAGTCAATTATTTTTCATTGCATTTTCTGTATATTAGACTCATACTGATGTCTCCAGGGGCCATACAGAACTTTTCAAAAGTGAGAAGGGGTCTTCTGTGACTTAAGCATATATCTGCTCACTCCATAAGATCCTTGTATCTCGGCCAGGACTATCTAGGTATAATGCACATCCAGTAAAATGTTCCCTTTTAGCAAAAGCTCTGCAAGTGGTGACAAATGCCTGCAGTGATGTAATGGGCCTGCCACCATCAGGATGTGGTACATATCTGCCATTCCCAAAAGTCCCCTGGGGTCTGTTTTGCTCTTAGTCTCAACCCCAGACCTTCCCAATCACCAGTCCTTGTTCTGTTCCTTTAGTGTTACCTTTTCCAGAATCTATAATAATAAAAATGTAATATGCTAATTAGACCAGATAGCCAAAGGACCTTCTGGATGTCCTTCTGGACAACCTTCATGGCAAAGCCAGGGTGGCGAGTCCCTTGCACGAATTTCATGCATCGGGCCTATAGAGTCATATAAATAGAATCATAAGTCGGTAGCTTCTGAATCTGACTTCTATTTCTCTGTGTAATGAATTTGAGATTCATTTATGCAGTTGTTTCTATCAATACCTAATTTTCCCCTTTTATTGCTAAGTGGAGCTCTGTTGTATGAATACACCATGGTTCATCTATTCCACAATTGAAGGATCTTGAGGTTGTTTCCAGTCCTTACCAATTATTAAAAAGTTCCTATAAACATCAGTGTGCAGGTATTTCCATGGATATAAAATTTTACTTTATTCCAGATGGATGTCTGAGAATATTATTGCTGAGCCAGACAGCAAGTAGATGCTTAAAGATGTTTTTTTAGAGGAGGCAGAGAAATAATGGTGGCCTGATGTTGGATTGCAGACCTGACACTTCCTAACTTTGTGACCTCACATATATTGTCTGAGCCTCAGTTTCCTGCAACAGAAGTGGGGGGCGGGGGATAGTGGCTCCCAAACAGGTTAAGGGCTGTCACTCATGTGTGGCCCTCATCCCCTAGATGCTGCCTCCTTGCGCTAGGCATCCCGTTCCCCGGTGCTTCTGTTGCCAGTCCCTGCACATACACACCCTTTCCCACATCCCTGCCACACACTGTTTCTTTTCCTGGAACAGTCTGCCACCCACTCTTCTCCTCACCAGCTCCTCGCCCTTCAGTTGCCCAATGGAATGCCACCTCTTCAAAACAGTCTTCCCTCGCCCTGTCTAATTTCAGCCCCCTGCTATATATAGGGCCCTTTTAAAAATGTGTAAAACCTGTTCTTTCCTGAATAGCCTGTATCACAGCAGGCCTTATAAAATTAACTGTATAATTGGTTTCTTAATGGAAATTTCATTGGGAGTATTGCAGTTGCATACAGTTGTGAGAAATAATATAGGCAGATTCCATGTACCTTTTACCCAACCTTCCCCCATGGTAACACTTGGCACATTTATAGCAAGATATCACAACCATGATATTGATACTGATACAAGCCACTGATTGTGTTCAGATTTCCCGAGTGTTACTTGCAATAACATGTACATGCGTGTGTGTGTGTGTGTAGAGGGGGGGTTGGTGTGTGATATATTCACTTACACACAGTTTTATCACACATACCAACCTGAGGGTCCACCACGAGCTCAAGATCCAGAGCAATCCCATCATAGGATTCCTCTCCCTGCCCCTTATAACCACTGATAACCCCTTCCCACTCCCCAAATTCCTAAACCCCAGCAAACACTAGTCAGCTCTCCATTTTTAAAACTTAGACATTTCCCAAATGGAACCATATAGGACAGAACCTTTTAAGGTTAATCCCAGCATAATTCCCTGGAGATTCATCCAAGTTCTTGAGTATTTCAGTAGTTGCTTTTCCTAACTGAGTAGTATTCCACAGAATGTTTCCACTTCTGTTGATTTAACCATTTATCTGTTTAAGGACATCTGGACCTATTCCTATGTTTAGGTATTACAAATAAAACCTCATATAGATGTGTGTGAACATAGTCTTCTTTTTTTTCTGAAATAAATACTCAAGAGTGAAATTACTGGGACATTCGTTTTATAAGAACCTAATTGAATTGGTGTCTAAAATTTGTCTCTGCCTGTACACATTAAGTTCCACCACAGTAAATAGGCTGAGTTTCATTTGTGTGTGTGTGTGTGTGTGTGTGTGTGTGTGTGTGTGTGTGTGTGTGTTTGCCTGTTTGTATGTCTAATCGCTGTATACTGGGGGCATCGCACAACACTTAGACTATAATTTACTACTCTATCAATATTTATATATGAGTTAAATAAGGAATGAATGAGTGGATGCATGAATAAAATATTTGGCATGGGAATAAGTAAGATAACGCATGTAAATCACTGTTAGAATGCTTAGCACAGAAAAACCCCTAATAGGAGGAAAATGCTTTCTCGCCATTAGCTTTACCAGATGGGCCCGAGACTGACATGACCATGTCCACACCTTTCCATACGCAAGCACCATGCAGCTTCAGAGAATTCCAGGAGTCTGCATTCTTGCTTCACTTCATTTCCTTAAAGAAAAACCTTCCTCATGCATGTGTTCCAAAGCATCATGGGGGGAATTTTGGCTTTATACTTTCAATAAGATCCTACTTCTATGCAGAGGCTGCTTTCTCTGATGAAGATGAGTACAGGCAATAAGTGATAGAAGTCTTTGGAATGTGAGGGTGGGCGGCACTTAAAAGGTTAACCTTGTCCCAGGATCTGCATGGTCTTAGCCTGTGCCATAAATATTGAGGAAGCCAGTGGAGATAGCATAGGACTTAATAGAGAGAGAAAATTAGTAATTTTCATTTGCCTGAGGAAAGTGCAGGTCTTCCTAGTGTCTTGATCTCTGTACTAAGAGCAGAGTAAAGACAAGCAGTTCTCATAATAAAAATAGAAATGAGGTTTTCTCGACAAGAATGCCACTGGAATGATGGGCTGTCACACAGGACCCGGAGAGGTGAAGAAGAAACATCTTTGGTGACTATAATTAGGCTTATGTGGAGAGGGGCAATGCTCAGGGACTACACAAGAGTGCTCTTTGCCTCTTTCTAGAATTACATTAAACTATCTCAGTATACACCCCTCAAAGAGGGTGTATACTGAGGAGGTCAAAGTTCATTTTCAATAGATGGTGCACCCATTCTCCTCCCCCTTTGGTGAGGCGCTGACATGCCTATGACAGGGAAGCATTTTCACTCCATAATTTGGACCACTTAAAAAATTAAATATAATAATAATAAGAGGAAACATTCTTTTTCTTTATTACGAAACTACGTGATGTTTATTATAGAAAATGTATTAATACAGATTAACAATAAAGAGCAATAAACATTATCAGTAATCTCAACAGGACTATTAACCTTTGAGTATTCCCTTGAATCTTGAGCCGTATTGAAGGAGATACACAGACTTTGATCTTAACAGAGATAAACTTAGAGGTGCAGAGTATAAATTATAGATACAGCTTGATTTTACGTACATTGGGTCAGACCATAAAAACATAGACTCATATTTCACTCCATCTTCCATGTCATATGCATTTTTTTCTGCTTTATAAATTATTCTCCTTGACTGTATTTCCATAACTGGAGGATGTGGTCCCAATGGAATCGGCAATAAAATAGTTGTTTGTATGGTTATTTATTTGACCAAAATTCAAATTGTATCCCGTGAGTGCTAGTTGCCTGAGATCATTTTACTCATGCTCTGAGGAAGGTAATGGAGAGCCCGGCCACCTAGACCCCCTTCAGGCACTGGGTCAAGACTTGAGCTCATTCTACCTTGGCCCATGTTTCCATGTCAACAGAGAGAACCTTTTGTGGTTTCGGGTACCCATGGGTTCCTGGGAGGCAGCATCTTCCTGAACTATAGTTTGATATTTAATAATCCAATTTAATCTGGGGGAGGGGGGGGAGAAGACCTGAGTCTCAGAAAACTCATATCAATTGTTCAACTTTCAGATATTTGTTCTAAAATCTACTTGTAGGGAGGCATTATGTACTAAAGTAGAAGATCAGAGGCAAGGGAATCACACTGACCTATGTTAGGGCCCAAGTTTACAAATTTGACTGTTTTCTTCTCTTACCCTCAGTTTTCTCATCTATAAAATGGGGGTTGGTCAGTTTACCTTACCTAGTAGGTTTCTGGGAAAAAGGAGGGGGTAGTGAATACAAAATATTTCTCACAGCACCTAGCACAGAGTAAATGCTCACTAATTCTTGGTGTTGCTATTATTTTTATGACATTTCTTGGAATTGTGTGGATCTTGATAGGACAATATCTATGAGGGCAAATAACTATTAGAATGGCTTGGCTGGGGTGAGATGGGGGTTGGAAAGAGGGAGGGTGGAATCCTGCTGAGAATCTGAGTGCTATTAGAGGAAGTATCAGCACCCTGGAGTTTGGTGTTTCACTAAAGAGGTCATAAAATATTAATATCCCCTAGAGTAACCCTGAAGAACAGTGGTGTCAGCTCCTACTTGCTGTTCTTGGAGATGCTCCTTGGAGATGTCTGTGGCCCAGTTATGAAGAGGAAAATAAGGGGGAATCGAGGTGGTAACAGCAAGTCCAATTGCTTCCTTAGCTGGAAACACAAGAGTTAAGAGAGAAAGGTGGAATAGTCAACTAGCAATGGGCTTTCCCAGAGAGGTAGAAAGAATGAGGGCCTATCTCTAGAGAGATGGGAGCTGTCTTTCTTACAGAGCACACCTTATATTGCCTTACCCTTGCGTTCACCGTCAACAATAACTGTATCACCATCCTTACCACCACCACCACCACCACATCACCATCAATGTTATCACCAATGCCAATTCCGATATCATCACTGACAGTGCCATCATCACCACCACCACCACCACCACCACCACCACTACCACCATGAAGCTATGAAGCTTACATACATGGTGTATTTCCTAGGAGCCAGCGGTTGCACTAAACAATTTGCATGTATTATTCCATGTTACCAAAATTGAGAAAAAAGACACTCATGCCTTCCCTATTTACAAATGAGTATCCTCATGACTCAGAAAATTTAAGTAACTTGTCAAAAATACACTCAGCTTGTACACAGGAGATCCAAGACTCAGAATCAGGCAGTCTGTCTCCCCAATCCATAGCATCATCCACTTCATCATCAAGAAGGCAATATAAGGTTCGAATAAACTCTGTAGTCCCACAATATCCCTTTTTTTCCATATGAGGGTAAACCGATGGTCTGAGCCTCACAGTGTCATATAGCAAACCAGTTCTCAAATACATATATCTGCACATTTATACCGGTAGAAATCACTTTTCAAATAAATTCTACACAAAACTCATTTTTCAAAATAGATGAATTATATAAAGTCAAATGTGAAATATTTGTTATAAAGCCAATCAGTGAGAAAATAAGGCAATTTTAATGAATATCAATTTTGAAATTGGGGACATGGATAAATAATATTGTTTTCAATTAGCTTCATAATCTAATTAACTTCAGTTTTTTAATTTGTTGCTTAATATTGAGAAAATGCTGATTCATATGCTGAGGCAGAGTTGCAAAAGATAATTTCTTAAACCAGACAAGCTAAAAATATCTGGTTACTACTGGTGTATCTCCAGGGTCAGCACTGTGCTTGGCACAGAGAATGCATTAGGATGTAGCTGATAAATGAATGAGTCAATTAGTGATAATGGAAAGGATCTCAGAAGCATGGAGTAGAGGAGGATTTTTGCTGTCAATTCCAAGTTTCTTCACTTATTTGACTAATATTTAACAAGCACCTGCTACTATTGGCCTGCTATTATGCTGTCCTGATGTGATGGAGGTACAAAGTTGAGAGGGAAATGTTCTCATGGAGCAGGTGCATGCTGGTGTGTGAAGGTTGGGGTGGCAGGAGAGAGATAGTGAACAGACAGGGAGCTCCCTGTCAACACTGGCTGTCCCACTTATGTGCAGGATGCTTACATAACCCATTGGAGCTCCGGCATCCTCGTGGGTAGCATGGTGATATCAGTGTGTACCCAGCACTGCCCTTGAGAAGAGCAAAGGGAAACACACATAGGTGCCGTCATCTTCATCCCCATCTTGACACTATAAACACACGAAGGTGCATGTCTCACCCCGGGTTATTTATTTAATTCTGCACTGGGTATTGTGGGATTTGCATATGCATATCATTAAAGCAGCTTTGGCCCAGGAACATATATTTGGAGATGTATTAATATGCATTGGGCATAAGCAATTACAAGATCAGGTACGAGGTGACTGGAATCTGGGGATAGGGAGGTACATTAGAGAAAGTGCCAGTTAAGTTGCAAGATAAGAGGTAGAGTACCAGGGTGAAGCTCTGAATATCCTGCCCTCATCAGTGGGAGGGTCAGTGATGTCTCTTGAGTGGAAGATTGACATGCCTGGTTTTGTCTGTTTAAAATTCCCCTGTGGGATCAAAGTAGAGTGTGAGTTGGGAGGAACTAAGACAGAGCAAAGGAAACAATTAGGGAAGCAGAGCTTTTTAATTAAAAAAAAATTGGCTCCAGAGAATAATGCGGTGCACTGGGACAATGGCAATGGAAATTTGGGAAGCTTCATAGGTGGAAGATTGGGGAGTTAAAAGTTATATTATTTGGGAATCAACTGGCCACTCATAGCAGCAAAGGGAGGTGTGAAGGGCAAATTTTGAGGTTTAAAGGTTAAGGAAATGGAAGGAGGTGCTTTCATTAACAAACATCAAGTCCATTGAGGAAGAAGAGAAGTGTGTGCTGGTGTTTGGTTTGGGGGAATGATAGAACAGCAGAGGGAACAGGACCCTCACCACCAATAATCACCAGCCTTTGAAGGGGCACCAACAATGCTGGGGACTGAGAACTCCTGTGGAGACTCTTGCCCCAGTGCCAAGACAGGAGCTCGGGCAGGTCAAAGTCAAAGGGATTATTCCAGAACTTGAGATGTTAGAGATGAGGTATTTCTAGTAGGAGATGCTGTAGGGTTACTTGTGTTGCATAAAGATAAATATTTCTGAGCATTTATGGGGTCAGAGAACCCTCAGCCAGGCTTGTTACAGAGGAAAAATAGAATCTTCTGCAGACTTTGTTTGCCTTCAAATTTGCTCAAGTTCCAGAAAGTCACAACACAGAGTGGGTGGGGTGTGGAGGCTTCCCAAAGTAGACCTTCCCCACCCACTTACTTGTTCATTCGGAGAAATCACCACTTAGCTGTTTTTGTCTCTGCCACCTACTGTCCCTTGTCCCACGCTCTAACATTCTGTCCTCTGCACTAGAAACACTCCCACCCTCTCAAGTGCCAAACCCTGTGCTCTCCCTCACCATCACCTCCTGCAACCTATTGTTTCAGCAGAGCTCCTCTGGGACCCCAAGTTCTCCGCTTACTCTGGGTGTGTTAGAATTTGAGGTTCTGTATGGCATGTCTTGGATCTCTGTTGACAGGTCTGATAGAACATGACCCCTATAACTTGTCACTTTTATTGGGGGGGGGAAGTGTTGATAGCGTGGTGTTAAAATGAGAATAGAGTTAGGGTCTTTCCTTTATAAGAGCTTCAGGTAGACTGGATGGTGTGGAACTTAGACCTTCCATAGGGAAGCAGTGACTGGAAAGCTAGGGACATTTCATACTTAAAATGAGGTGACCAGGGTCAGGAACGATTCCTAAAAAAGGATATTGTGCAGCCAAATTGACAGAGAGCAATGCTTCAGAGAGGTGCCTGCTAGGTTTAGATATTGCAAGTGATGGATAACGTGATGATGCTGCTCTAATCAGCTTCTGCTGCAGCTGGCGGTGCATGGTGAGGGGGGGAGACTATTCCCGGTTCTTCTGTCGCACAGACCTGATCAAAATCACTGTTGCCACCTCATTAGGAAAAGAGTATACTTCTTGCAGCCTCAATTTATTCTTCTGTAAATTGGGGCTATTAAAACCTACCTTAGAGGATTGTGTGAATATGAATATAGTAGAGGCCCAGTGCAGGACATTTGTGCCCTTGGGGAGAGGGATGGGTGTCCCTCAGCCCAGCCTGTGCCCTCTCACAGTCCGTGACCCCTCACCGACATCCCATGAGGGATCCTTAGTGCTGCCTCCAAGGCAGTAGAGGCTCACCAGCTGTGAGCCCGGCTTCTGGTGCTCCCCCTGTGGGATGCACTGACCATCAGGCGACAGCTTCTGTGTGAGTGCCTACTCCCTGGTGGTCAGTGTGCATCATAGTGACCGGATGTTTCACTGTTTGGTCAACTTGAATATTAGCCTTTATTATATAGGGTGTGTGTGTGTGTGTGTGTGTGTGTGTGTGTGTGAATTACCACGCCGGCCAGAAGGAATCTCTTTACATGTATTGCCCTCGTCAGTTTACAAAAAATAATAAAGCATTTTGTGAGATCTGGCTGGGAAGAATTTAGTTGACAAGGACTAATGTGAGAATTTTTGTTCATTTGATCCATTATCAAGATTAAACAAATTGTGTGTACTCAAAAGACTGGGGCAGAAAGGTGATGTCTACACATTTTCATCTAAATGCCACATCACTTGAAAAAATCCCCCTCTCCCCATTGAACATTGCATTTGGAGTTCATTGTTCTATAAACATATTGTTTTTATTGGTTGTGTTTGTGTCCTCTTTTGAAAATACAATAAGGTGTTTTTAAAAGAGGAATGTCTATGTTATTAACCAGTCAGGGACTGAGAATAAAAATCATTCATAATAAAAGTTGCTAATATACATTAAGTTGTTACTAGATGGCAGGCACCCAGATCAGAATTTGCATGTGTCACCTTATTTTAACAACTTAATTTGGGAGGCAAAATTATAATGATTTCCTCTTAGAGAGAATGGAAATGGCCCTTGATGAGCTTATAACCTCATAGACATTCAATAGCAGCTGTAGAAGTATGAAGCAGAGCCTTCACACCAAAGCTCTGAGACTCCAATAGAAGTGGCCCCCCCTCCATAGTGTGCTTCCTGCCCTCGCAGGAGCCAGGAAGAGTTCCCAGCCCCTCCATCATGGTCATCACATATCAGGCGGCCTTGAATGAGCAGGGCTGCATTGTGGAAATTGAGGAAGATGAATAAACTCTGGTGATCCAATAAATTCAATTCATCTGGTCTTTACTTAGCTTCTCCCAGGTGTAAGGGTGGTTTAGGGCACTAGAAATGAGAAAGGCTTTGAGTTAGTTTTGGCGTAGCGAGCCTTTGGGATGCAGAGAGTAGTCATCCTGGCCTAATGAGCCTAAATGTTTGTGGATTTCAAGCACACTGGACAGTTGGCCTGTGTTGTTGATGCTTGGTATGCCAGCACCCATGCTAAGGAGCACTTTATATTCATCATCTCGATGTGTCCCAAATGCTGATCCATTGATTCATCTGATTTCATAATGACATTTTCAACAGACTGCAGCTAAATGAGAAAAGTAAGGACTATTTTGTTACAATTTTAATAGACCTAAATTTAATCAATTCGAAAGGCTGTCTTTTATTTTGAGATTACGTCCTTCTTACTTTTTGGTACAAAATGCTCTTTCTGTTATAAAATGATGATGATAGCAGATGGTGTGTGTGTGTGTGTGTGTGAATATACTAACTTGGCCAAAAAAAGTCATTAATTTCATGCAACCCTTCTATTGTTTTTAAACACTTTTGCAATAGTTCTTGAATGAGGGAAAAATAATCCTCTGAGAATCATTGCAATTCTGTGAGGGAGCTATAATCAGCTCCATTTTACAGATTAGAAAACTGAGGCTCAGAGTGGTTCATTCACATTCACAAATCTTACAACTAGCAAATCTTGGATATAAACCCAGATTTTGTGTTTCTGTAGGGCTGGAATACCTCCACCATGGGCATTCGGACACACACACACACACACACACACACACACATCGGAGCTTTTGTTTTGTTTGTTTGGTTTTCACATACGGAGTTTTATTAGAGATGCTCTGAAATATTCTAGATTTTTCCCAGAGATGGGTTTCCAAAGGAAGACACATGGACACACCTCACACTCCCTAATAGCCACATTGTATACCTGTGCCAGGATGGGTTTTGCTATTGCCCTACTGCTTTCACAGGCAAAGCTGGAAGGACTCTCCTGGCCCACAGAGCTCTGTGTGCATCTCAGGTTTTCTGCAGGACAGACACTTCGAACTGTAAAAATTAGGTTGAACGTGGGTGCCAAACCATCAGAGTGTTCCCCTTATGACTCTAGCTGTCTGCATTTGAGATCATCCATTTCTTCACCACATCAATGCTAGATATACTGGTAGGCATTCTTATTTGCTTAATATGTTGACTTTATTTATCCATTGATGCCATTGTTGTGGACAAAAGATTGCAGGGCTGCCACCAGTGTCATTGTTCTCAACAACCAGCATAAATTTGAAAAGAGCTTCTGTAGTGAGGGTTAGTTGTGAACGGGGCATGCCTTATACTTGTGTTTCTGTTCTTTTTGTCTTGGCCTCATTCTCATGGACACCCGGGCCCAGAGAGCTAGTGGTGTTAAAGGGTCCTGACACAGAAGCAGCCTCTGATATGCAGCCTCAATCCTGTCATCATATGCAAAGCAACTGTCTCTGAACCTATGGAACTGGTGCTGCCTGAGCCACAGCTCTTCACGTGGGCCTGGGAGGAACACGGTGGGTCTGTGAGAGCAGCTGAATTCTCGGCCTCCCACTCTGGGCCTCAGAGTGAGCGTGTCTTTGCCAGGAAAACTGTGCCTGAGAAATGGAGATTCTGCAGGGTAGCTCAGAGGGACCACCTGCAGCTGAGACCTCACCCTAGGGACCAAGGGGCCAGCCAGCTTAACATACAGAGAGAAAATATTTTTTTTAACGGAAATCTCAGAATTGTTGGATTTATTAAGCAGAAAGAGGTAATAGGTCATTGTCATTCCATTCAAATTCCTATTGTATTTATCCATCCATCCACCAATTTAGTATTATCTCAGTGCCTACTCTATGTCAGAGAGCGTGTTAAATTCTGGACGTGTATCAGTTAAACCTGCAACTGAGGATGTTTTGAAATTTTAGTCATTCGAAGTGCCAAACGCCTAGCAGCACTCTCAGTAGACTGACCCAAGAAAGCTCCAGAAGTGACCTAATAGACAAATCTGGGGCTTGGCAACCAGATCGGAGGGGGCAGGGCACAGAGGCTTTTCTGAAGCTGAAGCTGTATTTACAGAGCAAGCACACCCTTGCTACAGCGCGGCTGCACCCCGCCAGCCTTCTAATCCCAGGGGTCCCTGACCCCCTGATCCTTTCCTTCTTTGATTTCTTCCACATCACTCGTCACTTTTATATGCTGTACACTTTGTGTTTTCTTATCTTAATTGTTTCTTTTCTGTTCCTCCCCAACCCCCATTAGATGGTCAGCTCTATGATCTCAGGGGTCTTTGCCTTCCCCCATGGCTATAGCCCCAGGGACCAGAACAGTGCCTGGAGCGTAACCCACACTAACCATAGGTAGTTGAAATATTTCAACAAGTTGGTGACTCCAAGTGCTTGTGATAGAGACAATAAATAATAACGTTTTCTACAGATACTTTCAGTCTCAGTTTACTGAAGGTTGAGACTATGTGGCGGCCCATTTCACAATCTGGAAGGAAGACTAACATCTAAGCCACTACCCCCTGACATTGTCAGGAGCTAACCCCACTTTGGATAATTATATTTAAGACCAGGAAGTCCTTTCTTCTGTCTAACTGGAGTTTGTCTTGCTCTGAGGCGTGGCAGCTCCCATTTGAAGATCATCCTTAGGCTAAAGGCTGGCCTTTTAGACAGCCTTAGGACATTAACATACAGAATTATGAAAGAGAAAACACACACAATTACCTATACTTCCTTAACAGCTGGCGCATATGAGTGAAGGAAAAGTTACAAACATTGTGGTGTGGATGGAATTAAGATGGGAGCGTTTGCTGGCTGCCTGAGGAAGCACCCCCCCAAAGGAGGCCTTGCTCCTTGCAGGTTCCCCAGCTCTCTTTCTGCTCCCTAAGGTGTACGTCCAACCATTCAACTGGGGTCCTAGCAGCAAAAGGCAGAGGGTGGCCCTTGAACTGTGATATGCACACCCAAGTGATGCCGGGTGCCCAGCGGTTCTTTGTGGAGAGGGGAGAGTAACCCCCCCCCCCGGGCTCATACTTATTGATGTAGGGCCGTGATCGGCAAACTGTAGCTCCTGAGCCACATGGGGCTCTTTGGCCCATTGAATGTGGCTCTTCCACAAAATACTACGGCCTGGGCAAGTCTATTTTGAAGAAGTGGAATTAGAAGAAGTTCAAGTTTAAAAAATTTGGCTCTCAAAAGAAATTTCAATCGTTGTACTGTTGATATTTGGCTCTGTTGACTAATGAGTTTGCCGATCACTGATGTAGGGAACTTGTTTGGGAGCTAGTTGCATGATGTGGCTCGTTCTCAGTCTCTGTTGAGCTGGGATTCCAATTCAGCATCTTCAGTGCCGCCTGAAAGGCTGGCGGAGGTTTGTCATGAGTGAGCAATAGAGGCAAATGTAGTGTCACCACTTGATCAGGAGTCACCCGGCTTGGCTCCTGATGAGCCTGTACTGATGCTCTCCACTGCAAACGCTTTCCTGCCCGATCCTGTAAGCGGGTCCCTTGTGGATGGGGTGTGTACTCATCTCTGTGGGTTACTGTGCTTGTGTGGGGACGTGGGGGTGTGGCTATCCCCAGAACCATTTGGAGATGCATTTTGAAGGTTTGGGTCCCATTGTCTCACTTTGAAGACCGCCCATGCGCCTGACCATGAGGACTTGAGTTGAAGCAGAGGTCTGAGGCATGATTGCAAAATGGGTCCACAGGAGTCCAATCACCGCGGAGGGCTTTCCACTTTAGGGAGGAAAGGGACAGGAAAACCAGGCCGGGCTCAGGGCAGCCGAGAGCAGTTATTGGTTCCTTACATAATGTATTTGTTTTTCATTAAACCATTCAGATAAGGTCTTATTAAAGTGCCATGTATTATTTATCATGCTTCCTATGAAAATGAGCTGAAGGGGAAACTCTGCCCTCTTTTGGGGGCATTTGCAGGCTTTTCCAGTGCCAGGGAGAAAGCAAATGAAGGAAAGCAGGGGGGACCCCGTGGGGACAACACATTGCTGGAGGCAGAGGGGAGGATGGGAGGAGGCAAGTCAGGACTGGGGATCTTTGACCTTTTACTCCATCTATGCTTTGTGGAGTGGCTTTTCTTTGGATTTTGTGAATTGTAAAATTTAAAACAACCGAAAGACAGGCAAAAAAGTAAGAAAGAAAGAAAAAGCTAGAAAAGAGGGAAATATTTTCACTGTAAATCAGACCTTGTCTGGTAAACATGATTTCTGAGACAGCATATATATACAGCCATGATTTGTCCAGCTAGCCACTGCTATCACCCCCCAAAAACACACACACACACACACACACACACACACACACACACACACACACCACACACATAAAACACCAGCCTGTACGCCCCTAATCGCCCATATCAATTCGCTTAGGTTTAAACATGCGGCTGTATTCCCTCTAAATTGATGGGATGTGTGAGTCACAGGGGGCTGGAGGGTGAGGAGTAGAAAGAAACAGCCTGCTTGGGGCCTAGTGTTTGGCAGAAGGAAGACTTTATCGTTATTGATGGCGTTTCAAAACAGAACAACAAAAATGGAGCTGTGGTATCATTAATTTGCTTTTCTCCAGAAAGCATTTTGATTAGCCTGCAAAGTGAGCTGTGCTTCGCGGGCTGATGGCTCCGTTCAGGAGCTGTCATTGGGCTGAGAGTGTCCCCCTGAGCCTCGGGGAGGGATGTGTGGGGATGCCCTGGGTCCCTGGCCACAGTCCCTGGGCCCTGCCCGCCGGCCCTTCCTGAAGATTCCCGGACCTTGCAGGCACCTCTGCCCCGTTGGGCGGCAGCGGGGAGACTGAAGCCAGGAGGTGTCTTACAGGGAGCCCAGCCACCCAAACACGCTGTTCCCACAGCCTCTCGCTCTGAAAAACAAAAGGAAAAGCCAGTCACCAGGTCAAAATCTCTATCACAAAACACAACATTATCCCTGATGAGGAATTTAAGAGCTTTTTCCTGGGAGGACTAAGGACTTGTTAAGAGTCTTAACGTTTTCTTTTGATTTGCAGATCACATCCTGTTTTATGGCATAAAGACGACCGGGATCTAGTAATGCATAATTATTACTTCTTAAAATAAAGGGGAGGGAGAGACCCCTCTGGCATGGGCAGAATGCTAATTTGGCCAAGGAGGGCTGATCAGGCAAGGAAAAAAGAAAAATAAACCATTGTCATGTGCCCGCTGGTAATCTCTTATCAGACGCGGGCTTCCCACCCTGCGCATTTATAATTGGAGAAGAGCGGGGATTCTCGGCTGGAAGGAGCCCCCCTCGCCTCTGCCGGGGGCTGGCGTGTTACTTAGTCCAACAGGCTTCATTTATTCCCATGCCAGGCGGGGCGGCTTCTCCCTCTCCTCGGCTGGCTCGGGGCTGCTCCGAGTGCTGGCTGCCGCCTGCCCAGCCCCCTCGAGGCGTCCAGAGAAAACTGCGCGTCTGGGGTGCCTCCCCGCCTCAGCAGCCCTGCCGGGGGGTTGGGGGACCCCAGAAACTGCCCTGCCTGGGGTGCCAGCAGCCCTGGCTTCCCCTACCCCCAGCCCTTAACGTCATCTCAGCACTTTGGGAGAGAGAATCCCATTTTCGTGTTTATTTGCCACGGAGTGGGGCGCAGGAACCGCCACCCACATCTCTGACCGGGTCCCAGTTGGGCGAGCGCAGGAATTGTCCAGCCCGCTGGGCGCTGGTGATGTAGGGCGCTCCTCGCTGCCTGCCTGCCCCGCGGAGATTTTTAGCAGACACCATTTGAATTTTGGTGAGTCGTTTAAAAAAAAAAAAGCAAAGGGGAGGGAAAAAGGGAAACACACACACACAAATCCCAACCCTTCCCTGGACCCACTTGACAAATGAGGAGGCAAGAGCATCAGGAACAACGGAGTGAGCCTTGGTGTGAGTCAAATCTCTCTCTCTCTTCTCTCTCTCTCTCTCTCTCTCTCTCTCTCTCTCTCTCTCTCTCTCTCTCTCTCTCTCTTTCTCTCCCCCCCCCCGCTCTTTGCCCTTAGCTCTGCCCCTCCGACCCCCCGCCCCCATACACACACTCAGCATCTCAGCATCTACCGGAGGGCAGGCACCCCCTCTACCTTTCATAGAAGTTGCTTTTTTGCTCTTTCTTGCCATCTTCGCGGGGGGCGGGGGCGGCGGGGGCACCTGCCACTTTGGGGGGCCTCAGCAAGCAGGCCCAACAACCACGCACGCACACGCCCGCACACACACACACAACATACAGCCCCAAAGGAAGCAAAATAGTTTCGTGACCCTCTCAAGTGTCTTAGCTGGAGGCAGGCTGACGGACGCTGGGAGCTAGCAAACCCGAGGGGAAGACGGAAAGCGAGGGAGGAGGGACGCGCGGGGTGCGGCGGGGGGAGGGCGAGAGAGACAGGGAGAAAGAGAGAGAGAGAAGGAGAGAGCAGCCACCCGGGTTTGACTTAGATAATCAGCAAAATTAAAAAAAGAAAGAGAAAATTGTAGCGTCCAGGCAAAGAGCAGCCGCGCGATTGCATGCGAGCGTCCCCACTCCTGCTCCGCGGGCGCCCGAGAGACGAAATGCAGCATCCTCTGACGGGGGCCACCTGCGTGGCGCTCCCCAGCGTGGGCATGTGTCCCCAGCTCTCGTGTGCCTTGACTTTTATGTACTTACAGCAGGTAAGGCGCGCGGCTTCCCTCCGAGGCTGCTGCCAGGGCTCCCGGACTGGGTCCCCCCGCGTCGCTGGGCTGAGCTTTGGTACCTTGGAGCGGGATGGGGAGGGGGCTGGCGGGTGCGCGCCTTTGGGTGGGAGGGCGGCGTGGGAACCCCTCATTCTGCGTGGACCCCCGATAGCCCGCGCCCAGCTGTGTTTGCCCCTCTGTGCACACTTGGAACGCCTGCTTCCAGGCTTGGGTAACGGAGTTTAAAATTGCAAACTGCCTTCTTACTCGCATCCTTCTCGCGCCGGTGTGGGAGAGTGACCCCCGGCTAGCCCCTAGGATCTGAGTTTGGATCTTCGTGGGGGCATTTGAGTTCTTGGAGTTTTAATTCAGCAGCTTTACTAGAGAGTGCAAAAAAAAAAATCTATGTATGTGTGTGTATGTTCAGTGTTTTTATTTTCTCAAGTTTGTCTGGGTGGTGCTGTATTCAGTTGCTTTTGGAATCAGAGCCTTTGGGTTTCTGGAGAGTGCTGGCCCCAGCATCGGCCTCCAAACTCGCTGGCTGGTGCTGGGATGAAGGCGAGCTGTGTAGGATGCAGTCTTTGTTGCTCTGTGTGAAGGCTTTTTCTTTTTTCCTCCTCCACCCTCCCTTAATGGTCTTGCCATGAGATTTTGTGTTTATTTTCCATTCTGTGTACATTTAAGCATATTTCATTGTTCCTCTCTTTTTCTGGGTGTTTCCTCTGGACATTCTCTGTCCCTCCTTCCTATTTATTTTTCTTTCTTTCTTCCTTTCTTTCTTTCTTTCTTCCTTCCTTTCTTTCTTGCCTTTTCTTTTCTTTCTTTCTTTCTTTCTTTCTTTCTTTTTTTTTTTTTTAACTAGTAGAGCGCTGCCTAAGTTGGTTTCCTGGGTTTGGGGAACAGCTCAATAATGCCTTGGGGGGCTGGTGACAAGCCAGGCTTTCTCTCACTGGGCCGGGCTGTGGAGGTGGCAGGTGGGGTGAGTGAGAAGGGTTTTGTCATGCAGATGGGAATCCTTTTCCCTGTCCCAAGCTGCTACATGAAGAGTTAACTGTGATTGTAGTCATTTCATCTATTTTTCGATGGACTCCCCTCAGGAGTACCATTTGTTAGCCATGTGTGGTTGCGGTCTACTAAACTTCCTTTACCAGTTCGCAGACGGGGCCTCCTTCTCCGAAGACCCTCAGCGTCAGTCTGTCGCAGGAAGAGATGTAGCCATAAAATGTCAAGGTTCTGTTTGGAACGTTTGGGTCATTTGTGACCAAGTTGGTTACTTCCAGAAAACATATTTATGTATTTTTAAGGCGTAGTTTCTGTCACACGTCTTTTGAGAAGCAGCCTTTTCGTATGGTTTTAATATCTTGGGAAGACATCGGTTTCTCTTTTTAAATATTATGTTATTCCATTTCCCATGAAGGAAATTGTGCCAGGGAACATTTATGAAAAGCCTGTTGGTAACATGTTATATCATTCATCTGCTCCTACCATTTCTGTATCTTTTGGGGGCGGTGTGTGTGTGTGTGTGTGTGTGTGTGTGTGTGTGTGTGTGTTTAAGACCAGTTACCTACTAGAAGAGTATCCTAATGAGCATTTCTACAGATGCTCAGCCTGAGTTGAATTGAATCTAATTATTAATACGAGTTGATCTTCTGCCTCCTTTATTCACTTCTTTCATGGTATCTATTAATCAATTTGAACAGCGTTACCCAGCAAGTCAAATGCTCTAGCTATTCAGTGCTCTCACAGTTTCCTTGTGCATTATTCTTTTTTTAAATAAATTGATCTTTCTTCCTCCTGGATTGTTACATTGGTTTTCCCGTTTAGGCACAACTTGGGAAAGAAGAGGGTGACTTTGAGGGGGAGGTTATTCTTGCCACGAAAAGGACGAGCGTACGGGGTAAACGCAGGCTCCCAGCGTCTTCCAGGCAGTCTCTTTCAGGGGGGGAGCACTGGTGCTCTGGCCAGGGGAGGCTCCCAGGGAATGTTGGCAGTCACAGCAAATATTGAGAAGTGACTAAATCAGCATCGAGGTCCCCTCTGAGGACAGACAGACAGACAGAGGTGGGCTTTGAAATGCGCCATGGCACTCACCTCCCTTTTGAAAGAGCAGGTGATACGGGGAGAGGAGGCGCTGATAAGCTGATGCTGTAACATACACAGTGTCAGAATGTGGGGTGTATGTGTGTGTGCGTGTATGTGTGTGCATGTTTCTGAGTTTTACTAAATGCCTGAAGTACAGCACAAGCAGAATCGATGTCCGCCAGCCTTGTTGAGAATCAGGTTTCCTGTCTGCGCCTCCCACCCTTGCTAAGAGTGTACGTACCCTCAGGACTGGAGAGCCATACCTGCGGGCCACCTCTTCCAGCCATTGCTGTCTCACAGTGGCACGGAAGTCCCCTGCCCTTGGTGTGATTTAGCAGCCCGGACCACGGGCTGATGCAGGGTGGAAAACAGTTCCCTTCAGTCACCAGAAACCACTTACTGATGCAATCTGCACGTCTTCTCTCTACACATGGCCACTCTCTTTTCAGTCTACTGTGGGTCTTTAGCTGTTATTGTCTCTTCATTTCATTTTGATGAGCTGTAGTCTCAGAGCAAGTTGATCAAATGGGTGACCCGGGCAGCAATCCGTGATAAATGACGCCTTTATTGAAAGCCTTTTACTTTATTATTATTTACCAATGAAGATATT
Organism: Vespertilio murinus; assembly: GCA_963924515.1. Lineage (NCBI taxonomy): Eukaryota > Metazoa > Chordata > Mammalia > Chiroptera > Vespertilionidae > Vespertilio > Vespertilio murinus. The sequence continues at coordinate 92,333,936 of OZ004705.1, read as the reverse complement.
CCAGGGGTGTCTGTCATTCCGATCACCAGTTACATAAGAGCACGATTAAGACGCCGCTGCCTTATTTTGGAGCCTTCATTGTTCTGTGCTATAAAATCGCAAACTCTGATCGGGGCCACCGAGTCTCCGGTGAAATACAATTTCCTGGAATGAAGTTTCAGATGGCGCTTCTTTCTCATCCGATATCTAAGGAAAATTACTTCATCATTTGCTCTCTTTGCCTCAGCTCTGACATCCAGCCTCTCTTTCTAGAGGCTCCCAGATTTGTTCCTAAGACAAATCATAAAACAAAACAAAAAATCAATCGGGATCCCTCAGCACCCAGGTCTCCTCTGCATGTCCATGTGAAAACAGCATAGCCCCTTTGCCACAAAGAACGTATCTATTCAGACTAATGTGAGCATTTAAATTATTTGACTTAATCCATTTCATGCATTTATGTCCCAGTAACTCTCCCTTAGATAGGTATTTTACTACAGATATAAATATTTTATTTTCTCTTGCTGCTTCTTTATGACATTGGAGATATTGCTACAGTTTGGAATTGCAAGGTGATATAAAGTTGTAGAGTCCTTTTGGCATCTCGATACCAAGGCCAAAATATGTCATCACATGCATGTGTACACATGTGTGCATGCACACATCAAAATCCCCTCGTATATAGCAAGTATCTCGTAGATCATTCTAAGATGCAAGGGATAGGTGAGCATCATCAGAGCAGCAGGCTTCCATCTTGCTGTCCAGGGCAAGTCCTGCTTCGGCTGCTATTCATAACACACTGCAGAGTTACTGTATCTTCTTTGCTGGGGAATCTTCTTCTCAAGTCATGTTCAAACCCACCTGTCCCCAGACTCTCCCCGGAGTTCCAAAGCAGATACTCCTGCAAACATCTTTGTTCTGAGAGGAAATTCTGAACACAAATTCCAAATTGATGGCTTTGCCATGAGTGGATTCAAAAGAAAATACGTTTTGTTTTTCTCATAGAAAACAAACACCCCACATACACACGTGCACACACACAGGCACAAAAGTCTAGAGATGCTGGACACATGTCCTCTGTCACAGGGAGCACACGAAAGAACATCTAAACAGTTATGGTGAGGCTCCGGACAGAGCAGATGAGGCCTGTTTTCTGATGCACCCATCTTGTCAGGTCTCCCTCAGCTCTGATTCATGCTGTCGTCTAACCCTCTGGAAGAGCAGAAGTAGTATAGTCACTCCGTTTCCCCAGTTCCTAGACCCCGAGTGTCCCCCACGTGTCCCCCAGTACCCTTCTCAGGAAGCTTCTTGCCTGTCAGATCCTATTCACCCAGAACCTTTTTATCAGCCTGAATTTAAAAACAAGTCAAATGCTTAAAATCCACATTAAGAGGGGGAGGAGGGGGCTTCAAAGTGGGCCATGCCACTGTCGATATTGGAAGATTGGTAATTTTTCCCACTTAATGATGATCCATGTGGTTTGTTTTAAATAGTGAAGTGGTTTGTACAAAGGGTAATTCCTGGTAAATGAAGCCATTGCTCACTGTGGACATCTTCAGATCGAAAGCAATTGAACTGAAACTTGCATACCAGCCCTTGCTGTCTTTAATTAGAAAATGGTGCTGGGTACAGAGTCCCTGGGAGGGTCTGCTCGCACAGGAGGGGGTGGGAGGGGAGTGTCCCTATGCGCCCGCCAGGGGCATAAATTTGGGAAACATTCAGTGGGCCATAACAATTATGGCTTGGTAGACAAGTTCAATTCTCCTTCCAGTTACTTACCTTGTGCTGCTCAGTCTGATGATTTATAGGGGACCCAATGGCATTTTATCACCTTCTTTCTTCTTGGCTTAATCCCATGTTGATTTATTAAATTGTGTTGTGGATTGGGGGTAGTCAATGGTGTCAATAACACAGAAAAGAATTAGAATAGATTATCTTGATGTCTGAATTGTTTAAGGAGTGTAAGTGGTCTGAATGAGCCCATGCCAGGCCTGGGTGACTGTCTGATAGAACAGGGTCCCTCTGTCTTTTTCTAGAGAGATGCTGTGATATAAGTTGCTTAATGAACCAGTTGTCTTGGTTGCTCTGATTTGTCCAATTGGAGGGGAGCAGGCATAGATCGCTGGGCTTTTCTTGGCCAGATAAGGCCCATATCTCAGGTGGGTGGGTGGAGGGTCCCTTGTGTTTCTCCCATTTTAGGACCCTATGGAAGGGGAGTGGCTATTGGCTTCAGGGTCACATGGGTTGCCTCTGCCTTAAGATTATTTATTATTTTTTAAATCCTCACCCAAGAATAATTTTAGAAAGGGATGGAGGAAGGAAGAGAAAGAGAGAGAGAAAAAAAAACAAAAACAAACATCGATGTGAGAGAAACAGCAATTGATTGCCTCCCGTTTGCACCCAACCAGGATCCAAACCCAAAACTTGGGTATGTGCCCTGTCCGGAATCGAACCCTCAACCAACTGAGCCACCCGCCCAGGGCTACCTTAAGATTATTTAATTGTAAACATCGTTTAGTCCGGAGACCAACAGAGCTCTGCACCATTCGGGCACTCTACCTGCCATTTGGTGGGGGGTTCCGTGTCAGAACGCACAAGGGCTGCCCTGCCTTTTGGGGAGTGGAGAAAGCCCCTGCTATTAGGGCTCACATCCCATCTGCTTTCCTTACAGCTGGCCCTCGAGCAATTGTCCGGTAGCTGATGGACTGAGGGTAGGTTTTGGGTTTTCTGATTCATTTAACCAGGCTCTCTGCCCCAAGGGGAGACGTAATGCTTGTTTATTCATCCTGGCGGGGTAAAAGCAGTGTAGTTTGTCAGGCAAATAACAGTCTTCCGGAGGAAGAATTGCAGCATTGTAAACAAAATCAGGTCGGTGTGTCTGCGCCTACGGGGGCTGGGCGATGCAGGAGATGTCATCCTGTGAATGAGGCAGAGCTGACAAAGTGTGGGCGTAATTGCCCCATCTGCGGAGACCTTTCTAATGGACGGGGAGAGGTGTCCCAGTGTGCTGTTTAATTCAATTAAGAGAAGCAGAGAAAGTTCCATTCATCAATAAAGTTTCCTCTTTCCGGGAGCTGCCCCAGAGAACTTTGCAGGGCTGAGCAGTGGCCTATGGCTGTCTGCGTGATGTGGCTGGTCCCATTGAGAGGGGCTGTGTCAAAGGAGGTCAGATCTCAGGCACAATAGCTCAGGAGGGCCCTGGCCCGGCCCTTCAACAAGCTGAATGCTGGCGAGCTGGGGAAATGAGCAGCGAACCTGCAGGGCTGCTCCTGCAGAGACACCGTGACAGAGAGGCTTTCTAAAGGGCCCCCGAATGCACCCCCTGGCTGGGGTTAGGAAAAAAGCAAATGTGGTTGAAACTTTCTGGCAACTGAAAGCATTTGGGGAAAGGGGGTCTTGGTGCTATTTCTGACCCTGACTTATGGTGACCCTGATGGGTTGATGCTGGCTGAAAAGGAGCAACAGGACTGCTTTCCATCATTGCCTGGGGTCTCACTTCCCATCCCTCTCTTCGGTTGCATTTCTTGTATGTGTTAGGCAGCAGTCAGTGTGCAGAGCACTTTTGCGATGCTTTTTCTGACCTGCTAGACTATACGCAACATGATGTCAGAGATTTCTTTATTCTGTTACTCTACCCATGATTCCTAGAATAAAGTCTAATAGGTAGCAGTTGCTAAAACAAAAAAAAAAATGTAAGGCATGAATGAATGAATACATTAGAACTTTCTAGAACCTTAGAAGCAAGGGAAGCTGGGATTGCCACCCATTTTTACAGATTCTTGTGAAGATGCCTTCAATCATTCATACCTTCTTTCTTTGGGCATGCAAAACCCTGTCTCCGGGCATTGAGAATATTGCAGCAAATCAATTAGGAGAGGTGCCTGCCACCATGGAGCTGGCGCTGCAGTAAAAGAAGAATAGAGGATGCAAACGTGAGTGAATCAGGAAGGTGTTTTCAGGTTGGGGAGAGTGCTGTCCAGGAAATAAACAGGGCGGTGGGAGAAAGGGTCAGGGGGCTGAGGTGGTTGTTGGGTGGGTCAGGGTGGGTCTCACTGGGGAGGTGATGAATTTTCTGATCCGAGGAAAAGGGAGCATTTGGCATGTGAAGAGTTGAGAGAGTTGTCCTAAGAACAGGGAAGGGGAGCGAGAGTGAGAGGCGCAGGACACAGAGAGCAACGGAGTTGGGTCACATGTTAAGCAGGGGTACCCGGGATGGCGTCTGCTATGCTCTGGGGCCAGAGTGGAAACATGAAAAGATGGAAATGGATGAACAAGTGAGAGAATGCCACTCCTGAGCTGTGGAGAAGCCCAGGGGCCTTTGGAAACAGGTTTGGGAGTGAGATGTGGGCGGAGGGTTTTGATGGGAGCCTTAGGAAGACCCTGACATGGAACACCCCAAGTTTCGTTGGTATCCTCTGTGAAGGCCTCAGCAGGGTGCTTCTGTAACAGGTCTTTTACCTTGAAAACGATGAATGGGGTACACTGATTCTGAAATTCCAGGCATTCGAGCATCCCCTTCCTAATTTTTACCAATTCACTCATCATCCCAGTCGATATTTATGTAATAGTTTCAGATCAACTTATATTTTGTACTTAAAAGTAATTTGCTCAAACCAACACACATAAATACATAGCTGCAGGATTACATCTTTGATAAGATTTTTGTATATGATATGAACATACATTTAAATCAATATCCATTCACCTGTTCATTCATTCACTCCATGTTTATTGAGCTCCTGTTTGGTGCCAGCTGTTCTCCCAGACGTTCTCAGTAAGCAAAGGGGCCCGTCCTCATGGAGGGTCTATCAAGTCACCCTGTGCCATCAGAGGGTAACATTGGCTGGGTCCGTTGGATTTCCTAGGGATCCCCTTTCATGCTTGGTACGGAATCATTCGTTCCTCCCCTGACCTGCTTTGCAAAGAGCAATACTCAAGTTATCTCTCAGCTTCACCTCCTCTCCCCTCTGACAGAGCGGCTGTCAGAGCACACAGCAAAGGAAAATGGGCACATACTCCTCATCTGCAGCATGTGGGGCTCTGAGACCACAGGGCTGGGTGGGTGGGGGCTGTGGTTTCTGACACTGGCCCTGGCTCCAGGTGAGAATCAGTCTCCCCCTGTTTTGCTGCTGTTCTTAATGTTGTGTTTAACACACAGAGAATCAAGATTAGGGACCGGAGCCAGAACGAAAAGCACTTGGCAGGTTAGTGTGTGTTCCCAGAGACGGGAGGACGTTTTTCCCATTGCAGCTACGGAGGAAAGTACAGGCAGCTGTAGGACGGAAGTGCCCTGATGAGTAAATTCACAAAGGGGTTCGTCTTAATGAGACTCTGCGTTTTTTGGCATTTGATGTTTGCCCAGGCTCACCTTGAGGACTAGATCCCCTTATCAAAAGCAACAGCAAATAGCTCCATTTTCCCTTAGGTAGTTCTACTCTGCCTGAGTCCAGGCATTGGGCGGGGGTGGAGGGTGGGGGGGAGGGTTGGGGGTAAAGAGAGGGCAAGCCCTGTTCTTAGGAAAGGATGAGATCTCTCCAGATGAGTCTTTCCTTAACAGGGACCAATGTTGATATCCAAAAACAGAATGAGCAGTGACATCTACATTTAGCGGTATCCAACTGTCCATCTCAAGAGCTCAAGGCTCTTATGGAAATTCAGCAGAGAAACCTCCATCATTTTAGAACCAGTTGGTGTCAGGTCCCACCCCCTCCGCCCGCCGCCCGAAGCACAGTTTAAGAAATGATTGCTATCTCTGGAGGCCTATATAGGACAGAAGTCTTGAACTGAAGGCTTGATCCCAACTCTGCTATTCAATTCGCTGACCCAACTAGATTGAGTAAGAGGCTTTACTTGATTTGGAGCTTTAGTAGCTTCTTCAGAAAAAATAAGGTTAAGGATAACCATTTCATAACCATTCTTTGTAAGATTTGTATGATGCAGATGGACACACACTAACAGTGCCTGGGACACAGTGAGCAGCCAACAGACCTTTGTTAAAGAAATTAAAGGAAGAGCCAAAACCGGTTTGGCTCAGTAGATAGAGCGACAGCCTGCAGACTGAAAGGTCCCGGGTTCAATTCTGGTCAAGGGAATGTACCTTGGTTGTGGGCACATTCCCAGTAGGGGGTGTGCAAGAGGCGGCTGATTGATGGTTCTCTCTCATCAATGTTTCTAACTCTCTCTTCCTCTCTGTAAAAAATCAATAAAATATATTTTTAAAAAAGAAATTAAAGGGAGAATGAGTGAGTGCATGAATGAATGAATGCTTGTTTATTGAAGCTGAACATGATTTTTTATTTCTCCCAAGTAAAGGTGATAAACACACACACACACACACACACACCAAGGTCTGCCAAGGACACAGACCCAAGGAACCTGGGGGTCTCCCTCAGGGTCCTTGGTCCCTCCTACCTGATCTGATTTTCTTCTCTCTCCTTCTGCCAATTCAGTGCTACTGGCCATGTTGGATTGGAAAGTGGCTGCACATCTCAATTAATGCTCCGTGACAGGAGGAGGGAAAATAAAAATTGTCTTGCTCTTGTCAGTAGCAAAGTTATTTACTTTCAAAAGCTGACAGAATCACACTGCAGGGGCTTCATTTATTTCTATTCAGAATGTCATTATTCTGTGATGCAGGGGACTTGGGCACACGTTGGAGCTGATTCCCATAAGCTTGAATGTGGAGATGCCTGCTAATGTTCAGATTGTCACTGGGGGGAGGAAACAGGGGGGGCTTCTGGGGCCTGGCCGTGCTTGGGTACTTGCATGGATCCTGGGCAAATGCCTCAGTTGCAGGATGACTGTCCAGCCCACATGTGTGTTTTCCGCCCTGGGTCTGCCCTCTGCTGCCTGATCGCTTATCCTCTTTATTCTGAAGCAGAAGAATGAGGTGTGGACCTCCTGGTGTCATGACTCTCCATCCAACCCCTCCTCAAATTTCTAGAAACACAGAAGCTGTCCCTGCAAATGAGTTTGCTTTGAATCTGTGTACTTGCTCTACTTAAACTAGCTGATGGATGCTCTCATCCAAATAATATGCATAAAACTATGGATTTTCTCTTTTTTTTCCTTTTTTCTTCTTTTTTTTTTTTTTTGCTTGCTTTCTTCTTTCCTTCCCCCAACCCCTTTTTCCTAAGTGTTTGCAATGAATAGTTAAAATAGGGAGTGGAGATTCTTTCTTCATTGTGCAATGGCTGAACTTGCCACTAGGGGTCTCCATTCAGAACATGTGACTGGATTCTTGAGAACACTTGTTCTTTTTTTCTTCCTTTTTTCTCTCCCTCTTTTTTTTTTTTTAAATCTCTCCTTTTAGTTCCATTCAAAAAAGGAATCTACTCTGTAAGCAGTAGATGCTTCTTGCAAGATCATTTAGGAAGTCAGAGAATCCAGCCAGCCTCAACAGAGACGATGATAATAATAAAATAATTAAAATAATGAAATAACAACTTCTATGGAGCACTATGTGACAAATACACTGTGAAGCACTTTCACATGGGCTACCTCATTTAATCCCCCACAAAAGACCCCCGGGGGAGTGGGTAGGAGTCCTTTCCTTTCCTTCCATGCTAATCTGAGGCAGGTGGCAGAGGAGAGACTCTCACTCCAGAACCAACAGGGCCCGTGCCATCGGGCCGTGGGGTCTGCAGGCTGCACCCAGGCCCTGCAGGCCCATCGCTGTGAAAACCAGCCTCTCCCAGGCAGGAGTCCTCATTTCTCTTCCCTTTCAAAGGCGAAACTTGTCAGAAAGGGAGAGAGTCAGTGGGGAGAGCTTTCAACTTTGAAGCTTTCTGGTGATTTTATTTTTTAAGTCATTATGATTACTGTTGAATAAATTACAGCACGCGGCGAGGCTGTCAGACTCGGGGAGGGTGGGGAAGAGAGGAGAGCGGGGCTGATGGGAAGCACATCCGCTCGCAGGATGATGGAGTGCGTTTCTCCGCAGCCAATTCCAATCCCCAAGTCCCCGTTGTGCTGAGGAGCTCTCCAACCAACACAGGAAATGCAGTCACTGCCCGGCACCGTATTAATGATTTATGCACCCTGCACCGCTGCTTTGTTCACTTGCGGGCCCGGTCGTGTTCATAAAGGAATTTCTGGGAGTGGGGTCCCTGGTTGCCATGCTGTTTTGCTCCATGCAGTGCAGGCTGCTCTATAAATCAAAAGAATTTAGTGCTTTGCAACCTTCCTGAGCCTCTGAGATCTGGTATGTGTGCACATGTGTATGTGTGCACATATGTGTGTGAGCATGTGCATATGCGTGTGTGCATGTGCATGCGTGTGGGTGTCCCGTAGGGACATTTTCAAGAGTGAATGAGGAGGGGATGGATCTGTTTTTGGTGTTTCGGGGCCGATCTGTCTGTTCCATAGTAGCATCAGGGCCCTATTTGTCTCCCATGTGGTGTTTATGCTTCTGGATTTTGTCTGTGAAAATGGGCTGACACCATTTTTCTAACATAAGAGACACAGAACACACCAGGATCGCCTTCCTTCCAAATCACCCAGAAGGACAGACGGGGTGATGGGCATGCCTTGCAGCAGCATCCACACCCCTTCAAGTCACCTGGGCATCCTGGGACCTTTCCCCGATGGGATTTCTGAAGCTTAAAACAGTGAACGGCTTACAGAAAAAAAAAGAGTTCTTTGAATTCCTTTTGCTTTGAAAATGAGTGAGGTCATCTATTTTCTAAGTGGAGAATTCTGGATCTGGGAAACTTTCTTCTGTCCAGTAAGCCATAGGAAGCGGATTTTAACTTCAGCTCCTTTTTCCTAATTGGGAGGGGCGAAAGGATATAATCAAGAGATGGATTGGAACCCTCGGTTACTCTTAAGACAGCTGCAGAGAAAAGCCCGGTTGTTGTTTTGCCTTTTTGGGGATTACACTTCTGTTCTCTTAATCATGTCATGTGCCTCATTGTGTGTGGTTACATTTCTTCCCCTATGGAACTGAGAGATGAAAACTAACAGATCTCTGAGTAGGAGTTGGAGGGCAAAAGAGAATATTTAGAAAATTAGAAGGAGACTTTAAATAGCCTACCCAGCTGGATTGCTTTTGTATAAGGTGAAATCGTCATTTTAGGAAATATGCCTGACTTAAAGATGTGTAAGGCTTTTGGAAAATAAACATCTCAGTTTAGTAGAACTCCTTCAAAAAATACATGAAGGGATGAATGCAGAGAAAAATGAATAAACCCATCTCCCCTTCCCACCAGACCCGGGGCCTAGATTTCTTTTATAAATGTGAAAGTGGTCTTTATGAATGTTTATACTTATGGAAAAATTAAAAGCGTTCTTTGAGGCTAAGGAGGGTCAAATTCAGTGATCATGAAATTGAAACAAATACTCAATTGAAGAGACTACCTTTCGTGTCTTCCTGAAAAGTGGAGGACAAAATGTAAGCAATTACATAAGTAAACAGTGAGCCCAGCAAACATTGTCCGTCCTGGGAAACATGAGACAGCGCCTGGCTCTGAGGAGGCAGGTGTCCAGCCAGTGCAGCTGACATCCATACTGTACTGATTTCTGTGTTTGCATTTGTCCTCTGTTCTTGACTCCGTGAGTGTCTCATTGTCTTTAATTATGTCTACGAGGCACAAGGCAGCCGTCAACATCTGCTCTATTGTTTACTCGGTTTCCATATAGCTCTGATGGCTTATTAAACAATCTATTTTTCAAACCGAAAACAGAGAAGTCAGCCTAACCCATGCTATGGCGTTTTTGTAAAGACCCATTATGCAATTAGCGCTTGGGATTTGTGCGAGGCTGGTGATTCGCCCAAATAAACAGCCCTTTATTCCGATAGCGCCTCTCGACTTGTGTGGAAAAAAAATATCAATTTCCCACAAAATAAAATCACATTTCCTCCTTAATCACGCAGCATGCCAAGAAGATGATGTGTTAATATGAGGGGTGGATCCTTCACTTCTTGTGTCAGAAAAAGAGCAACTCTCCACTCTCCAAAATAACAATGCCTTTAATTCAAGCCAGCAATTACTACATTACATAAGACAACTGTCGCCTGGAACGGAAGACAGCGTCTGAGAGTTTATCTGATACTATCAGACAAGAGCAATGCCGTGTTTTTCACCATTTGTAAAATGTCCCTAACACTTTCTGATCGATGTATGAAGGGCTTATCACATTGTCTATAGCAAAGCAAGTGACATCCATGATGCTTAAATCAGACCTCCTCCTCTCTGGCACGTCATTGGTTAATAATTAATTCACTTGCTTATTCACTCAACAAATTTTCACGTAACCTCTGCACTGCCCAAAAGAGTTGGGTTAGTCACTGAGGACCTAGAGACAAGAAAACCAACTTCATTTCCCTTCATGGAGTTTCTGAGTTTGCGGGGATGACAGGCGATGAGCGAGGGATCGTGGTGGAAACGTATTCTACATTGTGATAAAGACAGGGGTGTCCACAGAAAATAGCAGGGGCTAGAGATTCCGGACAGAAGGAGGCTCTCGCTGAGGAAGAGGCGTTGAAGCTGAGTGAAGGAGATGGGAGCTGTGGTGGAGAAGACCATTGTCATGGAGGCGGAGAGTCTGTGGCATGGCTGTTCTGTGTCTGGTCATCTCGGGGGGCAGAGAAAAGGCCAGGATGGCTGGAGTAGCGCAAAAGAGCGGGAAGGAGGCAGAGGGTCCAGAATCCACAGGGTGTTTTTTTTGTGTGTTTTTGGTTTTTTTAAACAGCAGTTGGAGAACACGTAGTGAAAGTGAATTAAAATATATATATATATATATATATATATATATATATATATATATTATTGATATTTTTACATAGAGGAAGGGAGAGGGATAGAGAGTCAGAAACATTGATGAGAACCATTGATCAGCCACCTCCTGCACCCCCCTCCCCCTCCAATTGAGGACGTGCCTACAGCCAAGGTACACGCCCTTGACCAGAATCAAACCTGGGACCCTTCGGTGCACAGGCCAACGCTCCATCTACTGAGCCAAACTGTTTGGGGCAACACAGTTTTGAAAGCACTGATATGGGGGTTAGATTTCATCCTCAAAGGCATAAAAAGGGAGGGAAAGAGACAAGGGGCTTGACACAGGAGAGAAATGGGATAGAATTTTGCCTTTAAAAGAAGAGTTCAGCTGTTCTGTGCAGAACAGATTAGAGGGGTCAGACTGAAAGCAGAGGCTCAGATAGGAGACTACAGCAGTAATTCAGGGCCGGATGATGGCTGATTGGACTAGGAGCTGACAGAGTCATGGACAGGAGTGACATCTGCTATTCTTTGTGACACCTCCCCACCCCTCAGAGACAGAATTCGCCCAAAGGGAACAAATGTAACGTGCTGCAGAAGGACATCCAAGGGCGCTGGTGAGAAGGGCAGTGCCTCGGGGGGTGCTGGTCTGGGCCTGGGCTCAAGCAGAGAGAACTACAGGCCAGTTTCAGCATAGTCCAGGCCAGCGCCCTCTGAATGGCATTTGGCCAAAGCGGAGAATCTCACACTTGGTCTTGGGCACTGTTTGGTAGTGGAGTTGCCACACAAAATTATACCTCAGCTTAGTGGGGCGATCTCTCTCATCTTAGCAACTGACTTCTAATAGGGTGGGTGAGGAACAGGGAGCTGGCTTGGTGACGTGTCCTGTGGGCAATGCCTCCTTCTCCCACCTCTGGTCAGAGGAGCACCAGGGTTAATTGCATTCTCCTCAGTGTTGGGCAAAGCTGGCTTTGAATCTTAAAATATCAACCAAGCTGACAGACTTCTGACCATCTACATGGGCCAGTCTCCAAGCTCACTGAAGCTTCATTTCTATGATTAGAAATCAGTGCTGAGAAGCTTCATTTCTATAAAATAGAGGTAATGCAGGTTCAGGACCTAGAGTTGTGAGTGTGGCATGAGATTGTTTGTAATAGCACCTGGCACAGCCCCCAGCAAATGGAAAAGTTCAATAAATGCTTTTACTCTTGGTGGTGGTGGTGGTGGTAGTGGTAATGGAGGTGTTGAAGGTGTGGTGGTAGTAGTAGTGTTGGTACTGAATGAAGGTAGTCATGGTAGTGATGGAGGTATTGATGGTGACGGTGATGGAGGTAGAGATAGTGATAGTAGTACAGTAGTGGTGTTGGTGGAGGTGGTAATGGTGATCCTAATGGAGGTAGTGATGATAATGGTAGTATAGTGGCAGTCTTATTGCTGGTGATGTTTGGTGGTGGTGGTGGTATTGATAGTGTTGGTCTTGGTGGTGATGGTGATGGTATTAGTGGAGGTACTGTGATAGTGGCGGTAGAAGTGATGGTAGAGATGGTAGGGGTGTGGTGATGACGGTGATGCTTGGTGATGATGATGGTGTTGATGGTATTGGTGATGGTGGAGATGCTATGATAATGGTGGTAGAAGTGATGGTAGACATGGTAGGGGTGTGGTGGTGGGAGTATGTTTGGTTATGATAGTGATGCTGATTAGAATACAGTGTGGTAGCCAAAACCGGTTTGGCTCAGTGGATAGAGCATTGGCCTGCGGACTGAAAGGTCCCAGGTTCGATTCCGATCAAGGGCATGTACCTTGGTTGCGGGCACATCCCCAGCAGGGGGTGTGCAGGAGGCAGCTGATCGATGATTCTCTCTCGTCGATGTTTCTAACTCTCTATCCCTCTCTCTTCTTATCTGTAAAAAAACAATAAAATATATATATTTTAAAAAGAATGCAGTCTGGTAGAACAGTTTTACGTATAGTGCCTGCATTGAAATTTGATTTAAATCTGCCACTTGCCATCTCCTATGCCCATTGGCTAGTTACTTTAATGTCCATTGTTTCAGCTTTGTCATGTGTAAAACGGGAACGATGATATCTGTTGTCAGTCCCCATGATGACTAAATGCATTACTATGTGTAAAAAAATAGCACAGCCTTTGTTCTAACAAACAAACTCCACAGTGAACACAGAGAATGCTTGTTAAATAAAGTGGCGCATAACGCAGCCTTTACGAAATGTCCCTAGTGCCTTCCCGTCTGCTGCTTCTCAAGGCTGCTTTCCAAAGCGGGAGGAGGGCTGCCCTTCCCACTGCCGACTCACCCCCGGCCCTCCATGTGTTCTGGGAATAACCGGGCGTGGTGAGCCAGGGTTCTGGCCGGGTGCAACATGAAAAAGACTCCCAGTAATTACAAAAATAACAGCAAGGGCTGCTTGGCGAGGTAGGCAGATGAGCACACCACTAGCCAGAATGAGAAATAGCGCCTGCAAATGTTAGGTCCCAGTGGGAGGGTGGGAACATATGGGGATAAAGGAAACGAAAAGTTGGGCATCACTGGTAAATTTTAAGCAGTTAAGGGAGGCCATTGTAGTGCCAGGTTTCTCTCTTTTTATCCTAATTTTAAACCCTTCAGTTCTCTTTTGTCCCTTTGTTCTATTTCGATCCTGAGAGGAGCATTCATCTTCCAGGCCGGCCACCAGTCTCCAAGGAAGTGAGGTCTGGGTGGTAATCCTAAAGCCAACAGCCACCCTGGAGTCTGAGTTTCTGAACTGAGCGCTATTCAGCATTTGGGGGGGAGGGGGGGAGACCACACAGAGGAACTCGGAGACTATTTTAGGGAATGCCCACTTGTTGGGCTCACTCTGTGATAGGTGAGTGTGCAGGGAAATGAGTCCCCAAAGAACAATGGCACAGTGAGTTTACAAACATGTGTACAGGGGCCAAGAGCTCTGCCTGCCAGACATTATTGAGCAGGAAGGTGTGGCCCCGCGGTGGGGTGATTTCAGGCGGTGCTGCTGGGTCTGGGTCTGGATGCAGGTAGAGAGTGTGCGGTCTATGCTGGCTCTGACTCAGTGGGATGGCTCTGGAAGGGTATTAAGAATTCTTGTTCGTCACCCAGGCATTTCCCTGAGGAGTCACCGAGAGAAGGTCTAGCATAGAGGCAGCGTTTATATTGTGGGCACCTGTGTGCTGGTGTAAGCTCCCGGGAGGCCTCTGGGTTACCCTTGCTTAGCCAAGGCATCAACGTCCTTGGTAAGGTAGGGCATACAGAGGAAAGGAAGCAGGACTTGGAGTCAGGCAGGCGTGGCTTTGGCAAAGCCCCGCCACTCAAAGAGCCAGGAACCATACTGAGTTGCAAGCCCTCATCTGTGGAATGGGCTATGAGGCTTAGCGCTAACGGAGAATGTTAAAAAGGTGAAATGAGCTCATCCTTAAGGAGCTTAGAATGAGTGGTGTTTGACACTTAGAAAGTCCTATGAGAGTGTGTTGTTTTTGTAAATAAGCACAAGGTATGTTTGGTGTGGGTATGTATACCTGCTGGTCTCACCATCACTATTGAATTAGTCTAGAATCTGTTCGTTGTAAAGGACAGAGACCCAGCTCAAACTCGCTTCAACAAACATGAGGGTTTCTTGAGTCATGAAACGGGGATGTCTGGGATCAAGCAGGGATAAATGGGGAGTTACCAAGATGCCTGGAATTCATGGGAGTGGGAGGGTCATGCTAAGACACAACCACCTGGAATGAAGCTCACACACGTAAAGATGGGCTCAAGCCCAAGTGCATCACCATGTTCTTTAGAGTTCTCCCCACAGACCTGTGTCCAAAGTGCTGTTTCCTCCAAATATGAAGGTATTGACATTCAGAGAGTTTAAGTACTTGCCCAGGACCACAAGCCAGAAATGTTCAGAGCCAGAATGTGCACCTTAGCTTAGAATGGCTTCAGCTCTGGGTTCTTAGCCAATAGAACACATTGCTATCACACTAAAAGTACAATAAGTTTGTTTCTTAATTAGTCATTGGGAAGCCAGCAGAATTCTATTTAAAAATATGTCTTTTCTTGAGCAGTAGCACAGCATAGGAATACCTAACTCTGGAGCAGATTTCCCATTCACAAGCTATGTGACCTTGGACAAGTTACTTACCCTCTCTGTGCTTCAGGTTCCCTATCAGCCATCAAGGATAATAACAGCTCTTGCCTTATATGGTAGTGAAGAAGATTAAATGAGTTTACACATAAAAGGGTTAGAAGGTGAGATGATGTCTGGCCAATAGTATTTGGTATATATGGTTTGTTGAAACACACACACACACACACACACACACACACACACACACACATTTAAAAATAGATTGTAATGGAAGAATCAGAGAGGAAATGAGGTCGCTCAGGGTGGTTCCTCTTTTGATGTGCCCAGTATGTCCCAGAAGGGGGCTGCTAATCTGGGAAGTTGAAAAGCCACCTGTCAGATGCTCTCTGTTGCCACCAGCTGCCTGATCGTGACATTGAGGCGAAACCATGTACAGTGGCCAGCCCCTGGCTCCTCCTCTCAGTTCTCAGCTGTGCAGCTCAGCACAGCCTGGCTCTGGGTCCCTCCTAGCCCTGTGTTACCTGCAAGGTCAAGTGTATATTTCCTAGCTGCCTTCTCCCCCAGCATTGTGCTTGGTGGGTGCCCTACCATCCCCAATACCCACTCCTTGGTTTGATGGTGTCTGGCCTGAAGTTGGAGGTGAATGCGGTCTTAGGAGAGTTGCTCTCTGTTAGACAAGAGAGCTAAGGATGGGTATTGGGATTTCTTTGAGTCTGACTTGGTTGGACAGTATGGAATAACTTAGCACCTCCACACATTGCCTTCTTGGAAACCCCTGTCAAGCTTTGGCAGGAGAACTTTTCAGTGGCAGCTACACATTCTCAAAGTTGTAGTGGAGATCAGTGGTTCAACATGAGTCCACGCAGGAACCACCATCCGCACCATTAGCGTGGCCTGACTTAAAGAATGATGACTCTGTCCATGCCTGTCCTTTCTAGAAAACACAGAACACATTGACCACATACTTCAAAATCTGACAGAGACTCAGAGGCCCCTCACCGGTCCACAGGTGAATTTCAGAAGGTCCAGCAACTCCCTGCAATGGCATGAAAAATGTTTTGAGTTATGGGCAGTTTCCTGGGACGAGGGCAAAATTCTCAGAGTTCCCCATGCATCAAACACAAGAGTTAAAAATCAGCAGCTCCCCTCTGGAAGAGGTCTTGATGTGAGAAATGGTCAAGGACACAGCTCCTGAGGCAAATCACACCGAAAGGTCACGCAATAGTCTCTTTAGCACCCCTTTTTCTGGATCGCCCCTCTCCTCTTTGTGCATCCCATGGTTACTCTTTGCTGGTGTTCCTGTGTGACCAGCCCATGTCCATGTGACTGTGTTCCACACTTCCTAAAGATGCAGTGGGGCTGTGAAAACCAGCCCTTCCCCAGGCTTTGAAGTCTTGTGTAGCTGTTTCTACTGGCTTTGCTTTTTTGTCTTCCTTTGCCTCTCATGGTTGACATTGAGTAAGGGGTTGGGGAGTAAAGGAGCTAAGGAGATCACTGAGCTTGAATCTTGCCTAGGTGAGCATTTCTTAGAGTGCATTCATGATTGTCACATAGTAGTTAACAACCAGGGCTCTGCAGCCCTCGCTCAAGAAGTAGCTTTGTCATTTGCCACCTATGTTTCTTGGCCAGTTTGCTTCACCTTTCAGTGTTCCTGTCCATAGTGCAATAATTTTAACAGAATCTACTTCATAGGGTTGTAGAGAGGATAAACCGGGATAACAGTTATGATGAAATCAGAGCAAAGTAAGCTTTGAACAAATAAATGGTGGTAACTGTGAAGATGATGATGATGATGATGATTCATAATGTCCATGAAGATTCTAATGAGGATAAAAAGTAGGAAAAATAAGAACAAGAAGAATGGGTAGATAAAGTGGCATAGGGATTAACACAATTAATTATCAATAGCCAGATATTCAAATTGATAGCAAGATGGATAGATGACAGATGGATGGATGGATAGAAGGCCAATTGGCCATCGAATAAGTCTGGGAATGTCTGGGTTAAAAAAAAAAAAAAGTCCATCAGGTTTCTATTTTTTTTTCTTGCAAGACTTTTCAGGGGCTTTTTTTTTTTTTTGCTAGTAGATGCCATGAATCCTCAAGAGGGAGAGAGAACTTGCTGAATTTCTCCCACTTCTTTAGCCATGGGATTCCTTTTACCATGCAGCATCTCATGCAACTTCTACTGTGCAGGCCATGCATTGGGAGATGCCAGGCTAAGTATTTAGTCTCTAAGGGGAAAAGGATGTGTGTAGTGCTCAGGTAGTTGGGCAAGTTCACAGGGAGTACATATGCCTGACATTTGGGCAGGAAGGCCCAGTTATGAGTCCTGGAGGCTATGCTATCTGGCATGGTCTCTGTGTATACAGCTCCTGCAGGGACCTGTAAAAGGCAGAGACAGTAGGGAGGGCACAAAGCAACATCGAGGGGAGCAGCTGATCCTTCCTCCCCCTTTCTGGGAGACCCCAGGGAGGGTTTGTTCATCTCCAGCGAGGTCAACAAATTCTCCAACTCAGTTGCCATTCATCCCAGACAGGTCAGGGGTCAGTTCCTGAAGCACTGTTGATCTCAGCAGAGATGATGTGCAGGCTGATATTCTTAGATTTGCTCATTCAGCCAGCCAGTCTGGCTTTCAGAGGAGAACCAGGTCAAGACGTGTTTAATGAACCCAGAGCAGCAGACAGCGGCCTGGGCCACTGGGGTTCAAGTTGCTAAGGGTAATCAGCAGCCTCCTCACTTATAAGACCGACTGGAATTTTCTTTGTGCATCTTCATCATTGTTTTTTTGGAGGTGGGACAATACTGCTGAGTAGGGTATCCCCGTGTCCCTGAATTACTATCTCCATCATCCCCATAAGTCTTCGTTTGAATTTGAAATTATACTTAAGTTTTAAAACTGTATCTTTCATATATGGAAGCCCCTCACACATCCTGCTTGTTTTTTTATTTAGAATATGGGAGATGGAGGTGTATCTTACACGAGAAGGTACAGCATAGGCCTCATTAGTAAGGGAGACCTTACTTAACCCACTGGCTGTGGAAGGGAGGAATAGTGAGGCCACTCTTGGTTTGAGTGAGGTCTGATTTGAGCTGGTTCCATCCTGCAGAGCAACCAATGCTGATGCTGTTGTCCCGACAACAACCACCCATTGACTGTGTCTGCTATGAGCCAGTCCCCAAGCTAACAGGTCTGCATAGCACTCTTATCCAAATCTCTAGACCATGTAACCTGGTTCCTGAGAATATTGTTATTTTAAATTATTCAATTTGAGGCACAGAGAGGTTAAGTAATGTGCACAAGAACACACAGTTGGGGTTTTGATATGAGCGATGTGGCTCATTGTGAGCTCCTACCTACTGTGCTATGGTGCTTTTGCAAGGAGGGAACAGGGGTTGGCGAATAATGCCACGGTGAGAACTAAAGCTCACTAGTTACTGGATATTCTCCTAAGAGCTTTACATACATCAATTCATGAACACATAGCAACTGAACCAATCTGTAAGAAGTTGGGGACATGGCTTCTCTTCCTAGGATGTGGCTTGGCTGGCTGGATTGGCCCTCCACCTGGAACACAGGAGGTGTCTGTAATTTGTGAAGGCAGCTGGGGTAGTCAGTAGGTGCATCACACCTACAATCTATGGAAACTTGTCCTGCCTCCCTGGCGATCCCCTGGATGCCCCTCTGGGAACTCATGTGTCAGACTGGGCATCAGGACCATGAGCATTACTTAGCATCTCCGGGAATTTCCCTCTGTGGTCCATGGTGTGTTCTCACCTGTATTGAGCTAGGTCAGAATGCATGTCTGGTGGTGAGTAGAGTTTATGCATTTCGGTTCGAGTTGTTACTCTGGAGTGGCCATTCATCATGATGTAGCAGAGATTGGGGCAAGTAGGAGGCTCTTGGTAACTGACAAAGCACACATTTTCTCGGTTAACCTCAGCCATGTCAGTTAACCTGGCTGAACCTCCACCTCTGCAGTGGATACAGATGATACAAGTATTCTCAAGTACTTGCCAAGTGTCTGTTCTACTCCCAGTCGAGGAGGAGGTAGCGGAGATAAAATGGGGACTAACTTGGCTGTGATTACCAGGCAGATCTTTCCCCGTCCTGATACAAATATGGGTACCCACTGGCTTTTCAGGGGCTTAGATGGGGAGTCAGGAGTGCTGAGGAAGGTGGGCAGGCAGCTTGGAGGGCCCAGCTTGCCCTGCTGTTTGAGGGGTGGGTTGCTCCTGCAAGCAGTTGTGTGAGGGGGACAGAAAGGCAGGGATCTGACAGGGACATCAGTGCTGGGTGTTGGTGGGGGCATTCAGGGAACAGATCCAACATCAGGACTGGGGTGATCACAAAACAATTAAAAAATGTGAAGAGAGAAGTAAAAATAAACTAGCGCTTTGTGCTCCAAATAACAGCATCAGCCATATACATCCTGACATCTCATGGTGGCAGCATACCTGGCAGAAGTACAGGCATTGTCCTGTGTTTCCTCCAAGAAGACAAGGGCTCCTGGCTTCATATCTCCTCTGAGATCACCTGCATGAAATGATGACAGAGCCAGGATCCCAACCCAACCACCCCGACTATGAAACGCCTGCTTTTTCCACTGTGCCAAGATGCACCCAGGTCTCTGGAAGGAATCTCTTAATCACCTGGTGACACGGCGGCCTCTTGGCTTTCCCCACTCTTCCAAAGCAGCCATCCATTCAGCCATTCTCTCTGGAAACGTTTTGGGAAACTGCTTTTGTCTGGTCACCATTGTAGACATTGGGTGGACAAGAATGAATGGCACCTTTCATCGAGGAAAGGAAAAAAGAAGCTAATAACTCAGAAGGCAGTGCCACCCTGGAAGGTGAGAAAGATGGGAGGATTATTTTTAAGTGGGAGAAGGGATGAGATGGAACTCTCAAAGTCTGGCTAAGAAAAGAAAATCTCTTGATGAAAATCCCTAAAACAGGGAAGATCGACAGAACTGGCACCGAGGAAGTGACAGCAAAGACCATAAACAGGTGAAGAAGGAGAAGAGAACAGAGAGCCTGCCTATTTGCCATTGTGTTCAAGTCTGACCTCCGCAGGTTGGATAGAATATAATGCTGTACATCAGGGGTGAGCGGGCTATGGCCTGTGAGCCACACCGGGCCTGTTGCCTATTGTTGAATGACCCACAAGCTAACAATGGCTTCTGCACTTTAAATAGTACACACTCACACAAAAGAAGAAGGAGGAGGAGAAGGCTATTTCATGACCAGTTGAAATGATGGGAAATTCAGATTGAAGTGTTTGGTTATGTATGTTCTGTGGCTACCTTCATGCAACAGTGACAGAGTTTGGGGCTGTGCAACAGAGAGAATCAAATCCACAGCACCCGAAATCTTCAGCATCTGCCCATTTCCCATTTCAGGAAAAGGCTGGCCATTCTGCTGGTGGTGGCCAGAGTGATATTAACTCATGGACCTTAGATTGAAATCAGTCCTTTCTAGAGTCTCACATTGGTTGCCTAGTCATTACCAGAACTACGGTCTCTGTTGTTTACCTTATTCTTTCATCCTATTTTTTTAAATGCCTGCAATATTCCAGAAACTTAATACTGCACACTAGACATTGGATGGCCAACCACTTACCGTTGCCATGTGCCCCAGCCACCCCACCGAGGAGCAGGGATGCAGAGATTGAGGCACCTCCCCTTTAGTAGGGAAATGGATCCCAGAAGACAAGTTACAGATGAAGTCAGAATCAGAGGAAATGTAAGTAACAATAGGTAGGACCGGAGGTGGTGAGGACAAGGAGACAAGAACACAAATGTGCAGTCAGTAAGGTCGGCCAGATGGACAGAGTGGAGCCTCTTATTTGACTCTGAGCATCCTAGCTGTCAAAGTAAAAAGGGTCCCAAAACAAATTATTTTCAGAGGCAGAAAAAGGACACTCATTACACAGGAGCAGCAAAAGATTTTCATTTTATGGAGTTCCACAAAAGTAAAAAGAACATATTTTCTGCAAAGAATATATAAATCTCTAGGTCCCATATGTATTTCCCATCTCTCTCTCTCTCTCTCTCTCTCTCTCTCTATATATATATATATATATATATATATATATATATAGAGAGAGAGAGAGAGAGAGAGAGAGAGAGATAAATATATAGATATATAAATACAGATAGATAGATAGATAGATATGTAGAGATATAAAAAAGTTATATATGGATATATATAGATAATGATCCTTTGTACTTGTGAAACTTTACAGTTTCCAAGACATCCCCACAATTTTGCTCATCGGCCCACTCTTGTTGAACAGTGGATATTGTTACCTCTTGTTCTTTGTTCAGGAAACTAAGAGTCTGAATGTGTACATTTTTGGCCTTATGACTGAATTACATTTCCTACCTCCTGGTCCAATGGTCTTCCCACTCTATCACAATGAAGAGACATCACTCAATCTGAGCCAGGCCTTAGGCAAAGTAGCAAGAGCTCTGCCCTCCTGGGACACTGTCTTGGCACGCTGATGTCCTGACCAGTAACTTCTCAGAAGAGCAGTGTTGAAAGTCAGAGTCAAAAGCTAAAGTTAGTAACCATATCAGGCTGTAAGGTAAGAGGGGTCAGCCTGCAGCTGTTAACTGAGCTTTCCGTGTTGCAACTACGGGGCCACTTGGCTGCATGAGAATCCGTTACAGAGAAACCGTGTCACGATAGCCAAAATGAAGCCTTAAATAATTGAATTCTCTGCCAAACGCTGCCCACTGCCGTTATCTAAAAATGTAACTATGCAGCTAAATCAAGCAACTAAAATTAGTGTAGTGTAAAAACACCTTGGCTATCTAAAAGTGGAGGAATTGGCATTTGAATTTAGAAAAAGCCAATAGTTGAATGTGTTTTGCGGTGTCTGAAGCGCTTCCAGTTTGGACAAAAATCTATATCTTGTGTCCTGCCTCGAGTTGGAGGTGGAATATGGCAGGCAGGTGTTTGGTTTGAAGGTGATTTTCAGAGAGCCCTGGGCCATGAGTGGAAGCTGAGTGGGCTCACTTTGTCAGTTTCACATCATTGTTCTCAAAATGGTGGAACTGGAAACGCACCCCCTTGCTTTCTTGGTATGAAGGCTACAAGAGTGACTCCTAGAATGTTATATGTGCCTTCATTCTGAAGCCACAGAAAGGACTAGACCAATCATCAGAACAACAGGAAACCCATGATACGAATGGCTAAGGGCCTTTCGTATTATGCATGTGTAGGTGCCAAGGACTTTATATGTCACACAACCCTTGGAGGTAGAGTCTTCATTTCCCAAATGAAGAAACAGGTTCAGAGACACTAAGTAAGTTGTTAAAGATCACACAGCCTGTATCTGGGACATTCAGATCAGTATAATTAAACCCAGGGGTGATTTATCTACTACCATGGAAGGGATCCTATGCCTAAGCCATAGTTGGGCATCATCACATGCTGGAAAGATTTCAAATATTGTCTCAAAGGTATTTCTCATCCATAGTTTTAGTTTACATTCAATATGCCTTTAAACTCTGGGACCAGGGAGATATCTCTTATTAATATAGTGCACATTAATATATGACAATTGAAAGCTCAAAGACAAAAAAATATTTTTAAACCACATACACACACACACACACACACACACACACACACACACACACTCACACACACACAGCATATGATGTCCCATTACAGAACGAAATACTGTGATGAATGTAGTGTCCTGGTCAGAAATTGTGTTTGTAACCCTGCCCTGCCTCTTCCGAGTACATGGCCCTGAGCAAACAATTCAACTAGCGTGGGCCTAGTTCCCGTTTGTTACCTGGACCCAATAACGGTGCCCACTCCGGGGAGTGGAGTGGTGAGAATGAAATTACATAACAATTGTAAATAATTAGCTCGTTTCTGTGCACAGCGCATACTGCAAATATTAGCTAGTAGTATTATATTATTTGCACAAATTGCCTCTTTAAGATTAAAACCGGAGGAAGAGAGGATAATATACTAGACTGTCTTCTTAGTTTCTTTTTGATCAGTACCAAAGCTGGGACACATGCACCTCCTCCAGTTTTAAGTGTCAGCTGATAATCCTATCAATTTACATTTCTCTGGTGTTGTGCTCTCTAAAAAGTCCCACAGAGAAGGTGTCCCTTGTCTTTTGGGCCAAATTCATCAGGAATTGCCCAACTCCCATATCCTGACTCCGTTTCTCTCTCTCTCTTGGTCTCTCTCTCTGTCTCTCCGAGAACTAAATTAATGAAGAGTATTTGGTTAGTGGTGTTAGGCAAGCCATTCCCAAAATAGCACCTTCCATTTTGGTAGCTTCAACCCTGCAGCTGCTGTTTCTCTTCGCTGTCGTCTGGGAAGAAAACTTTCACATCGAGAGTTGCTGATTCGGATTTTCTTCCCTTCCCCTCTCCGCGGTGATGAGCGCTTGGCCCCTGCCAGAAGCCATTTGGCTCTCAGCTTTGTAGTTCGGAAGAAGTTGGGTTTATAGATTTTTTCCCCCTAACTCCCCATCGATGTGTTGAGCTTCAGAGGGAAAAACACCTTCACGGGAAGCATGTTGCCTTCTCAAGGAGTCCTCCTGCATCCCTACGGAGTGCCTATGATCGTCCCCGCGGCCCCCTACTTCCCCGGGCTGATCCAGGTAATTCAAGGCCACTGCCAGCCAGCAACTTAACTCCAGCGCGTTCCGAGTAATAATTGGAATTTTTATGGTTGAGAAAGCAAACACTTTTAATACAGGAAAAAGCCCTCGTGTAGTCAGTGAGAAGACAGTGGGAAATCAAAAAGATGGATCACCCTAATCTGGCTATTGACATCTCTCATGGCTGAATAAATGGTGTAGTTGAGCTATATTTGCTTGTATTGATCTGGCTGCTGTTTAACATTCATGCCTTTGCTTCGGGAGGTTGACCACGGGGCAAAGGATTTGCTCTCCTTCCTGGCTTTCCGGGGGACTCGGTCTCCCAGAGCAGATCATGAGGCAGAGGAACTGAGCAGGAGGCCACCTGGTTAAGAGGGTTCACTCAGAAATGGAAAGAGCATGCAATAGGCTTAAATTCCTGCATCTGTTTCCACAGGAGCCCCTGCTGCCCACTCCCCTGGGCTGATGGGTAGCACTGAGGCAGAAAGGGATACTCGATGGCTGGTGAATTAATGAAGTTCAGAGGTTTTTCTAGGAAACCTTTCCCGGGTCTTTGCTTCTTGATGATGGCAAGAAAGGGGAGGATTGGAATGTGTGTTGTTTTTATGTTTTGGGCTCCTGTTTTTGTGTAGGGGGAATCGTCTCTGAGTAAGATATTTTCTTTCTTCTCAACAGTTTGTCTTTTTAAACTAGCATTGGATTCTGAGTGCGTATCTGAAGTCCTCTGTGGACAGCTCACAGCTACTGGCCATAGAGCCTAAGCGTCATGGAAATCCCGGCTGGTTTTGGGTGTTGTGTTTTTTGTTTGCTTGTTTTGGAACAGGCATCCCATTGTAAGATAGCCTATGTGTGTCTTGTGTCTACAGGAGAGGGAAACTAAATGCACTTAGTATGTCCTTTTCCCTGCAACTTTGTGAATTTTCCACATTTTGCCACACCCTGGCTTATTCATTAAATTTCTGGGGAGCATTGTGGCAAAACCTCTTTTTCCTCCTTTTCTGAATGTTGCTTATGAACTGTAAGAACCTCCTTGGTGATTTGAGACATTCCAGGGTGATTCTAAGTAGTAACAAAACATTTGGTCGTCCCAGATTTATGACTGTTACTGAATTCCAGGCTCGTGTTGCTTGTGAGAAATAAATGGATTGCCTAGAAAATGAACGGGCCGTCGCGACCTGGGAATCGTTCTGTATTCCCTGGTATAAGCAGGCCAGCATGGCCTGTGTGGAGTCTGAAGCAGGACTTAGTGGCAAATCTGAAGGCTTTTGTTCTACTGGAAACTTGGGGTGAAGGTCGGCCACTGGAGTTTGGCCCGACCCTCTGCCACCTCGTCTGATAAATAATTACAAGCAAATGGTGCCCTTCACTCTATGCTGATTGATGCTGAAATTGCTTTTGAAAGTTCTCATAAGTTCCTGTTATAGATTAAGTGCCGGTGCAGGAAAAATAACGGCACCCACTGCAATGGGTGAATGTAATCAGGCTTAATGGACTCGGGAGCTTGTTGGGAATTAAATAACTATTGATTTGCTGGAATGTTGCTGTCATTACGAAATGCCACTCTGGACGTATTACCCCGGTGATAGATGAGAAGATGCACGGGCCAGCTGAGAAATTGGGGAGACCCTATTTCTTCCTTCTTCGCAGGGCGTTTAAGAAACGTACCCGGCTATTTTTAGAAGAAACAAGTGATTTTACTTGCAAATCTTAGCCCAATCATAGTTTGTTTTCCCACTGACACCTTCTGTAACCAGTTACCTGTAAGTCAGAGAAGTAGAGCAGCAGGGAGCCTGGGACCAGCTACCGGGACGGGCTTCCTCTCCTTTCTCTCCCACCCCCACGGATGCTGAAATGCCATGGCCAGGAGAGACTAGCTTCACCTCTGGTTTGCTGAGTGAGCCCATGGTATTTTCCCACGGACATGACAAAACTCATGGCACCCCATTGCAGTAATGTGTGCAAGCGGAAGAAGTACAACTCAAAGGGAGAGAAATCCTAACACTCGCACACACACAGTCACCTGTCAGTGATGCACCGATAGCCACCTCCCAGCATTCCTGTAGACTGTTATCTGTTGGCCTACCAGTTCCCTGACTTTGTGGGTTTCTTCCTACCTTTTCAAGATGCCAGGGCTTTCCTATAATGAAGGAGCCACCCACCCTTAATGATATCCTCAGCAAGACATGAACATGATCCAAAGCAGACTGTGTTCTCCATCACTGATAGCCAGCCTGTGGACGAGAGGTGTGCAAACAGAGCC
The DNA here is from genome assembly GCA_963924515.1 of Vespertilio murinus. Lineage (NCBI taxonomy): Eukaryota > Metazoa > Chordata > Mammalia > Chiroptera > Vespertilionidae > Vespertilio > Vespertilio murinus. The sequence continues at coordinate 92,308,259 of OZ004705.1, read as the reverse complement.
ACGGTGGCAAAGTAGCACGGTTGATACATCAGAGTCTTCCCACGCTCTAGAATCAGGGATTCTGTGGCAAGAGAACTTCCTTTTCATAGATCCTCCAGGTGCCACTTTTAAAGTTCAGATCAGCATCGCCCTGTTTCTGTCTTTGAAGTCAGAGAAAAAAACACTTATTAGACCAGATATTGTGAGGAGAGCACCGCCTTATTCTGCAAAGACAGTGGATGGAGGTGTTTCTGATAGAGCTGTAGGAGGTACTCATCTGGCTCCTTTGTTCTAGGAGTAGAATCGATAGTTACCACTGGCCCCAGCCTCCATCTCCCAGGAAGACCAGAATCTTTACCACAGTGGACCCATTGAACCCGTCATCTGATGTCTAACCTTGTTGAACACAAGGTGGAACGTTTTTCCTTTTAGCCATGCAAATCCTTATGGGGGATTGAGCTAATCCAGTTTGCACTTTTTCTTTCTTTCTTTTTTTAATATATTTTTATTGATTTCAGAGGGGAAGGGAGAGGTATATAGAGAGATAAACAGAAATGATGAGAATCATTGATTGGCTACCTCCTGCATGCCCCCTACTGAGCGGAGGGTGAGGGTCAATCCAGCCCACAATCCTGGCATGTTCCCTTGGCCAGAATGGAACCTGGGACCCTTCAAGTCCACAGACTGACATTCTATCCACTAAGCCAAACCAACTAGGGCTGAACTTTTTAATGGATACTAACAAGTAGAAGGGAAAAGGAAAACAGCAAGATTACCACATTCCCTTGGCATAGGCCTCCATCTTGGTATCGTTGGATAAGAAGAAACTATGCATGTTCCTATTGAACCTATGATTTACTTCTAAATTGCCCATGGTACCTTGAATGATCAATAAGCTGAGAACAAAGGAGGGTCTGACAAGTCCATTGTCAATTCAGTCTTGAGCCCAGACGCTACCGAGAGGCCTTGCCAAGCCATCGACCATGGCTGTGTAATGTCAAACAATGCAATCAAAAAGATGGCATTGCCTCTGGTTAATCTGGTGAGTGTCTGAGTCTAAGGTACTGTTGGGCCTGGGCTGCACGTTTAGGATTGTACCCTTCACTCTAGATATCTGTTCAACAGATAAGCCCTTTGTCTTTCTTTACACAGCCAGAATATTCTCCATACTGGGTTCCACAATTCCTATCTCCTTCAGGAATTCTAATAATGAGCCAGAGGACATATTCCCAGGTGGAAGGCAGTGGAAACAGCCATATCTACCTCACCATGCATTTGTTCATGTAGTTTTTCATATGCTGAACACATAACCTAATCAGCACTGTTCTAGGCTCTGGGAAAGAAGTGATAGTCACCGCACTGGCTTGTGGGTTCATAGCTGAGGGTAGGAGAGCCTCTATAAGCACAAAACTGTGATAATGTAAGAAAAGCTGCAGGAATCCCTGGCTGGGTGGCTCAGTTGGTTGGAGCGTCTTCCTATATAACAAAGGGTTGTAGGTTCGGTTCCCAGTCAAGGTGTTTAGGGGAGGCAGCCTATATTTCTCTCTCACATTAATGTTTTTGTTTTTTTTTTCCCTCTCTCTCCATTCCTCTCTCTATAGGAATTAATAAAAACATGTGCTTGAGTGAGGATTTTTTTAAGTAGAAGGAAGTAATGATAAGTAACAATTATCAAATATTTGCTACCTATCAGGCACTGTGATAAATGCTTACTATATTCTCTCAATTATTCTCACAATAACTCTGAAATTGAGTACTCTTGGTTCACCATCCCTTTCCTGTATTTTTAAGTTTCAAAAATCTCTGAAAATCAGAGGCTTTTGGAAAGAATTTGTCCCAAAGCCTCATTTAGAAAGAAAATTGACCTGAAATGCTATTTGCCATTTATACTTTCTTAACCTCTCTTAATGTGGCTGTTCGGATATTTTGCTGCGGGAGTATGAATGTGCTTGGTTTCAAGGTGTTGTCCCAGACTCTGCTGAGGGGGTTACATAATCAGAATTTCCACTGAAATATCTTTCTGAAAAAAATGAAAAATAAAGTGACTTTCAAAATACATCCCCAAAGGTCTCCGATAATGAATCACAGTCCTACATTATAACACCCCCTTTGCATATGGAAACACTAAACCTGACCTTTCGAGAAAAATAACTTGCCCAGGGTCACATAGAATTTCAGCGACAGAGCTGAGGTTTGGGTGATTCTATTGGACCAGAGCCTCCCCTCAGTCTCCCATCCACTGACCAGGTGTATTGACAGGGGCACCTAGGAAAACCCAGGAGAGGGAACAGGTGGCTATCACTGGGGTGGGGAAGGGAGTTTAAAGGGAAAGGTGGCTCTGGAGTCAGGCTGTAGAGCAACCTCAGACATCCATCAGCGAGCAAAGGAGAAAGCCTTCCCTAGCAGAGCAGAGGACATGGGTGAATTCACGGGGCTGGATCCACACATGAAGATAGACCTTCAGTGTCTTCCCTAACCCTTGGCACTGTGGGAGTTGGCATTGTTTAAACATAGGTCTCAAAAGTCACATGGTAGAGGGCAAAAGGGGCTGGAAGGAATGTCAGAAATGGAGCCCCTAAGCCCGGAGTCTCTGTGTGGTCCACGTAGGACCGGGCTGCATAGCACCCTTCTAATTAAAGGCTCTCTGAGGCGGGCAGCAAGGTCTACTCTAAACAAATCCTGCCCTCTGGATTTTGAAGCAGAACTCAGCCTGGTTGAATGTGGCCTTGTATGTTATGGGAGATCTGCTTATGCATGTGTAGCCACGACAGGAATTAGCCGAGTGACTGGGAGTAACTACCCCTACAGAGAGACGGGTTGGGGGTTGGAGGTGGGGAAGGTTGTGGGTAACTTGCTGGTCATTTGGATACATTTCTGGGCAAACTTAAATAAGCTTGTTTAGCTCTGTGGCTGGTGGAGCCATTTTCAGATTTCAACACTGCTGCCCTGCAGTGCTATCTGCGTGTTCTGTGTGTCTTCAGGTTGGGAAAGGACTCAGCACGCAAGGCTGCCGGTGCCCTATCCCTCCAGGCAGCTCTGTCTTAGTCACCGAGTGACTTTTCTGTGCTGCCAAAGAGGCCGTGTCAAGAGCAGACTAAATTAAAGAGTCAGGGAGGTGGCAAATTCTCTGAAGAGAGTTTGGAGTCAGGCGGGCCCCGGTTGATAGATTGGCTCTGGCATGTACTAAGCGTGTGGCCTTGGGCTTGTCAATTAACCTCTCCAGGGCTGTTTGCACTGCGGAGCAGTGAAAGCAGGAATACCTGCCTTGCAAAGGGGCTGTGAGCTTTAAGTGTGATTCATCTCTTCGGTCAGTGATTATTTATTAAGCACCTACTATATGCGGGGCTGTGAACTAGGAGAGGGTGAGGAAGCAGAATGCAATACACACAAACTCAGTGCCCACATGTAACTTATATCCTGATATATATGTGTGTGTGTGTGTGTGTGTGTGTGATATTTATTCTGTATTGTGTATTCTCAAGGGAGGGGGGAATAGGTGTTTATTTAGAGCTCTTTTATCTATAAGTGACAAAATCTAATTTACATCGGTAGAGAGGGAAAAGGAAATGCCTGGTTTCAGGCCCAGTTGAATCCCTAGGCCCCTGCAATGGCTGTTCCACCAGATCTTCGTATGCGAGCATACCATGTCCACGTGGTGGCGCAGATGGTCCCCCGCCATCGCAGGCTTCCACCCCAGCCCAGCTCAGCAAGCCTCTGTCCCATCTCCTGCAGGATTCCAGAGCACAGGCTTCTAGGCTCACCTAGTGGGCCGTGCCCATCCCCAAACCGGTCCTCTTGGTGTGACTGCCCACAGCATGCCAGGAAGGTGGGCTCAGCGCTCAGGTGGAGGGGAAATGAGTCCTGGGCGCTGACTAGGTTTTGTTATCAGCAACAATGACAGCTGGAACCATTGCCAACATCCCAATGTGTGGGTTTTTCTCTCCCAAACCCCGCGCACACACACCCTCCCCATGGAAGAGAGGGCTGGGTTTCTGATCTGACTTACCCCGATGGCTCTTTGCCAGTGGTCATACCCACCAGGCAAATTGACCATCATCTAGTGCAGTGGTCGGCAAACTCATTAGTCAACAGAGCCAAATAGCAACAGTACAAAGATCGAAATTTCTTCTGAGAGCCAATTTTTTAAAACTTTTAACTTCTTCTAAGGCCACTTCAAAATAGACTCACCCAGGCTGTGGTATTTTGTGAAAGAGCCACACTCAAGGGGCCAAAGAGCTGCATATGGCTTGTGAGCTGCAGTTTACTGACCATGGATCTATTGCATCTCATGTTTCTACTCACGATCAGGTGCATCAGATGCAGATATGGCAATTTACTCAGCGTCTTCACACCTAACATCATTGCCCCCTGCCTCAGTAGGGTGTATGTGTGTGTGTGTGGGGGGGTCATTTTCACTCCTTTGCAGGTGAGAACTCCAGGATCTTGGGAAGTGAAGACGTTCTGAGAAGGACATCCTCTAACGGAGGCAAGAATGGGCTTTTCAGTCCATGCATGCACATCACTTCTTCCGTTCGCAATTCCTCCATGAACAACTCCAGAATAAGAAAGTCCGTTCTGTTTTAGAGAAATGCGTTCCTTTTAATTAAAAGATTAAAGGGACACTGTCAGGCTCTTCTGATGAAGATCAGTCCTATAAAAAGGATGTGTTTCTGCAGCAGCCATCTGTCATTTTGATCATTTTAATGGCATGCTATATCAGCAAGTGAGCTTTTTATAATACCCTGGCATGGGCCTTGCTGGGCTGGAGGGACTTGTGGGTTTCACACTCCTCGCTGCTGCCTCGGTGTTCAGCAATCTGAGCCCAGTCTGGTGAAGAGAGCCCCCTCCCTGCCTTTTCAAGGTTGTTTTTGGTAAGTGCTTTCCCCGGGTGATTTATTATGGCGATTCTCTGCCCTGTTTATGTTCCTTTCCTGTCTAAAGATAGACCGGCCTATCACACATACATCCCACCAGCAAACAGGCAGCCAGGTGGCTTGATTGACTGCCGAACCCTAAGAGGTGCCCAGAAACACTGAACTCAATACCCCACAGGTCTTTTCCTCTGGGCATCTAGCACCGTTGTTTCCCACAATCCCCTGATTCTAACTTGAAATCTTTGGGCTCATCAGAGGAGGAGAAGAGGGACTGTGAAATGCATTCACTCAGCAAAGGCATTATTTCTTGATTATCAAGGGGTCCATGCTGGGTTCCCTTCTAAGCACTGAGACACTGGATAACTAAGACCCCGTCTCTCTTCAAAGCCAGGTGTGGGCAGTAGAGTCAGAGGTTAAGCATAACTGCTTAAAGGCAGAAACCTACAGAGCCTCGGCCCACTCATCTCACCCAATAGGAGGCCTTAATCAGGCAGGTTTTGCCACCATCCTAGGAATGGCTCCTATAGACAGGTTCTCCATCCTTCCCAAAGGGCAGGATTTCTGACATTTTTGGAGGGACAAAGGTTATTTTTCCTCCCACTTATTTTAAATGTGTTTACTAATTTCAGAAAGAGAAACATCAATGATGGTAGGGAATCATTGATCGGCTTCTTCCTGGATGCCCCCACTGGGGATCGAGCTCCCCACCCAGGCATGTGCCCTGGCCAGGAATCAAACAGTGACTGCCTGGTTCATAGGTTGCTGCTCAACCACTGAGCCACACCAGCTGGGCTGTCTTGTTTTGGGAAGGAGAGGAATCACAGCTAGAGCCCTATCTCTGAAACCTTGAGCAGCCCTGCCCTGCCCTTCCTTCTGGCCTGGAGGAAGACAATAGTGTCTCCACATCACTGCTGGGCCTGAAGCAGCTTCCTCAGCTGTCACCTTCCCTCCCACTCTCTACTCCTCCTGGGCTCTGAGGGTGGGCAGGGTGTGGGGACTGGAGAGGCAGCCAGCTTGTCCAGTGTCCAGTGTTCAGTGTTCTCAGAAACTACTCTCCCAAGAGCTGTTTCTTCTCGTTTCATGAGGCAGCACAGTTAAGGATTTAGACCAGGGAAACCTGCCTCAGGCCATGACTCTCCTTTGGTGCTTTGGGGAAGTTGCTTGACTTTGCTGAGCCTCTGCTTCCTTCTCTGTAAAAGGGGAGTGATATCTCCTGTGTTCTGCTTCCCAAAGTCTATGTCAGGATAAAAGAGCTCAAACATGAACACATATGAGAGCTGTGCAGCACAGCCGTGACGTTATGCAGGCAGCATGACAATGCCAAGGTCATCTGAGCCGGCATCCGGCCCCTGTGCGATATGGGCATCACCTGTCAGATTCCATTGGTGTGACTGACCCCAGTGTCTCAATGTGACACCGAGGCCACTCACACTCACCCCCAAAAAGGATTTGCTGGGGTGATGTCTGTGAAACACCGAGAGTAGCTCATGCTCTGTGTGGGAACCCTGTAAGGGAGGCTACCAGTGCTGCTGTCCTGGTTTTGCATGATGCTCTGGGTTGCTTCCCTTGCCTTTGCTTATGAAGATGCTCCGGGTTTGGGGGTGGCTGGCAGGTTTGCAGCTCTCTGTTCCCACACTCTACAGATATTCTCATAACCACTGGATACAGATTTTTAAATTTATCTTTATTGTTTAAAGTAATTCAGTAATTCATATGTCCCCCCCCCCTTTTCCCATTGAACCCCTCCACCCCACACCCCCCAGGCCCTCACCACATTATTTTTAGAGAAGCTGGGCAGAACGGGGTGCCATCAGGGCAGGCAGGGAAGAGGGAGGGATGGGTTGTATGCCCTCAGCACGTGACCTTGGGTGGTGTGAACCCACATTTCCCCCCCTCCCTAGTCGATAGCCTGGGGAGCTGGGGAAGCTAGACAAAACATGAGGAGGGCGCACGGGTCTTGATCATGCCGAATCCTCGCCCACATCTTTGTCCACAGGCTCCATCAGGACATCTGGGGCTGAAGCTGGCACTGTTTGGGAGGAGGAGGAGGGTGGGCTTCGACAAGGAAAGGAGACGCCCATCCCCGCCCCTCCATGTGGCCACAGCCTTCTGGGGACAGACGTTTTGGGACCACCCACACCCCTGTTCCATGCAGCTCCTGGGACACCGTGGGAGCTTAATAAATGTTAAATAATAAGAATAGCTCCCATCTGTCAGTGCTCGGTGGCAGGGAGGCTGTGTGAGCCGCAAGACTGCAGACTGGCACGGGGCAGCTTGTGGCAGCCCTCGGGGAAACACACAGCTCCCCGAGTTGCTTTGAGGACATCCTGCACCAAGGTGGTTAGCAGGCCTGCTGCTGACTAGAATGCAGGCAAAATCCTTAGCAAAGCAGGTGTCCACTCTGACCACTGGAGCATCTACGTCAGCGTGGTGGGGAGCAGGGCCCAGGAAATTGCATGCTTCTCTGCCAATCCCGGGTTTCCCATGAGCAGGTGGATTCGGGCACTGCTGGTGACCAGCAATGCAGGGTCTTTGTTGCAGTTTAAAAGGGACAAAGGATCTGCCCTCGGAACAGACAGTCTCATAAACTCATCTTTCCGTCATTTTCTTGGAAGAAAATGCCTACTGGGCTTTTGGCATTTAGTGAGAACAAAACCAAGGACAGCTGCTTGTTTTCTGACATCTACTATGTGTGTAAGGTGTAGGGGTGCGGGTTCCATAAAATATAATGGAAGTGTTATGTTTTAGAGATGAAGGAACAGGTGAACAGAAGAGTGAAGGGGTGTGGTTCTGGAGCTGACAGCTGGGTTCATCTCCTGCCTCCATCTGGGTGACCTTGGGCACCTCTCACTACCTCTGTGACCTTTGGCAGGATTTGTACTCTATGAGCATCATTCACCTTGTTAACTGTAGTTAAAGGAACCAAAGCATATAAAGCCCATAGTACAATGCCTGGCACTGGGATTGTACTTAATAAGCATATTAGTGAGTTTGTTTGCAAGCACACAGCAACACCATTACAACCAACATTAAAACAAACAAATGCAGGAAAAATTATGTGTTCGCTACATGTGGGAGCCAATTCTTATATTTCCTAAGGATGTGTGCTCTTCAGGGAGACTACCAGGTGAGACACTCAGCTCTGCCCCCCTGAGGAAGGTCCGGAACCACTCTGTGCTGTGGGCTCCTCACCTGTAAAAGACACAATAAAGCACCAGGATCCATGCTGCAGCATCTTTCTCCATGGATGGGACAATCCCAGGGTTGCTTTAGAGCAGTGGTTCTCAACCTTTCTAATGCCGAGACCCTTTAGTACAGTTCCACATGTTGTGGTGACCCCCAACCATAAAATTATTAAATTATTTTCTTTGCTACTTCATAGCTGTAATTTTGCTACTGTTAATGAATTGTAATATAAATATCTGTGTTTTCCAGTGGTCTTAGGCTCTACAGCAGCGGTGCTCAATCTGTGAGTCACAACCACTAGCAGGGTCACCTAAGACCATTGGAAAACACAAATATTTACATTACGACCATAATAGTTGCAAAATTACAGTTATGAAGTAGCAATGAAAAGAATTTTATGGTTGGGGGTCACCACAACATGTGGAACTGGATTAAAGGGTCTCGACATTAGAAAGGTTGAGAACCACTGCTTTGGAGCAGTGTTTCCCAAACTTTTGACATATGTGTACCCCTTCTATAATTTTCGTAATGCTGAGTACCCCTCGTCACAAAAAAAAAAAAATGGATGTATTTTAATAACAATCAAAATATATATATTTTTCTTTTTTTGGTACATACACAAAATAATAATAAAGGAAAATAAAATTATTCATAATAAAATATAAATAAAAGTTACATTATAAATAACATTTATTTGCACACTGGACCATCTCACACCTCACAAGACTGTCTTGACTTGACTCATAAGAATGTAGAATTAGGCGCAGCTAAGCACAGTGCAGTGCATATCCCCACCAAACTCCGGTGCAACGCGTACCTCCACCAAACTCTTCCCATACTCCTGGGGGGTATGCGTACCACACTTTGGGAAACACTGCTTTAGAGGATAAGATGAGTTAATACTTATAAGGCACTTATGTTGTCAGTTGGTATATAATAAGAGTTAAATAAAGGATAGAAATAATAATATATTAAGGATTACATAATTATTAGCACATGTTATATATTATATATGTGTTATATGCACTTATGTAAGCATACATGTTATATATAACCACATATAACATAATATGTAATATATAAGTATATATGTTGAAATGTATATAACATATTATCCATTATATAGATACATAAAATGAATCATAATAATTATATGTAATATCATGTGTCACTCATCTAATGTTATATATACTATAATAATTACTGCATTATACATTAGATAATATTTAATCATTAGATATTATATATCATATAATAAATTTTATTGTTATTGTATAATGACAATATTTTTATTTACATAATATACATGACACTATATGATAATAACACTGTATGATTAAATATTATAATTATTAAATTATGTGATAATGGTATATTATTATTTCTATCACTACTGCTGCTAGTCACTCCACTGGGCACATAATTTCCATAGATCATTTCCATCTTCCAAACCATTCTAGGAAGACTTACTTTGCAAAGCTCAGCAAAGTAAAAGGCTGCCCGCACTCCCAAACCTGGGGTTTCCACCTGGCAGAAGGGCTCTAGTCTGTACTCTCAAGGACCATGGGGCTCTGTGTGGCTTTGGTGCCATCTCCCCTTCCTCTGTGGGGGAACAGCCTGGTCTCTTACCCGTACAACCTCTTCTAAGCAGAAGGCTGACTTGGTTTTGTGCCACTGTCATTTCTGATCAGCTTTCTGCCTTGCAGTTCTCTGCTGGGAGGTCTTGCTTCCTGTGGAGATGATCAAAGCAGGAGGTGGGGCATGACCAGGGGCCAGGAGGGGACTGCAGGGACATGGTCCTTGCAGCTTTGTGTACAAGAGCGTCTTTTTGGTTATCAATGTCGTCTAAACCTCCTGGAAATGCACTTTTCTTTTTCTCTTTAAACACGAATCAAGCAACTTACCAACACACATTCTCTGTCAAACATGTCAGTTACTCCAGGGGCTGCGGACAGCTTGCAGGTGATGTCTCCTATTGTTTCTGTGGTGGCATGGTATTTCTCTCTCTATCAGTTCCGCATTCTCTCTTGTGAGAGCCATAAACACCCAGGTGCCTGCTATCCACAAAGTTTTGACAGAAAATGTGCAATTGACATGGACTGTCCTCCGCCTGGTGGAGACTGGCCATGTGGGCTGCCCTGCGTTTGCCTGCAGACTTTTCCAGGATTCAGGGTGGGGGCTATGGACTCTCATGAGCTAGGGCTTGTTTCACACCTGGTGTTTGGCAGGCGGTTCCCATTGTGACTTAACTGAGGGATTTGGTACTGCCTGCCAGAGGGCCTATAATTGGTACGGGGGCCGAACAGATGCTAGAGGCACTCACCATCACACAGAATGCCAGTCATCAGCTGCCGAGTCCCACCCCTGTCTCTGTTGTAAAGACCAGTGCTCCCATTTGCCCTGTGGTGATGGGGTGGCCTGGGGTAGATGAAAGCCCTCCATCGCGATGGGTGCACAGCATATGGGATTCTTATCCGTGGGGCTGTGGCTTGGGAGTGTGTGATGTTGTCTGCATGTGTATTTCTTAAGTGTCTGGTTCCACAGAGCCAGGGCCTTGATAAGGAACACTATTGTTTCCCCAGAGCTTGTGTTTCTGACATCTCTGCTTCCTGACCTCCAACCTGCCTCACGTGCTGGCCCTGGTCTAACTCCCAGTCACAAGGCAGCCACGCCCCTGCCCACCCGCTGAGGGGATGATCCTCTGCCATCCTGGTTTCCTTTGTAAGGGCCTGTTGCTGCCACATCCTGGTATTATTCCAGTGTCCCTCTAGCCAAGGTGTGTCTGCTTCATTCATTCATGCCTGTGTGCTCGATCGGGCTCCTATATCAGGAATTGGTTGAATGGAGCATGGTTTAACTTACTGTGGGTTACAAGAGGGCAGATGATCTGCACCATTTTGAAAGTTAAGAAACCAAAGATTAGTGTGGGGGGCACCTGATATTTAGGGGCCTGGTGGAGGTGGTGATAGTCAAAGAAACAAAGACCCAGGCTGGTGTGGCTCAGTTGGCTGGTCATCATCCCATGCACTGAAAGGTTGCTTGTTTGATTCCCAGTCAGGTAGAGGTGTGATAGTTAAGGATTGATGTTTTGTTCTCATATTGATGTCTCTCTTTCTCCCTTTCCTTTTCTAAATAAATAAATAAATAAATAAATAAATAAATAAAGACAACCAAAGATGATTATTGAATGTGGGTATTTATGTTAAGGTCCTTTGGCTGAAGGAACAGAACCCAATCCTGGATAGCTTAACAAAAATAAACTAGGGGGGTTGTTTATATTTTTAATTTTTTTTTAAGTTCTAATACATAAACAATTGTGTGCACAGAGACTCTTGGATTCAAAAGAAATGGAGGGGGATATCAAGCCCAGGGGAGAACAGGAGGTAGGGCAGGCTGAGACCTTGGCAGGCAGAGTTGATGGATATTCTCTCCAGGAGTGTGATTCTTAGCAGGCCCATTTTGGCTGTGTCTAGAGACAGTTTTAGTTGTCACAACTGGAAGGGGTGCTTCTGGCACCCTACACAGTACAGGACAACCTGAATTATTCAGAATTGGCCAGAATTATCTAGCTCAGAGTGTCAAGAGTACCAAAGTTGACACTGCAGTACCTCAGCTACAAACACCACCAGCCTCTGTGGGTCTTCATTCAAGCTCCCAACTCTCAGGAAAGGATCTGATGGTCCAGCCTGGGGTGTTGCTCAACCCTTGAACCAGTGAACTATATCCCAGACCCCCAAGGACTGCAGCCCATTTGGGAATATTGTTAACCAGTCCTGGGAAGAGAGGGTCGGGGGATGGACAGGAGCCAGAGCCTTCCCCAGAGACATGTCTCACTGGCCTGGTTGACAGCCAGCCTTCCTCGGACCTCACTGTGGCCAGGTCCAGGCCGGCCACCCCTTCCACACAGAGCTGTCTGCCTCACAAAGGATGTCATGCCTTGGTGCCCGACTCAGCAAGCAGCCCATGTGTTTGGCCTTTGATTTAAGCTTATGGCCTCCTTCTCAGGCTCCTTTCCAACAGAAATCCATTAAAAACAAGTGTTGCCTATGCCTCAAATCATAAAATTAATTCAGGATAAATGCTAAATTAGTTTGGCAATCAGAAAAAAACCACAACCAAATGCAGACACACCCTACACACCCAAAAATCACACTCCACCACCTGAAATAACTACTTCAAACCATGGTATGTATCTCTGGCCTTTTTCCTATGGATCTATTTTCTTCTGCAAAAGAAGTCCTCATACTCTCATCCTACACATAACATTTGTATCCCTTGCAGAAAATTATTTTCCAATAAAAATCCTTTTAAAATAAAATCCATGGTTTGTGGGTTTTTTTGTTTGTTTGTTAAAAACAAAACAAAACTACAACGCATAACTATCATTTTTGTTAGGTACATAAATACTAGGGTGGTGTCTTAAAACAGGCACAAATCCTGTGTTCTTCCCCCTTGATCAGCCATCTCAAGGTAGTTGCTAAGATATTCAGTAAATATCTGAAAATTGTAGTGTTTAAGTCATATGGGGAGAGGTTGGGACAAAGGAGATGATTCTACCAAATAGTTTCAGGGATGGGAGAATCATATGAGAAAGAGCCAGAAGTTAGCTGCCTCCATTGCACCTGGTAGGTGGCTTCTGCCCCCATTTTATCCCCTAAGGTCTATGAAGTGGGGGCACTGGAAGGTATACCTCCCTTTGTAGTTTCCCCAGGGAAGGCCAGGGCTTGTGTTTCTGACATCTCTGCTTCCTGGTCCCCCACCTTCCGGGTCTAACTCCCAGTATGAAGGCAGCCCCGCCCCGGCCCACCTGGGGAGGTGAAGGTCCGCTGCCACCATGGTTTACTTTGTAGGGGAGTGCATTTATAACGTGTCGAACACAGAACTCCATCTTAGAGGCCGGGCAGATTCCATGCTCCTGTGAGGACCGCGACTTGGGTTAGAAAACCAAGCTGCTCAAGAGAACAAGCTCTCCAGCGGGCAGTGGGCTACCCGGAGCCCAGGCTGGGGACAGGCCAGAATCACCTCATCAGTTTTCATCACTCCAGCCTGAGTGTGTGTCTTGCAAACCAAACGCATGTCTGAGGCGCAAGATCAGTTTTCAATTTAAATGACTTCGCTTTCTCTCTTAAAAACTAAATCCTCCTTCTAATTCCCTTAAGTCCTGAAAGTGTAACATTTTCTCTTTCTAGATGGGAGAAAGAAGTCACGAACTAGGGCTTGCTTATGGCAGTAGGATGGGCAGTAGGATGAGGGGAGCCCGCCAGCCTTTGCTGGAATGTGCACAGAAAATCCTCAAGGCTTTTTCTCATTCAGTAGCTTATGAGTCCATGCTCTTCCCTTTCAGTCCTAACCTCAGAATCAAAATGAGGGCGACGAGACATGCATTTCCGAGGCCAAGGAGGGGTCGGTTTGGAAGTCAGATGGCTCTGGCTTGATTTCCATATGTGTTCATTAACTTATTAAATATTTATTGACGTTTTAGTGTATGCTAGACAGGAGGGTCACAGGGGTGAATAAGATCACTTAGACTTAATAGGGAGATACCGGCAATCAGCAGAATATTCAGTGGCATTGAGTGCTACGAAGAATAGAAAACAAATTACATGATAGTGGCCAACTGAGAGCGTTATTTTGGATAATGGAAGGAGGGGCAGTGTGGGATTTGAGCTCAGATCTACTTGGCAAGTGGGGGCCAGCTGTGTAAGGAAGAGAGTTTGGGTAAAAGTTCCAAGGTAGAAGGAGTTGAACATCTTTGGGGAACGACAAGGATGATCAGTGTGACTGGTGCCTAGTGGTTGAAGGGGGAGGAGGTAGGAGTTGAAGTCAGACACATGGTTGGAAACCGGATCACACATGGGCCTTTGAGGACATTGCAGGAAGTTGAGATTTTGGTCTAAGAGAGATAGAAAACTGCTGGTGAGTTTCCTATTGGGCAATACCATGATCTGATCAGACATTTTAAAAATATTCCTCTGCAGGCTAGATGGAGGTGGACACATGGTCTTCATGGGACAGGATGGGAAATAGGGAGGACAATCAGTGTGCAATCAGGAGGAGGGCGCCAGCACCAAGGTAGCCGTGGTTAGCTAATGAATACATATTCTTCACTCTGCCATTCCTTTCATCTTCATTGACGAGTGTTCTTCCATGAAAGATGGGCAGGTTTCTGGGACTGTGGTGGGACAGAAAGTCACACTGATTGTGGAAAGAGAGTAGAAGGGTCAGGAATTATAGAAGTGTGTCTGTGTCTGAGGTACCTTGGGCTCCTTCAGGGGAGAGCAGCAGGTGTGCTTAATTGTTAATGACCCAAAATGCATCCAAGGACTACATCCAGACCTGCTGGAGCACTGGGATGGGTCTAGGGTGCTTTATCAAGTCTTGCCCTATCACAGCTGTGAGCAACATCTGGTGGGCCATGTGCTCATGGACTGGATTTTCCATCACAGGACAGTTCTGTCTTAGGTCTGGCTGATTTCTCCCCCTTTTATATTTTAACAGAAGTAGGGAAGGCCCCTGGGGGCTAGTTGTCTCACTTGTATAATTTGTGGGCAGCTTGGGAATTCAGATGATAACAGACCTAGGATTCAGAACCAGCCTTGCCTCCTATTAGATTGGATCTTGAAAAGATTTCCTCTCTGAGCCTCAGTGTCCTCGTGCATAAATAGAAGAAAGTGTTTGCATGACCAAGAGCAATGGGAAGGATTATTATGCCTGACTGGTTAATTTGTTCCCTCAATAATTCTTCAGACTTTTATTGAGCATCTGCTATGTGAGAGACACTATGCTAGACATTAGCAGAATGATGCTCAAGAAGTCAGACAGGACCCCTCTCTCAGTGGTGTTTATGATCTCATGGGGCAAAGAGTCAAAACAAAGCATGGAATAACCAGAGCAGCCCATGAATTAATTAATTATAGCGGTAGTCGGTGACGGGAAGAAAATAATGTAGGAAGCAAGAGTTAGTGATGGTGAGAGCGACCATGTCATTGAGCTGACACCCCACAGTGTCTTCAGAGCCTCCTTCCATGGGTCACTCCTCCACTTTTCGGAGCTTCCAGGGTTTGTCTTGGAGACACCTTACACCTCCCTCTACAGTGCTTGAAATACGCATGTCCGTGGAGAACAGCTGGTTTACTATGGAGTAGGGGAATGTGTTTTTCCAGAGGTTTGGAGCCACCTGTTTCTGGGAGTGCCATGGAAACCCACATTCGGTCACTTGATCTTGAGGTCCAGGCAGGGAATTTTCAGCTGCCAGCAGCTGTCTTTTCTGATTCGCTGCCCAGGAGTTTCCAACTTCAGGAAAAGCCCTTCAGAACCTCTCCAGTGACTTTGAGCCCACATTCTGGAACTGAGAAAGAAAGGGGGCTGCTGCAGTTATTATGGGGGTTGGGTCCTTATTTGGGGTGGCTGGGAACGTCCCCTCAAAGTGTACGTCAAACTGTGTGCATATGGTCTTGCAAAGGAAGGGTTTTTAGCTTCCAGTTGATTGGCAAACAACCTCATGGCAGAAGCATACGGAAGCATCTCTGCTCCAGAAATAGCCATGACTTGTGGCTTCTGGGGGGAGGAGGTCTTCTAGCCTTTCAGAGCAAGTCAACTGGATATGGCCGTACAGTGTAACCTGACTCTGTGCGTGTCCACAAACTGGGTGGAAAGGACTGGCCTTGTCCCCCACTCCGGGCCAGATAATCAAGTAAGAGGGGACTTGATATTACTCATTCTGTTCTTAGAAGTTGCATCACCCACCCTAATGTGGGTGTGCTGTCCTGGGGTATTTACCCCTTCCCTTTCACAGTGAGCATCAGCTAGGGAATAATAGAACCCGCGGGAATCCATCTGCCACCACATTTTAGCTCCTGGGCTCCCTCCTCTGCTGTTTGGTCAGCCCTGTTCTTCCAGGGCCCTTTGTGTCCAGATCCCAGAGAGGAGTACAGGTGGGAATAGAATGATAAACAAAGCTAGACGCTGTGGCCATGCTCCAGGAAGATAGCGGTAGTGTTCTCATCTGCACAGACTGGCTGCACTGCACCTCTCAATCTTCCCTGCAGTTCTGCAAGGACCCAGGGGGATGAGATTTGAAGACAGCATTCTTGATCTAGACCTGACCCTGAATGTGTGTACCAGTGAGCAAGTCTCTTGGCTTCTCTGGTCCTCACTTAGGAGCACAGAGTAAAAGGCTAGAACAAAGAAACATTTTGAAACATGGATCCAGGCATGTTACACACACACCATTTTTGCAAATGACCTCAGGTTTCAGTTCTATGCACGGACCCCAGAGGGGAAACCCAGAACATGGTTTTGACCAGAGTTTTCTAAATGTCAGGCATTCCAATATCGCACAATTATTACTATATATTTAATTTAAAAAGACTATTGTTTACTTTGATTTAGTGTATATAACTAATATAAATTCACAAAGGGAAACCTTTTGTCTCTACCTGAACTGAACATTTACCATTACAAGATATAAATAAATGATATCGACTAAAAAGACATTGATTGCACCAACAGGAATGGCTATAATAAAAAGATAGAAAAAATCAGGTTGCGAAATTGATACCTGCATACACTGCTGATGGGAATGTGAAATTTTGCAGCTACTTTGGAAAATAATTTAGTAGTTCCTAAAAAAAGACATATGGATTATCATATGACCTAACAATTCCTCTTAGTTTATACCCCAGAGCCTTGGTCGGCAAACTGCGGCTCTCGGGCCACATGCGGCTCTTCCACAAAGTACCACGGCCTGGATGAATCTATTTTGAATAGCATTAGAAGAAATTTAAGTTTAAAAATTTTGGCTCTCAAAAGAAATTTCAATCGTTGTAATGTTGATATTTGGCTCTGTTGACTAATAACTTTGCTGACCACTGCCCCCAGAGAATAGGAAATAACACATACCCACAACAAAACTTAAGCACCAATATTCAGAGCAGTATTATTCATAATAGACAAATAAATGAAACAACCTATGTTGTAGGAATCTCTTTCATGACCTGCGTGAAAAGAGTTCCAATTCAGGGTTCAGGTTCTGGAGAAGGGCCGCACACAAATGAAAGGACTTGAGACTTGAAGAAATTCAACTTGGCGATATGGGGGCCAAGCATTAGTCCAACTCTAGTGGGAGAACTATTCCTGCTTTGGCTCTGCCATCCCTTTTTATTAAGGCTTTGGGGAAAACATTTTAGGCAATATAAATAGAAATTTACATATAACCCTTAGGCAGGAAATAACAGAAACTTACATGCAACAAACAAGGTGGAGGCTGCTTCACCTAACAATGTCTCAACTAAAGGGTGAGTGGTTAGAGCAATTAAGGTTGCTGACCAGCCTTCCTGGCTTCCTGTCAACATCTCTTTTTAGTGGAACTGATTTGTTTTCCAGCACAACATGTCCATCCACTAATAAATGGATGAACAAAATGTGGTATTCATACATTGAAGAAATATTCAGCCATAAAACAGAACAAAGTGCTAATACATGCTACAACATGGATGAACTTTGGAAATATTATGCAAAATAAGAGAAGCCAGATACCAAAGACCAAATATTACATGATTTAATTTATAAGATGTCTAGAATAAACCAATCTATAGAATGAATGTAGATTAGTGGTTGACAAGGACCAGGGGAGGCAGAGTGGGAATGGCTGCTGATGGTCTAGGCTTTCAGTTTTGGGTGATGTAAACATTCTAGAATTAGGTAGTGGTGATCATTGCAAAACCCTGTGGATATGTTAAAAAATAACAACAACACTGGTCGCACACTTTAAAAGAGCAAACTTAGAGTGTATCTTACTAAAAAAATTGCATTCAGAACAGAGTAATGTTATCAAATTCTCCATTCCTCATATTTGCCGAAGGTGTTTGCTGTGGCCCAGGCCTGCTCTCTCTCAGAAGGAGGGGAGATCTGAAGGTTCTAAAGATGGTGCTCAAGGCAGTTCATAGCTCCGGCTGAGATCCTTCATAATCAGAAAAACTAAATGAGGCTGGAAAAGGGAACGCTTCCTAAAACCTTCTAGGATCATGAAACACTTAGGGTTTAATAAACAAGAAATGCTCAGGATTTCATACCATTTTAAGTGCTATGACTTGCTTGTGCCAGTGTTTGATACTGAAGGACTATCAGGACAGAATTGGGGATACTTTACCCAGGGAAAATAAAATTCTGTCAAAGCATGCTATGCCATTTGGGAGCCACTAGACACACACACCTGTTTAAATTTAAAGGCACACGGCTGACACCTCCAGCCCTGAGTAGCCACCTGTGATTTGTCTTTATTATATTGGACAATATAGAACTGTTTTCATTGCTTAAGTTCTATGGAACAGCACTTAAATTAACGATAGTGATGCTGCTGTGGTCTCTGTTTTCTCCTTTCCCTTTCCCTTGTTTAAGCAGATATGAATGCTGAAACCTGATGAATAATGTAATCAAATGAATGAATGGTTAACATTTACACTTGCTTTGTGCCAAGTGGTGTGCCAAGCATTTAACATGTGTTATCTCAGTTAATCCTCATAAACAATTCTAACAGGCAGATAGGGTGATTATCCCAGCTTTAGAGATGAAAAACCTGAACATCAAACAAGTTAGGTCACTTGATCTAGTTCACAAAACCCGTGAATGAGGAAGCTTAGGATTTGAATATAAGTCAATTGACTGTTCCATCATTTTGTCTTTTAATTCTCATGTGAGGACATGCTGAAAGAGAGAGAGAGAGAGAGAAAGAGAGAGAGAGAGAGAGAGAGAGAGAGAGAGAGAGAGAGAGAGAAGAGGGAAACATTGATTGCACCTGAGCCACTCCAACAAGGCTGTTCCATCTCTTTAATTTTCTTCTTCTATAGTTTGGAGCTTCTGAAAGAGGCACAAATCCCATCTCTGGTCCCAGATGGGATTCTTTTAAGATTTCTCAGCCATCTTCCTTCTAGTGTTAATATTACAATGTAATGTCTATGTTTTTCCTAAAATCCTTGCAAGAAATAAATAAGAAAGCAGAGTAAACCATGTGTGTCTGCTTATCACATCCTTCTTCCACTCCCACCCACTGCCCACAAGGCGTATTGCCTGCCAAAAAGTTGGAGTGTTAGTCTGAAATCCTCCCATACCTATTTTATGTAATGACATGCGTAGGCATGTGTGCATGGACACAATGCACATGTTTTAGGTACATTGGATCTCATCAAGCACATTGTTCTGCAACTTTCTTTTATTCATCTAACAACATGTTTTGGCTATCTTCCATGCCAGTACACAACGATGTACCCCATTGTTTTTGACAGACTGCACAGAATTCCATATATGGTCACACCAGAATGTATTTTGCTCATTATCGCTTTTATATGCATTCAGGTAGTTTCCAGTTTTCTTTTCCTCTTATAGCAGTGCTGCTGCATGGATGTCTTTGCAAGCTGTGGTTGTGAACCTGTATGAAATACGTTGAGGGTAGAGTCCTAAAATGGGGTTCTGGTCCCCAGAGCATGCACGTAGCACTGTCTGACAGATAGTGCCAAATGCTCTCCAGAAAAATGGCTTTGCCAGTTTTTACCCCCACAAAGAAGGTATGAAGGACCAGTTTCTTTACATCCAAGCCAAACCTGGGCATCATCAATCTTTTAAATTTTTGCCAATCTGTTGGGTGATAATGTCTTTTCCTTTCAACCTTCAGAGTCATATACACCTCCCTCCAGCTGCTCTGCTCAGGCTCCTAGTTGCTGACAGCCAAAGGCAATCTGCTGGAGGCGAAATGAGGTCAAGGCCAGAAAGCATATTTTCTTTCAGTGAGAGGGGTGTTTACTTGGGTAACTATGGCACATGGAAAGTGTCTCTTTGGTTGGAAAGGAAAAGAAACAAGGTCCAAGAAGTTCCCTTCATCACTGTGTGTCTCAACTTTGGTGCCCCAAGGCATTGATGGATGCACTGTAATCAATTATATTGTGTAATGTGCTCATCCAGTCATTTTATCCATCCAGTAGCCATTGGACATTGATTCAATGCCAGGCGTAGTTTTAGGCATGGAAGACATGGCACTGAACAGAGCCAAGGCCCCTATTCTTATAGAATTTAGGTTCTGATGGGCAGGGATGTAGGCCCACCAATGTTTACTCTTTATTGAGAGAAGAAAGAAGAGGTTGACATGAGAGTGATGCGCCATGACACAGGTGGCCTGAGTGAGGGTCTACCATAGGCTGAGAGGGTGGGTGAGTTCTCTGAGCCCTGACAGTGGAGAAAAGAACTGCATTCGGGCAGGAGCACCTCATGGGAGGGAGGGGGGGTGTGATCACAGAGTTTTTAGAAGAAGCCAGTGAGGTTGTAGCCCGTGGTTAAAGAACATAGTGATAAGAACTGAGTCCTACACAGCATGGTAATGGGTTCAGATTTGTACTGAGTTGTGATAAGAAGCCACTGGAATGTTTTAAGCAGGGCAGTCTGGTTTATCCTGAGAGCTTTCAGTTAATGGCACTTAAAACTCTGAAGTTGACGAATGCTTTGCTTTTTAAATAATACAAATACAAAAAATGCATCAAAGAAGAGTCAACGGTTGTTTTATAACCCGACAGCTCTCAGATGTGCTTGGCAGTGTCTTCTGGAGTGATGGAGGAAAGGGGCCGGAGCTAGGCTTAGTGGCCTTAGAATCATGCACGGGCTCTGTCTGCAGTCTCTGAACCAAAGCTCATAACCAAAGCATGGCAAGAGCTTCCAGTGGGGCTGAGGCAGAAGAACATGGGGACTGACTCTTAGAGCCTCTAGCTTCTCTTCTCTCCATGAGTGCTGAGGGCAGCTACATGCATGCCTATTTCATACCAGCAGAACACCTTCTTGGCTCACACATCCAGGGCTTGCTTTGGAGCATCCTGCATCTTAGTGCATGGCCTTGCTCCTAACAGTGGCATGACCAGAGAAGGGGAAGGAAACCCAGTACTCAATGGCTTGGCATCAGCATTTGGGGGAACAGGCGTTAGGACTCTCCAGGCATGGCACTGCTTAGAAATTGCCCTGCGTGGAGTAGCAGGAAGGGTGAAGACATATCTTTAGCCGATATCAGCCAGTGGGTAAAAACCCTCCTGGTTATTGTCCTTATACTCATAGTTTTTTATCAAAAATTATATTTGAAATAGAGAAACTGTTGATTTAAAAAAAAAAAAACATAATTTCCAATGAGTCAGCGTCATTGATTGAGCCTGAAAGATAGAAAGCAGAGTGGTGGTGGATCAGAGGCATTTGCAAAGGGAACCATCTTGGTTTTCCTCATTCTCTTTCCCCTATAAATCTCCTGATTCCCAAAGGTTGGAGGAATGAAAGACCCACCTTCTCTTTTCACACTGACTTACTTGTTCTAACCTCTCTGTGTCATTGGTGCCTTTGACCCATGTTCCTGGATTCCGGAGCCATGTCTGCACAGGGCTTTCCTGCAATCCTGGAGTGCTGGCGTCTGTCTTCTGGCCGCAGCCAGGATGCCTTGGAGAACAGGCAGTCAGATATGCTGCCCATGGCAGGGCATGGGGGGAATGCACGCAGAAGAGCCTGCAAAGCCACTCCTCCCTGCTCCCCTCTAAGCCTCCTGCTCTACTCACGGAGAGAGATTTTCTCAGCCGACTTTTGATCCCCGTTTATTTATTTATTTTTGTCCTGGCAATCATGGGAGCAGGATTTGCTGTTGTAGCAAAACACATTTCATTTTTATTTTTACTGTCTCTGTCTTAATAGCAAGGCCTGCCTCCATCCGCTCGAGAATCCCATTATCTTGCACACGGGCTAATAAATAGTGCAGTCTGAGATCTCAACTCAGCCCAGCCTTGAAGACGTGGAGCATTTCATAGGCTGCTCTGCGATAGATAATTCACAAGACTTCCACTTCTTATCGATTAACTTTCATAACTCACTCTAGAAAATAAATTATGTATCTGCTGTCATCGCATTGGATATGCACAAATTGTCCTGAGCAGCTTGATAAACCTTTGGAAGAATCCATTGCCAAGTCAGCTTCTTCTCCAAATAAACCGGGAGCGAGCAAAGGGGCAGCCATACCACTGAAGGAGGCAGGTAACAGTGGCAGCAGAGAAAAGCATGGGTAAATTATTCCATGCATTATGACAAATAATTCTCTAATTAGCACCTACATTTTTTCCCAAGAAAATCTAAGGTGTTCCTCAGTGCTTTGGGATAGAAAGAGAATCACCAATGGTGGCAGGTAGTACAGTGATAAGTTGCCAAAACCTAGAGTGGCAGAGAGTAGGAAGATTTTGTTTGCATAACTTTGGGTCTCTGAGTGGCCAGAGAGGACTGGATGTCTAAAGACAGGACACGAGAGAATTTGACTCTTAATCCTACCCCTATTCCTTTTTTCCTGATTATTAGAATTTCAAATCGACAAAGCATAAAATACATACATAAATGAATAATAGAAACTAGATTAATGATGTTTTGGGGGGTAGGAAGTATGGCTTTGCTTATGTGCTTTACTGCCTCTGCTTCAACTCTGCTTCATGTAGAAATTGTAAGCTATAGCTTCACCAGCAAAGGAAGTGCAGAAACATGCGTGTTAGTTAAACTGACCATCTTTGGGCCCAAACCCAAATCATCCGTGTACATGCTAAGACCTCAGGCAAGTTGCAGAATCTCTCTGAGCCTCAGTTCCTGGGCTTGACCTAAGAGGGTTGCTGTGAGAACAAAGTGAGGGAGCTCATGGAAAATACCACATAATGCTCACCTGGTAAATGCCAGCAATTGTGTGTGTGTGTGTGTGTGTGTGTGT
This sequence comes from Vespertilio murinus, assembly GCA_963924515.1. NCBI lineage: Eukaryota > Metazoa > Chordata > Mammalia > Chiroptera > Vespertilionidae > Vespertilio > Vespertilio murinus. The sequence goes on along the minus strand of OZ004705.1, from coordinate 92,285,465 downwards.
GTGTGTGTGTGTGTGTTACCAGGGGAAGAATTAGCATTTATTAAATAGTAACTAAATTATTGCAATATACCTCATGGAACTTGACACATACAGCTCCCCACAAAAAGAGCAGCTGCTAGATGGGGAATGGCCACCTGCATTTTGAAGTATCTGTCCCCAGGTCCTCATTGGGAGCTCAGGTGTGAGGCAACCGCTTACTTTCTATGTCCACAGTGCCATGCTGTGCTAGTAAGTGTCATGTCTCCCCAGCACCAATGGCAAGGACTTTGTGGTGAACCTCAAATTCAGCCCTTCTGGAAAATCTATTTTTTTTTCATATGTCACATAGTATTTGTATGGTTGGGCCACTTGAATATCCCCTTCAAATACAATGAAATGTAATGCAGCTGACAGACAGATGGACAGAATGTTCACTTCATTTATATAGAATCTAACATATGACATGCATTCTGCATATGTGATGCCATACACTCCATAGCGTGGTGTTATGCTGGACACTACATGTAATGAGCTTTGAAATATTAGCTCATTTTTATGGATAAAGGTTTCTGAGACTGATGGGCCTAAATATGAAGTCAGGGAATTATTGGAAGAGAGTCCAAATGTGTCAGATATCAGCAAAACTGTACAGTTAGCAGTGTGACTGAGATCTGAAACAGTGGCTCTGCTGCCTCTCACATGGTTAAAAGAAGTGAAGTGGTCTCTGTGTGTATGTGCATGGTGTGCACATGTGTTTGTGTGTATGTGTGTGCTTATGTGAAGGAAACCTGCAGGAGGAGTGAACATAGGCCTGTGCAAAGGAAGTGGGTTATTTGAAAGGGCTTTTCATGTAGGCCCCTGTGAGGAGAGGGGGTGTAGACTCCCCACCGTGCGCATGCCCCTCCAGGATCTAGAAAGCTCCAGTCCCCAGGATTCATTGTAAATCATTGTTGGATGATGCTATGGACACACTGTCACATCGACATCCTTCCCTCTGCCCATGTTGGCGAAGCCCCTTCCTTTCCCTTCCCTCAGAGGGTGCCATTAATTAGGCTTCCACGTTCTAGCATCACCTCCCCGAGACTTTGCCCAGGTCACCTTGAAGTCTTGGGTGTATATTTACAGTCTCTTCATTTATCTTTGTCCAGGGAGAGTCACATCCATTGGGTGTGAAGTTTGCTTCTTTCATTCCAAGGGCAATCTCAGTCCCCAGTCCCTGCGAGCCATCCGTTGAAAGAATAAAGCAAACCAGCTAAACAAAGAAACTGACTGTGGCTGGATGAACATTACCGAGCTGTTCACCTGCTGGGGGTTTCCGGGCCCTGTGGGAAAAGGCCACACGCTCAGGGCTGGGGGGAGCTCTCATTCCTGCCCCAGAAGCCCGCCCGCCAGGCTTTGGCTCCCAGCCTGCATTGGAGCCTGCACAGGGAGGCCAGCTCTGTTTTGTGCAGGTTTGAGGCTGGAGAGACCCATTTGTGTCACTGCACATTTTTGAGCAGTTCCATCTCGCCGGGCCTGCCCGTAATAGCCGCCGAGCTCCTAGGCAGCACTTACAGGAGGCCGAAATTGACTTAGAAAGCTTTGCATTAAGCAGATGTTTACTCTTGGGGAAGATTAAAACCATTTTGCATCAAAAGGCAGTGGCATTTCCCCAAAGCATGAAAGAAGTGTTTCTTTTGCTTGACTGAGACTCACTCCATTCTTTGCTCCATACCCTCATTCTTTCAAATGCAGGAAGCCAGAGTTAGGCCAGGTAAGTCCAAGGGAAGCAGGTGATGGAGGGAGGATTTCGTCTGCAGCTGCCCCAGGCTTGAGGCATATAAGGATGACTAGTTACTCATAAAGATGGTTAAGGCAACTGAGGCACATGGGCATAGCCTTCGCACACCCAAAGGAGGAGGGGGGGGTAGAAGGGAAGACTGCCCAGGCTTGATCATGCCCATCTTCTGCCTGACAACGTATGAAAATAAGAAGAATCTTGAAACGTGCTCATGAAACAGACAATATAGAGCAGCCTTTCAGACCTCACAGACCATCAGTAGTACTCAGACCACAGGTTGGTGACCGCTGATCTAGAGGGTGAACTGGAAGGCAAGGTGTGTGTGTTTGTGTGTGTGTGTGTGTGTGTGCGCGCGCGCGCGCTTTCTCATGCAATTTGTGAGTTCCTGTCATGGGAGTTAGCTTCAATGGAGGCAGAAAACTGTGTGAGACTGTGTGTGTTCATAATGTACAAGTTCAGAGCCCACGTGTTGGAAACAGGTGCAGCTGAGTTAATATCCAGCTCCGCTGTAGTCTGGCTGTGTGATCTTTGGCAAGTCACCTCGTTTCTCTGAACCTCAGTTTTCCAACCTGTTTGTTAAAAAAAAAAAAATGTTTAGTGTTTCCTGAGGCCTAAACAAGATGCCTTGTAAATCACCCAGCCTGCAGCCTGGCAGGCAGAGGAGATGATTTGCTGATCCTAGTGGGCAAAGCTGCTATTTGTTGTTGTTTTATTATTATTAGAGACTTTGGCAGTTAGGACCACAGAGAAGATTGCAGTAACCCCGGTCCTGATTCTTCCCCTGGCTGGACTCCTTGTCTGCTGGGACATTGGAGCAAAAGTCCTGCCTCCAATCTATTTACTTTGTGTTACTTACAATTAGTAAGAGTGACTTCTTTGGTGAAAGGGCATAAAACCAATCTGGGCCTGTACCACCACCACGTGTAGCCAATGAGATAGCAAGCACAGGGCACTTACAGCAGCGTCTGGCCTGAACTCAATTCTTAATAAGAGATCATCCTGAAGGTGGTTAAAAAAGAAAGAAAGAAAGAAAGAAAGAAAGAAAGAAAGAAAGAAAGAAAGAAAGAAAGAAAGAAAGAAAGAAAGAGAGAGCCTGGGATCTTGTAGGCCTCTTACCGGGGTCACATGTCCTTGGAGGCAGTATGCCCAGGAACTGGGAAAGGTCACCACGAGTTCCTAGAACCTTTGAACACACGGAGACGTAGGCCACTGGCTCCTGTGGCTGGCACCCTGCAAGTTGTTTTGTTGGAGGACAAAACATGTTTTGCTTCAGGCAGAGTACATTTCATGGAGCGTTTGATGACTCTGCCATGGAAGCTGGGGAGGCTGCGTTTCCGTTCCAGGGCCGGATCAGTGCCCAGCAGGTCCCGTCTTTGCTGCGTATCCCCGTGGAGGGGAGGCACGCGGCCAGTTAGCACAGGTCTGCATCTGCCCTTGGTTGTTGACACTTCAGCAGATGGGGGTGGGGTGGGAGGGAGGCACATGGCCTTCCTGGAATCTTGAGGGGAGGGCCAGAGGACATGTGAGGAGGCATATTTTGGAGCTGGGAGAGAGAACAAGAACATATTTGTAGGTGTGATGAAAAGGAGAACAGCCAGTCAGCCTTGGAACTCCTAAGTCCTATGCAAAGGCCACATCTTTTCACAGCACTTTAGAGATTAGGAGGCCAGCTTGCATTGCCTGTTAGTACTTTTGCGGCCCAGGAGCCTACAATAGCTCATGTTTGACAGGCTGTTGGCTGTGGCAACCGTGCAAGCTGGGTTCCATGTACTGAGGGCTTGGGTACCAGCAAAGAAAGGTCTCTTTTAGTGTGATAGCTCTTTATCTTGTAATGGAGATGGGACTCTGAAATTAATGTAGGTTATTACACTGGACATTTTTAGTACAAATTTATTTTTGCTGTATTCTGGTGCTAATCCATAGATCTTGAGATGCCCATGCTTTGTTTGTTTATATATTTAGCGTTTCCGTTGGCTTTTCTTGGTAGTATCAGGTTGAGTTGAGTTCCTTGGTTTCAAGATCTAGAAAATCACCTTTACTGACATAGGCAATTTCTTAGGTGGGTATTGAGTTGCTCCCAGAGTTGCCAGGAAGGCTGGGGAAAGAGGCCTGGACCGAGCGCAGATCCAGGAGGACTGGTCAGTCATGGGCAGCGAGCTCTGGGCTGAGTGCCCTTTCTTTTATGCAGAGATCCTCCAGCCACTTCTTCTGTCACTGCACCACAGGGGGGCAATTTGATTTTTAAAGGGGGACAATTTGAGAATGAGTTATTTACAGTGATTTTTTTTTTGCATTTCTTATGGTTCTAGGGGCCTCATATACAGTATACAAATATATATTGTGACATATTTATGCATTTCAGTCCTCTATTATATGTTTTGAAATTTAATTTGCTATTTTTTCATATCACTTCACGTTATTACTTTTTTAAAATAATTTCTTAGTGGTTTATTCCTCAGTACTTCAACTGTCCTTTCGTTCTTTTATTTCACTCTTTCATGGATGTCATGCTCTTTGGAAGCTTGTTTAGACCAAGTTAATGGCCTTTTAGGCTTTCTCCATGTGAATAGTTCACTTTTTGAATAATAAGAATTATATGTCACAGGGGGCATCAGGATTTTAGAGATGCTTAAGGGGGGCATGCCCCCCCCCCAAAAAAAAAAGGTTGGAAACCACTGCTCTAGCTGAAATCCCAAGTCTCAGAAGAAGGAATACTTGCTGGTTGTGTCCTTGCCCTGAGAGAATCTCCTAGAAGAAGTCTGAGGAAACCGTTAGGGCTCCCAGACTGAGGCACCCTTATTTGCTTTTCTGCATACAAACAAGGAAGAGGGAACCTATGTAAAAGGCTATCTGGTGCTGTTAGGAAGGTGCAATGGGTACTTCCAAGTGTGCCCATTAGTTGACAAGCTTTCTGATTGTTAATATGCCAGAATAGACCTGCAAAGATCAGAATTACTCTTTTGGGACAGATACAGCTACATATATATAGATAGAGATGTATATAGAGGTATAGATATGTGCAGATATAGATATGTAGATATATTTATAGATACATACACTATACTTACTTACCCATCCCAGTGTGATACTTATGCCATTTTATGATGGACTATGTTTTAAGATTGGTGTCTTGAGTGCCAGGGACCTGTTTTCCTCTTTGTAACCATAAACATCTTTGTGAGATATAAATGTCACCAGAAACCAGAGTAACAGATGAAACACTCCACAGGGTAATAAATATGGGAAGGACCTTGCCAGGTATTTTGTAGCAAGGACGAGTTTCAAGTCTATCCAAGACTGAGAGCCTAAATCGGGACCCACCATTTTATCGTCTCAGTTCTTGTACCAGCTCTTAGTTGCCATAAACGGGCAGGGCCAGGGAACCGTGCTGGTTATTCACGGTGAGTCCTTGCCTTCCGTTGTCTTAGCGCAGAAGTCTCCACTGGGAGCAGTTTCCCGCAGGGGGACTTAGCAACATCTGGGGACAGGTTTGGTTGCCACACATGGGCAGGGCTATGCTAGTGGCCTCTGCTGGGTAGAGCTCATGGATGCTGCTAGACATTCCACAGTGCACAGGACAGCCCACACAAAGAATAGTACACCCAAAATACCAAGAGCAGGCATGGAGAAACCCTGTTTTAGTGTAAGATGTCAACGCCACTCAAGTCAACTTATGTCAAGTAATGACTCTGGTAGGAGGATACAGTTACCGGATATGATTATAGCCAGGGCATCTGGGACTCGGAGAACACAGCAGACCCATCTGATTTCCCTACCATGTCTCCTCTATGTCATTTTCACTTTCCCCAACCTGCTTTCTGCACGTGGCGGGAAATTGGCTGCTCATAGATACTGAGCATCTCAGAGGATGGTTGAGGCTTTTCCCTGGTTTCCTGTCAATAATTCTCCCCAAGAAATTTTGATTGGCCTGGCATAGGTCAGGTGCTCACCATTGAACCAATCAGCGATGACCTGGATGCAAGCGTGGGTCCCTTGACACTGACATGGTCACTGCTGCTCTCCTCAGGTGTAGTGGTGCCTTTTTTAGAGAAACTGGCATTGTTTTGAGCTGGGCTGTCACCCCCGTTGATGTCCGCTTCAATTGCATGTTCCTTTATTGCCAGGACACGTGTAACTCCCGCATGGCATCCAGCAGAGCTGTGGCGGAGAATGTCACTGAGACATTGCCAGATGGTTGAGCACCTTGGCTGAAAGTCACAAAGGCAGGGGCACCTGCAGAGGAAATGGTGTCCGTGCGTGTTTCCAGGGAAGCTGGGCCGTGGCCTGTAGTGTGAGATGGCTGAACCACATTGGGCCTGGAACCATGGGCAGGCCCGGCTCTCTGCCTCCAGACTTGTGACTTTGTAAACCTCTTAGACACACAGGCTGTTGTGGCACAACTTTTGATGATTTCTGTCATCGCTTTCCGGTCCACCACGGTGGCTGACTTCCTGGGCCTGACTTTGTCCTGATGGAAATGTTTGTTGCAGTGGATTTGAAACTCTGGTCAGTTTCTCAGATGATATCGATATGTATTTTTTCCACTTAGATGAAATTTGTCAAGCCTGCATTGTGGTAAGCCCTATTAAAATGGTGCCGAGACCCAATTATGGCAGCTACAAAGGCATTCAGAGTAAGCACAGAAAAACACATAAAGGGATTAAAGATCAAAAATCGGATTCCAGTGAAAGTCCATTAGGAGACATCAGGCAGAAAAACATGAAAGAATTAGAATATGAAGAACAAAGCCACATGGAGCATTTTGGATGTCCTTACTTCTATCCTCCCCGCCCCCAACCATTTAATTTTGAACATGTTTACTCTCTTAAAAATGAAATGAAATGATCGATTGTACTTTTGTCAGGTGGACGTGTTTTTAAAGTCTGGTGTGAAATGAATTGCAGATGGGTTTTCTGGCTTGATCCTGTTTTTCTCCTCCTGGTCTTCGGCAATCTGGTGTCGCTGAATCATGAAATCGCTGCTGGTGAGCACATTGACTGGGTTTACAGAGCTGCTCCCAGACCAGGTGGTGGTGGCAGCTACACCCAGGGGAGGGGTTGGGACCCCTGGTCCCCATTTTACTGTTTGCAAAGATGCAGCAGTGTGGGGGGAGGCACTGGGGTTTTCTATTTTGAGAGATGGAGTTCTCATTCAGTTTGTAGCCGCCACCTCTTCGGCCCTGAAGACTAGTCAGGGCACAGCGGCTCAGAACCAGGTCGGAAGCAGTTGCTGCTGCGCGGTTTGCCTCCGGTCTCTCCCTTCTGCAGACTCACTGACAAATCCTTACCCACATGTTGGATCTCCCTCCATTGCTTGCAAAGAAAATATGTGCGTGACCTCGTAGGAAAGAGGGTATTCTTCTACCTTCTACCTGTATTAGCCGGAGGTATCTGCTCCAGGGCTGTGCAGTGGGGCTGGTGAAAGAGATGGAAATCTCCCAGCATGCAGTAGGCTCCCACTTGGGCTCAGATGCTCACACGCTGCACAGAACTGCATCCGTCAGGACGACAGGGATGGTGGGGAGCGAGAGAACAAATGTCCCCTCACATATGTTTCATCTAAAGGAGGCAGCTCCTACTTAACTGTGGATATTTTTTCCCATGCAGTAACACAGGCTCTGTATTACCAGCTTTTCTGATATTCCTCAAAAGAAACTAAAACAGAAAAACGAAAAACAAAAAAACAAAGCAGATTTTTATGGAAATAGTCATCATCATCATAATTTCTAAATGTTAACAACCAATTAACTTATACATCTAAACATATAGGAAACATGCATACACACATGTTATAGATGTACATGTATGTGTGTATAGTTATGTGTACTACACACTACACATATGTACATATAATGTGTGTATTGCACATAACTAAATCTATATATTTCGAATATATATTTTTATATATGTGTTTCATATAAGCCCACCATTAACTCAAGCATCACTGGTATACTCTAAAAAGAGAAGAGAGGCCATAAGTATTTCCCAAACTGGTGTTTCACATTCCATCATTTTTTCCTTATTTATCTTGAAAAGTGCCACTTTGAAAAGCTTACGTCTTACTAGAGCCAGCATCATTGATTAAGAATCTTTACACACTTAGAAATATTTCATGAAGGTGCCAAAACACCATGGATTTAAATTTCCTTTATTTTAAAATGGAACAGAGGCCTTAGTAGAGTTTAGGGGAATTATGGTTAAAGGAGACATAATCCCTGGGACCCTTACGCTCAGATTAAACCAACAAAGAAAGGCCATTGCGATGACCCAGGAAATTTCACCATGATTTCCAGAATGAGAAGTGAATCTTTCTCCTTCCCATACAAAGACACTGCCCTGAGGAGGGAGGGCGAGGTGTCCCTCCTGGCTCAGGCTTTACTTACCGGTGCAGCCTTCCATCTGCCCATCTAATAGACAGTCGTTCCAGTCCTTGTCTCTGAAAGGCCTTTCCTAACACCTGGGAGAACTTGTGAGCATTACCTGATGTGATTGCGTCTATGAAAATCTAGAGCTATGCTGTTCAGTATGGCAGCCGGGAGCCATGTGTAGCTAATTGCAGTTATTTTAATTAAAATTAAATCAACATTTAAACAAACAAACAAACAAACAAACAAACAAACAAGCAAACACAGTTTCATAGTCACAGTCACTATATTTCCAGTGGTCAGTAGCCACATGTGGTTGCCATATTGCACAGCACAGATATAGAGCATTTTTCCTTATTCCAGAAAATTCTATTGGACAGTACTTACTACATCAGCATGTACTAGTAGCCTGTGGGGAAGACTCAAGAATAGTCTTACCCTGAGAGCAGTAAGAAAAACAGGTGGGCCAGAAAAATTGGGGTTCAAACCCATAACTCCAAGGTGACATCAAGCAGGCCATTAAAGGCTCCAAGTCATGGTCTTCTCATTGACACACAGAGCTACTTTAACTCTCCATCATGATACAAACAGGAGCAGTTGTGAGCTTTGGAGTCAGATCCAGGGTCAAATCCCAGTCCTGCCTCTAAGTTGCCTTATGACTTTGTCAGTTTGTTTCCAGCTGAGTGTTCCCAACTTTATAAAATGTGGATAATAAGGCAGGTCATGAAAATTTGGGGGGGAAATAAAATTAGTCAGTGTGTACGCCATGCAGAGCCTACCTCTTCAATGTCCACTCAATATGAAAATTATGGATATTACAGTAATGCTGAATACTTCCTCCTTTTCAAAGTTTCAAAAATACATTTCTAGAAGCATCTAATTAGCCAATAAACTGAGATGGGCATAGCTACTATGAGAAGAGGGCAGAGCATGACTTACTACTCCTGAGTGCATCAGCTGGAGGCAGCCCCCCTCTGCCCCTCACTAGTGGTGCAGCTTTAGTCAATACATTTTCACCTCTCCACAACTCAAGTTATGGTAAAGGTCAAATGAGAGAAGAATTTAACATGGAGCTGCACACATAGAAGCTCTAAATAAGAACAAGAATGTAGTAATACAAGAATCAACTTTCATAATAGAATAGAATAGACTATTAGTAAGCTCTCTGGATGATGAAGAATGTAATGTGGTGGTGGAAGCTTAAATGAAGGTGGAAGGAAAAGGAAAAAAAAAGGTTTCATAACTCAAGAATGAATGGTGAGACCCAGTTCAGTATGTTTCCCAGGCCATGTCCCAACCTTAGAAAGCACACACACCCCAATAAACAATAGCCAGGAAGGTCCCCCAGCTCTGAGAGGCTACCCAGGCCCTCAGATGGAAGCCCAAAGCGCCCTTCTCCTGTGCCTCCTGCAGCTTTTCTGCAAAGCGGAGGCCTGAGCTAGAAGCACAGGCGGACAGATGGTGTCCCGCAGACTCTCCCTCCAGCCTTTCATCTCTCCTCTCACTATTAATTCATCTGTTTGGACGGATACGTTCACGCATGGAACCAAGATGAATAATAATGAGGTTTTTAATAACTCCCAGCATTTGCATTCCTAGTTACTCTTTACATGGTTCTAGCTGATTAAAATGAATCATTTACATAATTAACATATGGTTATAGTGTTCGCTTTAATATGCTGATTATCTCAATACTTTTGTCTGGAGTCAATTGGATTCAAACTGTAACAATTGTTTGAAGTGAGGCTAGTTGATTCCTGGGAGGATGGGGGATGCTGGCCATGGTGCCTGATTAGCAACAGCACAGAACTCGTCAAGAAGTTTGTGTTGTTTCTGGTCCACGATGTGATTGAGAAATACATAGAGAAGAAACAACTGCAATAGTCATGGTGGCTCCTGTGTATTCCCTGCCAGATGCTTTCCCTTCCATTATCTCAAATTTTTGCAGCCACCCTGCAAAATACAAAACATGTCCCCACTTTAAAGACGCAAAAAGTGAGGCTCTCAGAAATGAAGGGGCTTCATTGGAGCAAGAGTGCTGTTATGTATGAGAGTCACTGACCATCCTATCTCTTCTTCAGTCCTAGAATCCAGACTTTTAATTATTCTAAGTCCAACCATGGCACTATTAACATGTTGGCCAGAAAAGTATATTGGGGGAAGGAGTCACCCTGCCCATTATAGGTCTCTTAGCAGCATCGGTGATCTCTATCCTCCATATGCCAGCAAAAACCCCACCCCTATGTGTGACAATCAAAATACTTCCAGGCATTATTCCCTTGGGGGCAGAATTGTCCTTAGTGGAGAACTACTGTTCGAGGTCACTTTCTTTCCTTATAGTGAGACAAAATGCTAATGAGCAAATGTGTTGTCTAGGATGGTCTACTGGTGTTGAGAAGCTAGCTGTTTCTAAATATGCTAATAACACTGCCATCATAGTTGACTATTTGGAGGTGTTGTGTTATATGTAACCCGTGTATCTGATTCAGAGTCGTCCAATTATATAAGGCATCTTTGTTTTTAGCAACTTTGATAAGCTCTCTCTCCCCCCTCTCTCTCCTTCTCTTCTAACTTCTATAAAGGACGTGCTTGATATTTTCAGATGTATGGTTTTGTTGAGTTCACAGCATGCATTTCAGGATACCGTTTTCTCATTAGCAGACCCTAGGCATGGGTGCCATCAGCTATGATCTGATTATCTTGCTAGTTCACATTGAATTTGAAAGGGACTTGTAACAGAGTGGCCAATTTTCCTGTTTAGGTACCCGAGGTTTTGGAATGTGTGCCTTCTGAACATTCATGCATATTTGAAACACATTTTGGCTAATTGCATGACTGTTGTCCACAATTAGTCTGTGGTAGGCATGATTAATTGCAAGGCACACTGACATTTATGCATAAAATGCTTGAGGTCAAAAAGAAATGGAGAGAAATGGTGACTGAAGCAATGATGAGTGGAATACTAATGCCGGGTGACCCCAGAAGCAAACCCCCAAAAGGGGAATTTCTGCCTCAGCAGGATAGGTATTTTATTCGGACAGATGTCTCTGTGTTTCTTACTTGCCTGTATTTTGTTCTCTTCTCCAAAAATCTTTAGCTTTCTGCAGGTTTTTAGAAGCCTTTCTGAGGTTTTAATAAATGCCAAGGCCTGCCTTATTCTTCTCCCTCTGTCCTCCCAAGCAGGTCCCACGTTGGCTTCTTTAAAATAACATTTACGTGTTACATGCTTTTCATGAAGAATCAAAAACAAAAACAAAAAACACATGGGCTGCAATCCCATTATCCAGATCAACTGGTAAACATTGTGGATGTTTTTATTTTACTTTTTCAAGTTAAAGGGATCATGATCACAAGTATTAATTAAAATGGCGCTGATACTAGCAAAGGGAAGGGAGAATAAATCTCATCTCCGAATTTCAATCCTAATTAAAGCTAATCATTATCATGGCTGATTGTGTACCCCCACAGGGAGTGGGGGAGGGCACACGTATACATATGTACATACATGTGAGTGTATGGGTGATGTATTTTATTTTCAGAAAACCATTTGCCTATAGGCTCTGTTATCTTTTAATCTTGCTTTAATGTACTTAATAATGTACCATAGGGAGTTTATCATATTAGCACACATGGGTTGACTTCACTCTCTCAATTATCCTCCATGATATGCTTATAATATACCTTATTTAATCTGTCCACTCATGGACTCTTCAATGGTTTGTTTTTCTATTGTAAACATCAATACCAAGTGCATGCACACTGAGTGGCCTGTGTAGTTCGAGATACATAAATACAACACTAGTTTACACCTTGGTGAAATATTACATTTAGCATTGTGGCTATTAGGTCAAAAGTTGGTGTCCCAGAACTTGTTTTTAAAGATGAGATTCAAAACGTACTTCCTGCTATATAGAATGCTACCCAGTTCATGTCACTTTCTCACCATTAATGTAGATATCTTATTTTAAGGTACATAAAAAGGAAGAAAAATGTTACATTTATTGAGTATCCACTATTCAGAGATGTGTTTGTCTTCGCCTGTACCTCCATAACCAAGGGGTTAGCCAGCTGCCCCTAACTCTGAAGGAAGCAATACCCCCTCTCCTTGAAGAATTCACAGCTACTGAGTCTGTATTAGGCATCTAATATGTGTCCTCATAATACTCTTTTGCTTGAAATCTACCTCTTTATTCTTTTTGCTATCAAAATTAGAGTGTAAGTTTCTTGAGGGCAGGGACTTCTATGGAAAGAGTATGTGCATCCCGGGCCAGCCCTGATTGATTAGTAGTGGCTGCTTGGACCTTTGACTCAGGAAGAAGTTGGTTCACAATCAATTGGCAATGACTGCTGTGGGTTATGAGTAGAGGAAGGGCAGCCTACAAAGTGTTCTTTTCCCATCCTCCCATAATGAAGGAGGGCTATTTATAATGGTTGTTTGGGAGACAGAAAACTTGTACATGAAAACAACTCTGGGGGGGGGGGGGAGGAGTAAAGGAAGCAGGAAGAAGAAAGAAGGAAGAGAGAGACAGAAAGATCTATTGAAAAATAGGAAGAGTATCCGAGTTCTAGGCTGGTCTTTTTTGTATATTTTCTGTGGTTTTGAAATTTACTACAGGTGATATGGGCTATATTTGAAGTGAGCAGAAAGGCCACAATAAGTGTTATCATAAAGTAAAATAATAAAATAAGATGGTTTTAAAGCCACTCCAGTGCACAAAGCTAAGAGGCACTAAGGCCCTGGGATAGGCGACAGAGGCAGGTCTGTGTGTCCTTATTCACCTGGCTTTGTAGGACCACCAGGGCTGCACCTTCTCTGGCAGCACAGACAATGTTAATCTCCAGCCCCTGTAAGACCAGGAAATGCCAGACTGTGAACAGGAGATGGCCGAAAGAGAGTGCCTGGGCAACCCTTATCTTTAACAAGCCGGCCCTTGGCTAGTCTGTAACCATCAGGGAATGACGGAGGGAAGAAAGTGGGCCCTGTGCTTTGCTGCGAATAAGAAAGGGGGCCGCCCAGCTCTTTGCTGGATCCAGGGGAGCCAGGAGGCCCTGTATGTGGGGCCTTAACACGTCCCCAGAGCAGCTTATGTCCAAAACACAGACTTGGCTCAAGGAGGCTCCACCCCCTGTGAGATGCAGTTCAGGGCCATCCCCATCCCACCCAACTCCGGGTTGGTAACTTAGGCCCCCGGAGCAGCCCTTGCAATGAAACTCTATTACTTTGGAAGCTTAGCAGATGGGAATTGTCATAAATGATATTTTAGTCACAGATATGAGCCATAAAACTTGAAAGATAAAAGTATCTTTCTGAGACACACATGAAGAGACAGATACAGATGCAGGCCTGACAGGAGCCTGCTGCGTCTCTGAGGGAGGGAGGCCGATGCTGAGCGTTTAATCTCAGCGTTGGGGGTCTCGGACGTTCTGAAGTAGGGGACACAGCATGGGACATGGGACTCAGGGTCAGACAGAGCTGGGTTCCAGTAGGAGCGGAAAAATTTCCCAATCTATGGAATTCTGTTCCTTAGGTTCTATTTTGAAGCCTCGCTGTTTTCCCTATAAAAAGGGGACTGCTGGCATGCCCTTCGTAAGGAGCTTCTGGGACTTCATTTGGCACAGTATTGGCACACTCCAGCTGACCATCACCTACCGCTGTCTGTCCCCCTCATGGCACTCCCCTCAAATGTATGTGTTGCTTGTTCCTAGTTATGCTGGATTATTCCACTGCGCTGAATAATTCATTAGGGTTTGGGTTCCCAGATATGGTGCCTGTGTATCCAGCAGACTCTAGCCGTAAGCCAATATGCATATTAATGCTTTTTACTCAAGGACTATACGTGACTCTAACTGACCTCAGTCCCACCTCTACAGGACTGCTATTAGCTGAGCCTGACAGGAAGAGCCCTCTGCATGGATGAAGGGATGATGCCATGGCCAAACTAAAATAAAAATTAAAAAATTACAAAAATGATGAAAGTCTTCTAGAAATACATAGCAAGTTCATGCTTTTGTTTCCAACATGTACTTAATCATGCTCTTGTACTGCCAACATTCTTTTAATGGCCTCGCCTATACAACATCAGATATCCTGGAGATCTGTATGCTTATTGCCATCTCAAACACGCGGGCATTTTGAAAGAGCAAAATGATTGAGTCCTTGTCATTCCACCTGGAATGCATCTCTTCCACATACACAGATCTAAATGTAGTGTGGGATCATTTAAATCATCATGTACTACATATGTGCCGATATCCTCAAGGCATGTCATTGGCATTTTATTAGAGTAAATATTCATATGTGTGTGGGGGGGAGGGGGTATGAGGTGGGGGAAGAACATTTTTGGTTTCTACCAAGTTTCAGGCATGAATCCAGAGATCTTGCATGTATTATTCCAATTAATTGTTTCAGTAACCTCAGGAAAATAATATCTTTATCCATACCCTGAGATAAACACACTGAAGCTCAGAGAGAGAAAATTGCTTCTGTGGCCACCTTGCAAACTATTGAATGACTACTAAATATTCAAAGTCAGCACTGCCTCATTCCAAAACTTGAAGTTCTACTATCCTATCTTATCAGTCTTGGGGTATGATGAGCCTAAGATATTTCTGGTTCTGATAATTAAAGCAAAGTCTGCTTAGGGTAAATTAAAACTCAATATCTAGGAACCCTATTTTGAGGGTAAAACTACAAAGATGATTTCCATGAACTCCCCTGTTATGAGAGTTTTCTTTACAGTCAGACTTTTGGGGTGTGTTCATTCATCCTTGCATGCATTCACCAATGATGTTTCTATCCTTCTTGATCCCCCAGGTCCTTCTGGAAAAGTACCTAGCATAAACATCACCGAAAACTACGGTATTCTAGTTGAAATACTGTATCCCTTGTTGCTTTGATAGTTTGTCCTGAGAACACCTTGCCTACAAACACAGGAAGTAACAGATGGTCTCTCTTTTCTCTTTCTCCCTTCCTATTTTACTCCATTTCTCTCTCTCCACACTTTTGTAAATTATTTTAATCTACTTTTTAATTAAGACACTAGCAGCATTTTATTATCTAGGACCATTTGGACAGATATTCTCTGATATAAGTGACTTGCGAAGAGAAAATCTTGGGCATGTGTCCTGGCTTCTGAACAAAGGGAATGATAAGCATTGTGTAGGCAGCACCAAGAGTTGGAGCCATCGGCAGCCCACATCCTGGGTCCTATGCCCTAGATTGAGAAGGAAAGTTTGGTTTGAGTTTTTATTGTTGAAAAACAGTGCATTGCAAAAAATATGGGGGGTGCATTTTTAAGATACTTTTCTAAAATAATATGAAATAATGTAAATATTCAGTATGCAAGCATTCATTACATTTTTAATATATGTGAGAAATATAGTTTTACAGTCTACGTTTTCAAGAAATACACACAGTTGATCAGTTGATGTGGTAAAATAAAAGCTATTTTAGACAAAATTCTGATAATCTTGTCCCTTACATAGTACTATTCCTGCTATTATATGGTATTAGCCACTCAGCTTCATTAAGATTCCTGGAATGCATCTGTGTGAAATCATTTTATTTGAAATCATTAATATATGGCTCAACACAGCATGCCTTTGAGGGAAGCCAGGACTTCCATCCCCATTTCACAGATGAGCACTGGAGATAAGAACAGGTTAAGTGATTTGTGCCTGAGGTCAAACACGCTGGGAGAAAGATTAGGAGTTGGTGAGTACTCACCTGGGAGCTATGTTGGCGATAAATGTCTGAATTCAAATTTTCCAACCTTAGAATTTTCTGGGTTAGACCTCTAGCTGACTACCATGGGACATGATGTTATGTAATTAATTACAACTATAATTATCTTGGTTTCTGGGTCATTTAAAGATCATCAGTGCATTTTGTTTCCACAGTTCTTGCAGCAAAGGATTTTTTTTTTCCTGAAGTACAGTATAATTAATCTCGTTTTCAGACTTTTAAATAAGATTAAAGTTAAAACATCAGTGCAGAGACTGAGTTCATCTTTGCTGGGGTACATCCACAGTAGGGAATGCATACGCTTCAGAATCATTGAAAGCATCAGCCATCTTGCTGAGAACATAAAACTTCCCCGTTAGAATCGAGCTAGCTCCCTGGAAGGGGCCGGTGCCCGGAGGCCCCCATTACATACACATGTGTTGTATGAAGGGCTGACATAGTCCATGCAGTAGACCTAGATAGCATTCTTTTACATCCCTGGGCACCATGTGATTTGTTAGAAAAGCAGTGATTTCCTTAGGTCCTTATAAAGGTTTCTACAGAAGTAATGGGAGATACAAAATGTTTAGAGTCAAAGAACTTTCAAATTTCACTTTTTAGTGAGTGTCATAGAATATTCAGGAAATTACCTTTTTCTGCCCGCTTAAATGTTAAAAAGCAATTCTTACTGCTTTTCTATTCAGCACACGAAGACTTCCTCAATCTGCAGTGTTCTTGTGTATATGCATTACTTCCGCTGGCGCCCAATGACATTGGGACACACAGAGCCCAACATCACACATGGGAGGAGGTGGCCTGCATTTCAAACTGAATTAATCACCAGACATCCCATTCACAGGAGCCAGGCCTGTTGGTATTCTTTACATGTCACTGCAGGTGACACACGGAAGTTTCTGAAGAATCATTTCATCATTAAGACATATTGAATATGACAGTTGTGCTTGCAAATCAATCATTTGGAGTAAAATACTGTAGTAACAGCTGAAGGAGGAGGTAAACCCTGTGGCTCTGGAATCCATATTTTCAGAGTAGAGAAAATGATTTAGGATCATCTGTGGCATTATTCTTTATCAGTAGAGGATGGTATAGCACTTAAATATATGAAAGGTGAGTCATTATTTGTGTGTTTATAAATTCATCCTGCACACATTTATTGAGAGCCTTTCTCTGCTCCAAGAAGTATTTCAGGCACCAGGGATACTGTAGTAAATAAGAAATTCAGGTTCTTCCTCGCCTGGAACTTAAATTTGGGGGAAGATAGAGAAAGAAGGAAGCAGGAAATAATAAGGAAAGTGCAGAGAAATACAACCAGGCGATGAAAAACCAATTAAGGAACCGGTGCTCCTTAGTGTGGAGGCTCAGGGAAGACCTAAAAAGGTAACGATTCAGCTGAGACATGCATGTCAAGAAGGAGCCAGCCAGATGAACACGTAGAGGAAGAGCATGCTAAGGGATGGAACATGCAAAGCCTCTGAAGCTGGAACAAGCCTACAAGTCTGAAGAAGAGTTCAAAGGCCCTGGTGGCCAGAGGATATGGGTTCAGAGGGAGATCCCAGGAAAGAAAGACTGATATGTAGGTAATCCAGATCAAGAAGAGTATTTTGGGGCAAGATAAGGGTATTGAACTTTAGGGTCAGTGAGTGAGAAGTTATATCATGCCATGCCAGGTTTGAAGAGTGTGCATAGAACATCTCCTGGGTTGGACGGGGAGCATGAGGTGAATACACAGGTGATGAGGAGGCTCCCATATGGTTTAAGTTCAAAGGTTGAGGGAATGGAGATCTGCACTTGCCAGCCAAACCTTGAAGTGCACTGGACAATCCTGGACTAGAAAGAGGTGAGACAGTGATGGCCAAGGCCAGATGCATTCTAGAACTGCTACTCCTCAAGCTTTCTGAGCTGGCTGGTACTCATGCAACATCTCTCTCTCTCTCTCTCTCTCTCTCTCTCTCTCTCTCTCTCTCTCTCTCTCTCTCTCCCTCTCTCCCCCCCTCCCCCGGTGATTTGCCAATTGGATATGGCTTCTGTACCAAGCCAGTGGCAATTCCGACCTGGGATACATTCAGTGCAGGACTGGGTGGTGAGAGAAGCACCAGGCTCATTATCTTCCATTTGGTGAGGCATACTCGGTAGGAGTTCCATTTTAAAGACCTCCCCATAGCCTTTTATTTTCCAGGCATTTCCTCTCGCCAGCATTCAGCCTTTCTCTGGTGAGTTCTGTGCTGCTTTTCTCAATGGCTGGCTGGTACAACAGGGCATGGACACTGGTGTTGGGTAAGCTGCCAATTCAGCCTCATGCCTGGCCATTCTTCTTACAGGGCCATGAGAGACCCTTGCAAAGCAGCGGATGGTGTGTTGTTAAGTAGCGGTAGCTGTGGCTCAGCATTACCCTGAGAGACACAGTAGAGGATCAGACAGACCTTAGAAAAGTCCCACCAATATTTAGACTCTGGTAGACTATGAAGTAGGTATTTATGCTCTGAGCTGAAATGGAAACATTAACAGTACTTATCACATGGAATTGTAGCTCTGAGTGTTCCTGGCACATCATAAGCATTCGATAAACAGCAGCCGGTGCTCTTGCTGTTGATGGCAGTGGCGGTAGCGAGCTCTCTAGGGTTAAGGCGGGTGTTTGGAAGAGAGAGGCTCTGTGACTGAATGAGATTGAGCATTCCTGTTTTGTGATAAAAATAAAGAGCTTCAGTGATAACAGCATCTTGCCTCTTCCTACTTAAAACATTATGTTTTAAGCTGTTTTTAAAGAATAAAAATAGTATCTTATTGACCAAAAATTTTGAAATAGCCTAATTGAAGAGAATAAGAAAACAGAACTCTTGTGCACCATGGATTCCTTCGGAGCAGTGGGAATGAATGAATTGGAGCTGTGAATACACAATACCTGCGGCCCCAGCCAGTGCTACTTTGCATGAGTAATGCAAGGCGCAGAAGGTAATTTATTCAGCCATGTATCACCTGCAATAGTTTTAGTACTCAGGAATGCATACATGTCAGGTACACATACATATACAAAAATGAAACTTCAAAACCCAGGATATTGATTGCTTGTAGAAATTAGGGTCAGATACAGTTGAGGGGGTTTTCAGACTAGGAATTGAATGTCACTAAGAGGTTTTATTACTTAAGCTGGGAAGTGTTTATATAGATAGATTTGTATATTTTTGTATACCGTTTGTTATGTCTGAGCTATGGATATCATGGCATGTTTATAAAGTAACACATTCTCTGAGCTTTATTTATGTATAAATATATTCACAGCATATATATATATATATATATATATATATATATATTCACAGCATAGAATTGTATAAGGTAAAAAACACAAATCTCCCTCTCACACTTCCTTTGTCTCTCCTTCCATCATTTAATAATTGTTAGTACATCTTTCCAGATATTTTCTGTGCACATTCAAAACACACACGTTCAGAACATACACACTTACTTAATATAATAATTCGTTATTTCCTGTCACCACTTAAAAATAGTGTGTAAACCTTTTAATGTCAGTACATATAAATTATCCTCCTCAATCTAATAACACCTGCCTACTAATCATATTTCCATGTAATTTGTTTAACCAGCTCCCCTATTGATAGACACGTGTATTAAAAAAATAATTTTAAAAAATACTCTGCAAATCCCTGGCTGCTTTCAAGTCAAATACAGCCGCTGCAGTCTACACCATTGGCCATCCAAATGTTTTGTCTCCACTAGGACACACATCCAAATGTTTCACTGAGTTGTTTTGGTTTTCATAGTAGTGTTCATGTAGTCACAGCCAGAAAGTCATTCTCTGGGGACAGGGTGAGTGGGGACAAAAAAAGCTTAAACTCTCCAAGGAATTCAGATTAATGGAAGCCTGGAGTCCCCTCCCTTTTGCCAGCCTCCTCTTCTAAGATGTTAGTGATTTTCAAGAAGCACAGGCTTTATATATGTCATTGCTAAAGCAAGAAGGGAAAGATATGGGGTTTTGAATTCCCCCACTTCCTGGAGGAAATAGGTATGTTCAGTGGTATTTCTGGCATAAAATGCTTTGTAAGTATTTGGTCTATCTGACTATTTAACTTTTAGGTCATAGTTCATGGGAACATACCAGAGGTCATGCTTCATCAAACAGGCCCTGCATTGGATTTTGAATCCAAGTAAATGGAGACAGTTCTAGGACTTGAAATTTCCCACATGAAACTCCTTGCACAGAATGCTCACTCCAGGGCCACCTCTAAAGGGGCTGAATTGGACTGTAACTTCTTTCCTCTCTACTCATATGACTTATTGTTTCATTACACCAACAGTGCATATAACATAAGAATACAATAAGCAATTAGGGTAAAAGTTAATATTTGAAATAAGTAGTGTTTGCACTCACACAAAAGTAGCTCCTACTCTCACTTCTGAAATCTCTGACAATATTTCAATGAATGCACATATTTGTAAAATATATACTAGTAGCTACAAATATGGTTCCATACAGTACACTTTGTTTTATAACTTTTGATTTAACCATAAAATGCTATATTAGAGCATATTCCATTCCATTCAACTTACTTTTTTTAAAATGGTTTCCCAGTATGCCATGGCATGAATGTTCCCTAAGTAGGGGATATGGTTTTGGGTATCATTTTTTATCTCATTGTTATAAGATTTATTATGGGAGGGTTGTTTTTGCTATCATTTTAAATTTTCTATATTTGGTAGATGACAGATTTTTCCCTCATACAAGAACAACAAATGCAATTCAATGCAAATTTGGGATTTGCATTGATACCCATTTCACCAATGACCAGCACAGACAGGTAGATGCTGAATTCACAGTGGGTTTATCGGCCTTGGTTGGATAATTCTCTATGTGGGTGGCTGTCCTGTGCTTTATTGGCTGTTTAGTAACATTTGTGGCCTTCACCCATTAGATGACCACTGCATTCCCCCTGCCCCCACTGTGACACCCCAAAGTGTCTTTAGACATTGTTTAATGTCCTCTTGGGAGCAAAATCCCCCCCTTTTGAGAACCATTGTTTTCATGAGATTAGGCTCTCTTTTTAATTTATTTATTAAAATATGTCTCCTGAATTTCTTCCTATAGCTCATATGAATTTTTTTTAAAATTTTTATTTATTTATTTGAGACAGAAACATTGATTTGTTGTTCCACTTATGTATGCATTCATTCTTGTATGTGCCCTGACCAGAAATTGAACCCACATCCTTGGTGGATGGGGGCGATGCTCTAACCAACTAGGCTACCACCCAGCCAGGGCAAGGGATCAGGTTCTGGATTTGTCTGAAGAATGATCTTGTCTTGTAACATTTATAAACCAATTGAAAGTTGGCCCTGGATTAGCACCTAAAATGAAATTCAAACTATTTTGAGAAAACAATATATTTGAGTAGGGCCTAATTACCTCTTTTTTTATTTCAAGTGACAAAAGCCAATATATCACACTTAGCCACTATGAAGACGCCACTTCAGTAAACTAATTAAACTAATCCTATCTCGACTCATTATTCTCAGTTCCTCTAAATATTTTAACACTTTAGATTTATTTCATGACATAAATTATACCATACTTAAAGCTCTGCAAGGCCCTCAAGAGTTTATTTTGGACTTTTAAAATGTGACTTGAAGCTTTATCTAGAATGTATCTTTTTTCATATCTCTCCCGGCTAATTATTCACCTTAATTATGACTAATTATTAAAAGTGATGTATTGCTTTAATTAAATGAAAGTGCTTGCCTTCTTGTTAGCACTTATTAAACACTAAGAATGTTAGAGATACAGCGGCTCCGGAAACGGCGTAACTGTTTTCTTGCTGCAAGCTGATGGAGACACACATCCAGGAGACTGATAAAGGCGCAGGCTGGCCAGAGAAGTGTTACTCATGGTTGAAAGAAATTAAAGTCAGGGTCCATCCCGGATCCATTTTCCAAAAGAGGATGGCCGCATAATTAAAACGCTAATACGCATCCCGATACTTGTGCTGAGGTTCCAAAGCCAGCATACATTAAATAGAAATTTAGCCCAAGTGCTTCCTGGAGAAGCCAAGAGGAATCACGCCTAAGTACCACTTCAGAGTAAATTGCTCGCTCCTTATAGACGTGTAATGCAATTAAATTGAGGAGCTGGAAGCTGCCTGCATCGAGTAGGTTCAGATATTTGTCTCTCGACATCTCCCAGTGCAGGGTGCCATGCTGAGGAGGAAAGATGGGCCACCCAGGCAATGAGCTGTTCATTAGAGTTGACATATGCTGAGCCAGGCCAGAGGATGCCTGAGGAATAGAGGCTTTCCTTTGGCATCTGAACGAAAAAAAAGTCAATAAACAAAATAAAAAATGCAGCCTTCAAGTGGATCTTAAGATAACGGTTATTAGGGAACATACCCTGTGCTTCTCTGATTCTAGCAGGTGTTCTTTGTCCAGGTGATTGCTCTATGCTTAGTTCAGGAAAATTGTTATTTGAAAAAAATAAAACAATAGCAACATGCATTTTAAAGATAATACAACCTCTTTGCTTCAGATAGAAACAGGTCCCTCAAGGGAGAATGCTGATGGTGGATATGCAAGTGGCAGCGTGCTAAGTATTGGGGGTCACCGGTGAAATTGTCGCTAAGATGGTGTGTGTGTTATGCTGGCCAGGGCCCCAGTGCCGTCCGCTATGTTGCAAGTGTGCTTCACCTTTGGAGTTGCCAGTGAGCACCAGTGAGTGTTTTCCCCTGACACGTGGTCCTCATACTTGACTGTTTCCTGTTCTCTGTGCTGAAAACCATTCCTGTGTGAGGGCTGAGAATATGACACCTTCATGATAAGGAACTGTGAGATTCATACTTAACAGTAATCTAGAACTTTGCTGTTTTTATTATGTACATGGAACTCTGATTCAAGGGACATTCAGATCCAAACAAGAGCTTATAAAATACGTTACAGCATCCCCGAGTAAGAACAGCTCAGGATAAACAGTGAAAAAAATATGTGTATATTGCAAAAGCAAGAAGAAAGGCAGTCCTCTGGGTGTTCCTGATGGAAACTTCAATATCAAAAGCAAGAGGAAAATTGGCTCCAGCTCAACACGCACCTGCACACCTGGACCCTTGCTCGCGCATGGCTGTTCCGTTGTTTTGGTTCCTGAAATTAGACTTGGAGATGAAAATGAAGGTCTGTGTGTTGCAGTGGGTTCTGGCATCAGACATAACAGTTTGAATGATGCCTCTGCCACTCCTTGGCCAGGGAGCCTTGGGAACATCATTTATCTATCAGTGTCTTACTCCTTCCATGGGGAAGTAACTGAGACGGGACAGACAAGGAGCAGGGAGCGAACAGCTCAGAAACCATACCAAGTTTGGAATTAGTAAAGACAAAATAAGGGGAGTGAGACAATCCAGGACTCACAGCCTGGACTGAGGAAGGATCAGAGCATGGCAGACTAGAGAGACCATGACTTTAGGGTTCACACAACAGATGCTTATTGGATTCCCACTCTGCCTTGCCATTTGGGGATCCAGTGATCAACAGAACAAACAAATGCTGTTCTCCTAGAACTTACAGTTTAGTGGAGAGAAGGCAGACAAAAACAACTGCACAAATAAATAAGAAACTGGTCAATGGGAGGTGCTAGTCGGGTGATTCAAACAGAGCAACAGGGGCTCAAGGAAGGAGTGACATTTAAGCAGAGCTTCTGATGACAGATCATTCCTAGACAGGATGAAAGAACATTCTAGGCAAATATCCTCAGAGAAGAGGAACTTGGATGTTTGAGGAACAAAAAGATCCTCAAAAAAATGGGAGAGCATCACAAGAGAGCTCTGAGGAATGAACAAAGACCGGGTTTGATACATGAGTGTAAGGGATTTGTATTTTATTTAAGTGGCAATGCAGAGATGCACATCCATTGTGAGTGGAACCCTGACTGTGGGACCCAGGGAGGAAGCCGGAACAGAGCGAGGAGGCTGTGTAGAGTCCTGGCTAGGGCGATGGTGGCTTGGATCACAGTGGTCATGAAGCCAAAGGCAATGGAAATGAGAGCACGGTTGTAGAAGGAGAAGCAGAGCTTGGAAACCAATTGGAGGTGGGAAGCAGTGAATAGAAAGTGACTCTGGGGTGGAATGAGCAGGACCTGGAGATGGTGGTGACCATCATGAACAACAAATTAAAGGCGGTGGGAAGAGCTGGATTCACCTCCCAGGAATTCCAGGAGAAACTGACAGACAGTGGTTATCCAGTGAGATGGAAGGTGGATTATAGGATGGCTATCTCAGCTAGGCTTTGAAATGTACTAGTTCCCATTCCTAGGAAGAGACACAAGTGGTAGAAAAGAACTCAGGAAGGGGGTTTGGTGTGCTGGATATGAAGTGTCAGACTTTGAGTTTTAAGATCTTGCCTCTCCCTCAACAAGACATTGTGAAGGTGGTTGATATTCTGCAGAACTGTACACTGTAACCAGGGTCTCTTCATGAACTCGCCAATATTCCTGGTTTAAAAAAAAAAAAACATATTAGGGATCATGTCTGTCCAAGGGGGAAAAAAAGCTCTGAGAGCATCTGACTTGTCCAAGCTCACCAAATGGGTTAGGATCTTTGGATCTGCTGAGCTCACCAAGGATCTTTGGATCTGCTGAGCCTAGAACCAGTGTTCCCCGTATACCACACTACAGGACAGGTGTTTCAAAGGGAACCAGACTCATCTTTCTTTGTCCCATACAGCACAGTCTTTCCAAGTGCAAACCCTCCATCACCCCTATAATATAACCTAGGCTGTTCCCTGTCCCACTCCAGATCAACTGAGTCAGAATTATTTCCTTCTGGAGTTAGGGCACCCTCCTTTTCATCAGGTTCCCCAGGTGGTTCTGGCACTCTGACAAGTACTAAACAGGTGTTCCCATCTTCTTCAGAGTCCCATAAAGTACCTAGGATGACATCTGACAGATGGTACCTAATCTTTTCTCAACATACATTCGCTTAGTTATTTTGCCATTAATTAATTAATTCATCGCTAAATAACGAATGCATTCATTAAACATAAACCTCTCACCCATGACCTTCTACCAGCTCTCCATCACCTGTCCTATCAGACACTCCAACACAGTCTCCTACTTTCCTTTCTGCATGGAGAGTTTAAACATCCTATAAGACACCATCAACCAGGGACTCTGGGATATAAACAGAGTGGTATGTATGACTACTAAGTACACATTGGCTCTATCTATCTTTACCTAGAATTTGCTCTGAGTTCTGTAAAGTTGTTGATTGGAAATGAACCATGTCTCATAAGGCTCTGCTACAGGACTGTGGTGCCCAGGCATTTGGTCTTTATAAGACACTTCCATCAACTGCAGGTAAATGGCAATAAATGTTTTAAATTAAATTTATTGTAATACACTGGTTGATAATATTGTATAAATTTTAGGTGTACAACTTTACAGTACATCTGTTTACTCCATTGTGTGCTCACCACCCAGTCTTGTCTTCCTCCATCACCATATATTTGGTTCCCTTTACCTTCTTCATTCTCCTCCCACCTTCCCACCCACTTCCCCTTTGGTAACCACCATTCTGTTGTCTGTGCATATGAGTTTGATTTTTTTGTTTGTTTTATTTTGTTTATTTGTTGCCTTTTGATTTACCAGTATATCTCACCTATGAAGGAAATTTTTGTTCTTTTCTGCCTGATCTATTTTTCTTAGCCTTGTATTCTCAAGAACCACCCATATTGTCACATATGGCAGCATTTCATCATCTCATGGCTGTGTAGTATTCCATTGTAGATATATACCACCTCTTTTAAAAATGTGTATTTTTAATTATGAATTTGATGTGAATTTTCTGAATTTGAAGGCAATGCAATCAAGCTGATTATGACTCCTCATGTCACTATCCCAACTTTCCATGGCCAGGAGCAAAGAATGAGCAGTGTCATATGGAGGAGAAGTGAAGGGTTAGTTGTAGAGCAGAGAGAGAGAGAGTGGAGAGTAGAAGAAGGAAGAAAAAACAGGCACCAGACATGCTTTATCTTGCTAAATTAACATAGTATTTCTATAAGGTATGCTCCATTAATGTCCTCATGCTATAGGTAAGAAAACTGAAGTCTGGAAGTTAAATAATGTTTCTAAATTCACACAGCTGACAGAGGTGCAGGAGTCTCTAATCCCAGAGCAGAGGCCTGTAGTCACTGTGCCAGACTGACATGATAGTCATTCATGTATTCTTGTCTTCCAGACACATAGATCTACAATGTCTGTCAAAGTGTATCTTCCCCAATCTTGTTCCCAATCAAAACTGCACAGTTGCTAGCAAGAGGAGAGCAATACATTGATTCAAAACTGTGAAATAATCTCACACCTTGAGAGAGCTCCTGGAATACATGGTTGAACACCCTGGAAACAGTCAAGCATTTGGGAGCAAGCCCAGGCTGCAGAGATGTCAGCATAGGGTCCATCAGGAACTGTGTCCTAGGCAGCTGCAGGCCTCTTTGTTATACACCATGCCTCAGCCTCCTGCCCCATAGCTCCACGGATGGCAGAGCTCAAGAGAGCAGAGTGCATGTTGGGCTTCACTGTCAGCTTAGGAGGTCTCTGGCATCCCTTGATTAGTTAATGTATTCATTCCACATGCTTTGTCTTTGTGTTCTCTGACTTTTTTTTGCCATTTTTTGCATCCCAGAGCCTCAGAACATTGTTTGGTAGCTGTCTCTTGGGGGGAGAGGGGGAGGCAAGCAAAGCAAACAAAACTGAGCACCAAGCCTTTGTTGTCCCAATACATCATTTTTATTGTCTTTTATCAAGATTGAGTAAACCTAATCACTGTTCACCTTCTGAGGAGGGTGCTATTGACAGGCATCTGATCTGAGATTGTATGGAACTAGAAGAGGTTAACCCTGTCGTTCCTGACTGGAAAGATTGGTGTGACACTGCACTGGGTGTCCAAGGTGTGTTTGGGATCATCCTCAGATGTTGATTGTGCCTCTCTCTGGGGGAACCCAGACTCTGTGCAGATCCACTCTGTGTCAAAGTGTCATATGTGAAGATCATTTTAAACTGACATCGTATCAACTTCATGACTGCTGAGATGGGTAATTCAAACACTGTAGAGTGAGGTGTGTGAAACGTGTACTTTGGAATACAACAAATTTGGGTTCAGGTTCTAGCTCTACTCTTCATCATCTTCTTGGGTTTACTTGGACCACCCCTGAGCTTAAGTCTCCTCAACTGTAAAAGAAAGATAATAATGGCCCTCACCTCGTGTGATTGCAGGGAGGATAAAATGGGATAATCCATCTAAAGAGCTTAGTCCAGTGCCTGATACAGAGAAAATGCTTTAACAACCAGCTTTAATGCTAGGACGTGTGTTCTCCAGAAAGCCCAAATAAATGGGAGGGATGCTGATGCAATTTGTATAGTGCAGCACTGTTGTTTGATAAACTGAGAGTCTGTCTAACAGTTTAATGAAATGGTGATTGGTGTGTGCCTGCTTTCCTCGAATGGTTGGCTCTTGAAGTTCATTCTGGACTTCAGGGCTAAGACACCATTGCTTAACCTTGTGAACAACTCTGGAAGATCCGTAGGCAATGGCTTGTATTAACCAAATCCAGGAGTGAGGCAAAATAATTTTTTGTGTGTTTTGTTTTGTTTTTTTGCCTAAAATAAATCATGGGCAGAATTGTCATACAGATATGTTTGCACTTAAGAGAGAAATTCAGAGGGCAATCTGGCCAGAATTTTCAATATGATGAAGAGCAAATTTGCTTAGCCATGATATTATATCTCAACAATGACACCCATGGTAATATTGGTTGTCACCATCTCCTGAGTGTATAGGATGCACCTGATACTGGGCCAAATGCTTTATATGCATATCATCTTTATGCCATTATTATTTTCCAAATGAGAAAATTGGAAAATTGGAACTTGGGTAAGGTAAATAATTGGTCCATATATATATATGAAAGCCTAAGCAACAGAATAACTGGTCTACTGGTTATGACTCGCACTGACCACCAGGGGGCAGATGCTCAATGCAGGAGCTGCCCCCTGCTGGTCAGTGTGCTCCCACAAAGGGATCACTGCTCAACTGATGGGCTCCTCCGCAGCAGCTTAGCACACTACATACTCAGGAGATGTCAGACTGCCAGTTTTGGTCCCATCCCTGCATGGGTCCAGATTATGAGAGGGCACAGTGCAGGCTGAGGGACCCCTAGTAGAAATAATAAACTCCAAGAACCAAAACTTGACCCAAATCAATGTGACACTCAAACTCATGCTCTTAACTATGAGATGTTGGTACTTGGAGTCCAAACACTTGAATTCAAGTTTCAGCTTGCTGCGGCCTTGCTTCTCTTATCTGAAAACCTGGAATAGAATGCCATCTTCACAAAATTGTAAAGAGAGAAAATTCACCTAAAATATATTTGTACATCATAAGGATTATGCAAGTGTTCAGTGCCACACTTTGCATTGCCACCCAATAATAGATGCTTTTTGGATTGTGCTCAGGGTTGGGAATTTACAAGTTTGGCAACTTTTGACGAAAAGAATCAATATGCTGTCTCTTTAAAGAGGAATTAGTGGTTATAAGAACTGACAATCCATTTAGAGATTTGTGTTTCTCAATAACATGCAATGAGACCATTTTCTTCCCATTTATAAGAATATGTATGTGCTTAAGGGATGATGGATTCAACAGTCTGGTTGTTTGCTGTGATTTGTATGCTCTGGGGATATGGAGAGTCAAGGATGTAAGAAAATAGAAAATATGGGATAAAAGGTCCAGGGGGGAGGTTTTGCACCTTGCCCCTGCCTTCAGTTGTCTGGCTTGGGACAGGGGCCTCCCCAGGAGTTCTTGGGTTTTGCCGACCCTGATTTTATTTTTGCAGATTTATTGGCTTTTCTAATTATAGCTGATTCTGCTGCTCCCAGCCCTTAACAACATGCCTCCTATCCTCAATTAACCTTTTGAACTAAATTTGTGAAAGTGGATCCTCTGTGAGGTTGGACGGAGCAGTGAGCCCAGACACTGTCCGGTTGCACATGATCACCTCCGCCTCAGCTCCGCCATCGTGTTGATCTGGCGGCTTGGATTTTCTAGGTCAGTCCTTTTTTAGAATGGAGTTTGCTGATGTTCTTCTAAGTGCGCTTGTCGGATTATGTGTCCTGGTTTGTGGAAAGGGCCCTCATGGAAAGGGGAGTGGATGGGGGTCTTAAGAGCTCTGAGGGCATCTGATGAGGGCCAAGTGGGTACCTGCCTCCCCCACGTCCTCTCAGGCTCATTGGAAGTTCTCTCCTCCTGGACTTCATTTTTTTCTCTCCCTTCTTTGCCTGCTTAACACTCACATATGCTTTTGAACCCAGTAATTTTTGTCTCCTCTTCAAGGAGAACTTTCTTAGCCTCTCTGACTAGGTCAAAAACCTTTTCTGACTCAATGTACCTTCATTTGCAGCTCGCAGAGTAATTTCAGTTTCACGTACATCTTTTCATATAATGATTTGATTCCTGACTATCTTTTCTGAAAGACTGTAAATACTATGGGAGAAGGACCATCCATGGTTTTTGCAGTATATACAGTAAACTTTTAACAATGACTTGATCAGTGGTCGGCAAACTGAGGCTTGCGAGCCACATGCTGCTCCTTGGCCCGTTGAGTGTGGCTCTTCCACAAAATTCCACAGCCTGGGAAAGTCTATTTTGAAGAGGTGGCATTAGAAGAAGTTTAAGTTTAAAAAAAAATTTGGCTCTCAACAGAAATTTCAATTGCTGTACTGTTGATATTTGGCTCTGTAGACTAATGAGTTTGTCGACCACTGGACTAGATGAATGAGTGAGTGAGTGAATGAATGAATGAATGAATGAATCAATCAATCAATCAGTGGGTTACAGGCAAGCCCATCAGGACACCTATTCCTTCAGATAGGCTGAAATCCCTGCTATAATGGATAAGGATGTGGACTTACATTAACCTACTCACTGCACCTATGTCCCAGGTTAAACCTTTTCACCTGTCCTAGATGCTCTCAGAATACAGGCTCTCTACATCACCCACTTCCTCCTACCCTCTGCAATCTCATTTAACACCTCGCTCAAGTTCTACTCCAAAACTTCAGCCAGGCTGGAATTATTTTCAGGTTTTGAAACTTGCCCAATATTTCCTCCTTTGGGACTCCTGTACGTGCTACAACTCCAATCCCAGGCACTTTCTGTTAATCTGAAGGTGTAAGAGCAATTAAACTGCATGCCAGAAGTTACATTTAATGAGGACCAAATCAAGATACTCAAAAGAGCAGATTGGGGGTGGGAGGTTATTAAAGGGTCAGGGCAAGATTAAAGGGTCAGGGCGAGGCAGGGGAAGACTTGATACCAAAGGTGTTTTCAGTGTGCCCAGGAGTATATTTTTGCCCCAAAGATGATTTCACCAAGAGTCTAATCCCACCCCTTACATCAGCGTTTGGCCATAGAGACTGCCCCTGGGAGAGAATTCTAGCCCCTCCTACCCCTAAACTCCCACCCCACTTCCACTCCAACCTCAGGGTTTCTCTGGCTTGTATAGCTACATTCTGTCAAGTTCAAACCTTCAGAGAAAAAACAAACAAACAAACCAGGTTTTGAGCATTAGCATGAATGCCCACAACAACCTATAATGTCTTATTCACTTGGGAGGACCCAGGGGGCTCCAGCTTTGAAGAAGCATAGAACCAGAAAGACATACAAAATGAGAAGAGTTGATTTGTAAACTATAACCTCTATTGTCATCATCTGACTAGAGGCCTGGTGCACTGCTGGGCTTGCCAGCTGTGAGCCCTGCTCTGGGCTTCTGGCTGAGTAGTGCTCCCCCTATGGGAGCACACTGACCACCAGGGGGCAGCTCCTGCATTAAGCATCTGCCCCTGGTGGTCAGTGCGCATCATAGCAACTGGTAGTTCTGCTGTTGGGTCTATTTGTATATAAGCCTTTTATTATATAGGATTAGTTTCTCTGTCTCCTACCTAAGCCTCTTGTTTACATACCATGCTCGAGGGCCTCCCCCATTCTAGGAAGATGTTTCTATAATAGTGTTGACATAAGATCTGAACCCCCACACAGGGAGAGAAGGTAGCCTGCACATCCCATGCTCTCACATCTCTGTTCATCCATCCCTTATGGGGTCTAGGGACATAGCTTCTATATCCCCCTTCCAATGGGGGTATATCCATCCTCTAGGATCTCAACTGCACCCCCCCTTTCTTAAAATATTAATCTTTATTGTTCAGATTATTATAGATATTCCTCTTTTTCCCCCCATATCTCCCCTCAACCCGGTACCCACCCCCCCCAAACCCTCGCCCTCCCTCCCCCACTGTCCTTGTCCATAGGTGTAAGCTCTTTGTCCAACCTCTTCCCACACCACCCACATACCCTTCCCCCCAAGAATTGTCAGTCCATTCCCTTTCTAAGCCCTTATTCTACTACATTAATGAGTTTGTTCTGTTCATCAGATGTTTTTATTCATTTGATTTTTAGAATCACTTGTTGATAGATATGTATTTGTTGTCACTTTGTTGTTCATAATTTCTTATCTTTACCTCCTCCTCCTCCTTCTGCTGCTTCTGCTTCTTCTTCTTCTTCTCCTCCTCCTCCTCCTCCTCCTCCTCCTCCTCCTTAAAGAATACCCTTTAGCATTTAATATAATACTGGTTTGGTGGTGATAAACTTCTTTAGCTTTTTCTTGTCTTGGAAGCTCTTTATCTGACCTTCAATTCTAAATGATAGTTTTGCTGTGTAGAATAATCTTAGTTGTAGGTTCTTGGTGTTCATCATTTTGAATATTTTTTGCCACTCCCTTCTGGCCTGCATAGTTTCTGTTGAGAAATCAGCTGACAGTCATATGGGTACTCCCTTGTAGGTAACTAGCTGTTTTTCTCTTGCTGCTTGTAAGATTCTCCCTTTGTCTTTTGCCCTTGGCATTCTAATTATGATGTGTCTTGGTGTGTTCCTCTTTGGATTCCTCTTGTTTGGGGTTCTGTGTGCTTCTTGAACTTGTAAGTCTATTTATTTTATCTAAATTGGCTTTTTAAAAAATAATTTTGATTTGTAGGTTCTTGCTTTTCATCACTTTGAATATTGCTTGCCACTCCCTTCTGGCCTGCATACTTTCTTTTGAGAAATCAACTGACAGTTTTATGGGTACTCCCTTGTAGGTAACTAACTGTTTTTCTCTTGCTGCTTTTAAGATTTTCTCTTTGTCTTTTGCCCTTGTCATTTTAATTATGATTGTCTTGGTGTGGTTCTCTTTGGGTTCCTCTTGTTTAAGGTACTCTGCACTTCCTGGACTTGTAAGTCTATTTCTTTCACCAGGTAGGGGAAATTTTCTTTCATTATTTCTTCAAATAGGTTTTCAATATCTTGCTCTCTCTCTTCTTCTGGCACCCCCATAATTTGGATGTTGGTCTGCTTGAAGTTGTCCCAGAAGCTCCTTACACTATTTTCATATTTTTGGATTCTTCTCTTTTCTTTTCTGGTTGGAAGAGCAAAAATTAAATGTATACTTAATTTCTTATTGGTCCTTTTCCATTTTTTTGGCATTTTCACTAAAATCCTTGAAGGTTTCACTAAATTCCTTGGAGGTTTCTAGAAGATTCTTGAGTAGCCTTATAACTGTCATTTTGAACTCTATATACAGTACTTTTCTTTCTTCCATTTTTCTAATGTGTCACATGTTTATTTGTATCTGCATTTTGGTTACTTCCCTGTGTTTGTTTCCATGTATTGGGTAGCTGCTAAGTCTCCTTGAATTGATAGAGTGGCCTTGTGTGGTATGTGTCCTATAGGGCTCAGTAGCTTAGTCTCCCCAGTCACCTGATGTGAAAACTCTTGGTGCATTCTTTGTGGGCTGTGTAGATAAGCCTTGATTGCTGTTGGTATCTCTGGGAGGAATTGACCTCCAGGCCAATTAGCTATGAGGACCATCTGTGTCTACAATGGAGGAGCTGCTGTGCAGGAGACACCTTTATGGGACAGGACTTGCTTCAGTGGGGTTTTGGTGCTCACTGAGTCTGCCCCTTGAGTGTGTCACATATGGATGTGAAGAGTTGTAATCTGGTATGGTCTCACACTGACCACTGGGTCCACTGGCTCTTGCATCTCCAAGGAGGTACAAAGTCAACTACTGCCTGGGGCCACCCAGCAGGAGCTACAGAGAGATCTGCAGATTTCTCCTCTTTGTATGGTTTTGGAAGTGCCCATATGAGGCCTAGCTGTGTAGCAAGGCAGGCTGTTGCTGCCAGATTGATTGCTTTGGGGCTCCCTGACTCAGTTGCTGCCTGTTTGAAAGGTTTTAGGCTGAGAAAGGACAAGCCATTCATATGCAAAAGCCACTGTGCACAGCTTGGGTGGGGTTGTAAATTTTGTGGGGCAGGGTCTCAGGTAATCACCAGGATAGAGCAAACAGCAATGACTGCCAGTCAGCACTGCACTAGAGAGGTCCTAGTATAGGAATAATGATCGTTGCATGCACCTCAATCTGAAAGAAAGCCATACTTACACTCCTGTATCAATGCCAGACTGTCCAGTTTTTCCCCTTATGTGTCTGGGTCCCCCAGAGTCTCACCTGGAACTGGAGTTCAGAGCAAACTGGAGCTTATAGCTCCATCCCAATAAAAAAATTAAAAAAAATAGTGGCACACCTGGGTGCCAGTCCGTTCTGTGCCTCCATACTTTCTACCAGTCTCAATGCACTTTCCTCACCTCTCTTTTTGTAGAACTTCTACTCAGCCAGCTTTATCACAGTTCTGGATGTCTTTTGGTTGTACTTTCAATGTGGTTGTGAGAGGCAGCTAGTACAGTTGTTTACCTATGCCGCCGTATTGGTTCCTCCCTTGGTTCCTCCTTTTTTGTTTATTTATTGTTTCAGGGCCAGGTGTCATGTGCTAAGGTTGAACAGAAACGATAGCAAATTAAATTTTCCCTTGTAATCTCGGGAAGGCAAGTTGCTCCCCTCTCCTTCAGATGTAGATGACTGATCTCCGCTGCAGATTCACCCATGATTCCCTGGCCTCACTGTTTTTCAATACTTCTCCCCCCAGAGTGCTCCCTCCCCACCCCCCCGATTCAGTCTCCAGCAGCCTCTACGTCTGCACACACATAAATAAGTCTGTATGCACACATGTGAGAATGAATATATGGCCATCACAGTACTGTGTGGGCATGCGTACGTGCCAAGGAAATGTAATAGACTATGTTTGTGTGTTTGTAGGTGTATAGTAAGTTTGCCACAGACTATGGGTGAAAAAATGGAGCTATTTGTTGATTCAAAAGAATTTTTTCCCCTTTGAGTTAGTGCCCAATCTGTAGCGAAGAACTGCTGACTACAGCATTTTTCCGAGTAGATCCACCCTCCCCCGGTGGCAGCTAGGACCTAAGTCCTGCCTGATCTATGTAGCCACATTGTTCAAATTACAAAGCTTAGGTGACAGACCACTCTATTTTGTGGGAACCCCCAACACACCTGTCATCAGATAGGAGCGAGAATGCAGAAGTCATCACTTTACTTAGAAACTCGGCAGATGATTGAAATTATTTCTTACTACTAATTCCCCTTTTAGTGGAGATAAGCCTCTTTGTTCAGCTGTAAATGAAACATTATGGTATTAACTGTGGAGCCAGAAGTATTGGGGAAGCTAAGATTTTATCTGCAGTAGGAACATTTTGGGCAATAAATTGTTTTGTTGGACAGAATACTAAATCTCTTGAGTTACAAAGAAGCAGAGCTCATTAAGGGGGATGCTTAAAGCAGGGAGGAAAGGCGAGACAAAAGCTTATTACCTTTGTTGTGGGGATTGGGGGTGTGTGCAGGTTCTCATGTATATGTAGCATGGAAGAATTATGCGGCACCGTTATTAAAGAGATGTCTGTAGACTTGCAAACGCTCTATGAATATGTCCAAGGGACAGATACATTTCTGAAATATCAATAGCAATCTGCAATAACTTATGAATTTTGGAGTACATATTTATCCTCAAAGACTGGGTTTTTGTTTCCTGCGGGTGAAATTCCCCGTCTCTTTGCCACATCCTTCAGATTAATCGGCTGGCATGGTTACATAAATGTTTGTAATAGAGAAGAGTAAGTGCCGGAGTGATCCAAAATATTGTCACAAAATACACACCTAAATTAAGATAATTATGTGTTGGGAACATCGATCAGCAGGGCTTAGAAGGGAAGGGAGTGTCCCCAGGATGGGGAGGAGGGCTTTCCGGGACACTGGGGTTGTGAGTGGTGTGGTATGGGCCCTGTTAGGGGACCCCCAGCCTGGAAGTGTCAGGGGGGGGGGGCGGGGGGCATGAATGCTGAACCTTCACCAACAGCCATGGAGAAGATGTTCCATCTCTGCCTTGTAGGTAGCAGCATACCTGCAGGTAGCAGCCCTCTGCTTATCTCAGGAGCAGGGCTGCTTGGTCCAGCCCCCTACCTGCCACTTCTTCTTGCCTCTGGGAGAAAGATGGCCTGAAAGCATTGCACAGGTGAAGCTCAGAGAACAGCACTGACAGGCATGCCTCTGTTGTAGACAGGTGGGCATTTTGTGAAAGCAGTTTCAGTGCTTTGCATTTTTCCTCATTTTATTCCCTAAGTGAATTCAGAGCATCTCTCCACAGACTCACATCCTGAAGGTTGTTGTGGCCATTGTTGCCTTTTCCTGCATGCCCCGGTCCACTGGGGATGCCCCAGACCCAGTCACTGGAGCCCCTCCCAGGTCCCACTTCCCATTCTGGACCTACCATTAGTTCCAGCTCCGTGCCTCCCCTTCCTCTGTTCTCTCTACAGAAGCAAGGGCAAGCATTTCAAAGTCTAGCAGGAAGCCAGCGGGGAAACCAAGTGCAGGAAACACACATGGGGACTCACCTGAGCTCTGGGGAAACTCCAAGGCCTGACTGGCTCTGGGAACTCACAGCAGATTAAAAATGAGAGCTTATTTCTGTTCAAGCAGCAAAGAAACCATTAGTTATTTAATTAAAAATGTGCTGCATTGGAAGATCTTTAAAAAAAAAAAATTGGAAAAGGTGCCTTCTTTGTCTTCCATCTCTGGCTATGGAAGACAGAGCCAGGCAGAGATTCCAGAAATGAAGCCGCAATAGAATAGAACTGCCTGCATTATGTTTATACCTAGGATGTATTTGAAACGTGAGTCAAGTCACAGGATATTTAACCTGTCATTCATTTTATAAGTAACTTTCAGGACCACTTATCCATTGGCTACAGGACACCAGCCTGACAGCACTGGTTTAAGGGAACCCTGGGCATCCCTTGATTAATTTCTCATGACTGTCATTTTCAGTCATCTTGAGATAAGTACATGCATAGATCTACATAGAAGTGACTAGAACCCACTGTGACAGAGGTGACCTAAGAGCCTTGCATCCCCTTATGAACCTTGAAATTGGTACCAAACAGGGACAGTGGCAAATGCAGGGAATTAAAATCAATATTTTTCAAAGTAGTACCCCCATTATTGAGACTCTACAGATGCACTTTATAGTAAATGACTCCAATGTAAAGTGGCATCAACATAGGAAAGATGTCCTGGCACCCTGGAATGGTTGTGGTGTGTACATTTTTATATATTTACCCCACTGTTGGCTCTTGTATTTCACGTATTGGGTTCATGGTGTGTGGGGGCTGTTTCTCTGTTTTCCGCGACCCACATTGACAAGACAGGTTCCTGAGTGGAGGAGCTGGGGATTAAGAAATTAAAGGGAAAAAAAAAGAGAGAGAGAGAGAGAGAGAGACCAAGACACAGAAATAAATTCAAGCTGGGACCCAGGTGGAGGGCTGTCACTCTGATGGAGAGACAGTCAACACCCACCACAGACAACACAGAGCATTTATTGATTTCCAAAGTGGGGTTTAAGGTCAAAGAAGTTTAGGGTGTGCCCAGGTCCTATTCATTCCCTCACTCCTGCGATTTAGCATATCAAAACCTGGGTAAGTCAAGGTGCTATTCGTTCCTCATCCCAAGCACATGGATAAAGATAAGAAATCAGTACTGATAACGTCTCTCACATTTTGGGAAAACCTGTTCTCAGGGTGTGGCTCTGCGTAGGCCGCGAGTTTAGCTGATGATAATTAAAGGTCATCCATGTGCATTCCCATGGAGCCCTCTACAATGGAGGCATGAACACTGGTGTCAAGAGTTCTGGATTTAGGCCCTATCTGTGTCACAAGCTACAAAACCCTGAATAAATCTGTTAGTCTGCCAGGGCCTCTGTGTTCTCATCTGGAAAATGACATGATGGCACTACCTGATTTAGTAGGAGCTACTTCGTTGTAAAATTCTTCAGCTTAAGGATCAATGACAGATGTATTTTATAAGCATCTAAGCTTCTTCTGTGATCTTCAGTAGACTGACCCACCTTTTCAGAGCGGCTGTTCAATGGTTTTGCTCCATATCCTGCTTTGTTTCCAGCACCATTTGTGAGGATCTGGGAAAGAGTGTACTCCAGCAGGGTTGCACATGAAGGAAGTGCCTTTTTTCGTGCACATTTCACAGGAGCCAGAGCATTACTAGGGGGTCTCTCAGACCTACACTAAAAGCACATCTATTGTTACCAGACAGCCTGTCACAGTGGAAGGAGTGTAGGTCTGAATCCTGTATGTTTTCCCTCCAGCTCTGGGTGACATTGCAGAATCCTTACGCTTGCTGTGTCTCAGTTTCTTCATCTGCAAGATGAGGGCAGAGAATTATCTCAAGGCTATGGAAGTTTAGAGAGATGGCGATGATGGTCAAGCATTTCATTCATGCTTAGCGTATTAAAGAATCTCAACAGATGGTGGCTATTATTACATTAAATTAGGAATCGAGATCAATGGGTAATTTCTCAGGAGACTCCAGAGCTTAGGGCAGATCTCCAACTGCAAAGCTGACCTTGATGTTGGCTCTTTGACCCCTATCTGACAGATGACACCTTCAGATCTCTAGCCTTCTGAGGAGCTTCCTGGGGAAGACACTCCTCATTCTCTCAGGAATCTGCTAGAGACTGGAAGTTGGGCTTATGAGGTACTGAGGCAGTTGGCTGGTCAGGGGACTCTTGCAGTAACTGACATGTGGAAACTAAGTTAAGCCCCAGCTCAGCCCCATGTGCTGAGGTGCCAGGTCAGACTCCGGGGAGAAGGTCATCCTGAGATGACCCCTTCCAATTGTGATCCTTGAACTAACGTTGAGCTAAAGGCTTATCATTTAGTTCCTAGGGCTACCATAGCAAATGGGCTCAAACTTGATGGCTTTAAACAACAGCCAGTCTGGAGGCTAAAAGTCTGGCATCAATGTCAACAGGCCCGGTCCCTTCTGGAGACATTGAGGGAGAATGTGTCCCATAACAGCTTCTAGAGGCTTCCAGCAATCACCGGCAGTCATTGAATTGCAGACACTCCGCTTCCATCTTCACATGGCCTTCCCCCCTGCACCTCCTCCCCTTCTATCTCTTAGAAAGATCTGTCATTGGATTTAGGGTCCAGTCTAATGCAGGAAGGTCTTATCTCTATATCCTAAATTGCATCTGCAAAGACCCATTTACCAAACAATATTGCATTCGTGGGTATTGGCACTTGAGACTTAGACATACTTTGGGAGGGGAGCGGGGTTCACAGTTCAGTCTACTCCAATTTTTGGCACACTCTTTTATGAAGAAATAGTTCAATTTAACTGTGGTCACTCAACAGCAATGACAATAAAACGAGGTAACATTCTTGGGCAACTCACTGTATGCTAGGCATTGTGCTGGTTGATTCTTTGCACTGGCTTTCCTACTCATCTCAGCAATCCTACATGTTAGGTACTAATTCTTTCTCCGTGACCCTTACACAGCAAAGGCCATTTTTCTTAGCCACCCAACCTGAAAACTGGCGCAGCTGATTTCCTAACCCAGTTTTGCTAATTTCAAAGTCTATGCTTTGAACCACCATGACGGAAGTTCTCAAACTTTGTCATGTATAGGAACCGCCTGGGGACTGTTAAAATTGTACCTGCCCCTAAGCTCCATCTCCAGAGATTCTGATTCTGTAGGTTTGGGGGCAGGGCAATGGTCCACATTTAAAATAACTGCATTATGTAACTCTGCCCCCTCTTTCCTCCCACGGAACCCATCGCTCAGGTGACTGCAACCGCAGCACAGGGTCTAGCAGACAGATTCAGCTGATCCTGAGGACAGAAATCCTCAAAAGTGAAAAAACAAAAACAAAAACTAAACACAAGAAAGGCCAAATTGCTTTTTAGGTAAAGTGCCCTTGGTTCTCAGCTTTTCCCCAAAGCACACTCCTGTCCTAGTGGTGCAAACACATGTTTTGTGTTAC
This sequence comes from Vespertilio murinus, assembly GCA_963924515.1. Lineage (NCBI taxonomy): Eukaryota > Metazoa > Chordata > Mammalia > Chiroptera > Vespertilionidae > Vespertilio > Vespertilio murinus. The sequence goes on along the minus strand of OZ004705.1, from coordinate 92,246,283 downwards.
CATCCATGGGCAGGAGGAAGTGTGGAAATGAGTGGTGTTGCTTCTAGGCCTTCCCTAAATGTAAATCTGCTTACTCTTCACGCATTTTAAGGTTTCCACTTAGAGCACACGCACAAAACTACGGGGAGAAGGTCTTCTGCAAGGCACAACAGAGGAGCCATTGTCTTGCAGTAATCCAACCAATTAAAATGTGTTCCATTCTCTGTAGCATGGCGGCCGGCCATGTGGTGTGGAGTGGTCTTGCCACCACTGATGCACAGGCTTGCTAACTGATATTTAAAGGATCTTCTTTCATCTCAGAAAGCAGTGCAGCTGATGATCTTTGCTGCAGAGGAAGCAAAACTGAAGCGTCACATAGCACAATTGCCCTTTATTTCTAACAAGTTGCCCAGCCAACCTTGGAGCCATCCGTGAAACCCAGGAACACAAAGGGGAGAAAGTATGAAATCTGGCTCAGTGCAGCTGATTGGAGAGGGTTTATCTAAAAAGTAGCCCCAAGACATCCCAGGAGAACTTGCCTGAAGAGAGGAAACAAGCAGTGGTATTAGAAAATCAAGAAGAGTTAAGCTGCCTGATAAAGTTATTTTTATAAATTGTATCTTCAGTGCATTTATTTTTAATCACACAGTAGTTGGCGTAAATCCATTCTCTCTGGGAAACAACTCAAACTCTCCATAAATATGCAAAAGTAGAGAGCAAAAGGTGAAGGTTGCCAAATTTTGACTAGCCTCCAGATCTCATTACTTTCCTCAAGGAGGTAACCTTTGAAAGTAGTTAGTAGTTATTCTAGACATTTCTCTGATAAACTTTCAAACTCAGCTGGAGATAACAGTGGGTACTTTGGTAAAACCATGGGCAGGTAGAGAGACTAATAAATAGATGCATAACCAAGCATATTGATAGATAGACAGATTAGACAGCTGAAAAATAGAGAAAAATGGATGATAGATAAATACACAGATAGATAGGCAAATGGATTGATGTTTGATAGATAGATAGATAGATAGATAGATGATAGATACATAAATAGGTAGATAGATAACAGATAGAGATAGATAGATGATAAGTAGATACATAAACGGGTAGATAGATAACAAATAGATGATAGGTAGGTAGGTAGGTAGGTAGGTAGATAGATGATAGTTTAGGATCCAAAAGTCTGGGCAGCAAAAGTTTTAAATTGCTGGTTACTCCCTGTGTGATACTGGGTTTAGAATAATTATTGTTTAGCTTTTTGAGCCCAGCTTTTATGTATAAAGTGGGAGTGGGGAAGGATCTGTGTTGGTTGCCTCCAGAATTGAAAGTGAGAGTGAGGCTTCAATAATAACATGAATTTGAAAATGTCATACATACCCAGTTCCTTCCACATGTTATAATTTAGCAGAGGCCTAAAGACTTGGTAAATGACTAAGGAAAACTAGATTGTCGTGTGAAAAATGACCCTCAAGAAGTTTCTCAGCCAAGTTCATGTCCTATCTCACTGAGGTTAAATCTCAAAGAGAGGAACATCCTGTGTTAATCATGCATCCACGTTTAGCTGGTGGATGTCTTTTCATCTCCCCTTTAAAAAGCTATTTTTATTTTATTCTGTTGGTTTAGATTTTAAAGGTACATAGTAACATATTGAAAATGGTCACACTATATTCTAAAGTAAAGGTTTAATTAAAATATAGTATGGATATTTGCCCAATTGAAATAAATACGTATACATATAGAGTTCTGATATGAACTCTACCTGTGACAAGCAACTCTTTGAAAATATGTTTAAAAATTCACGGAGTCTTGTCTGAATACTAACCTGTGAGGAAGAATGAATGAACTTACTCAGTCCTGGACATTGATGAGTGCCCTGTAGTGGTGGCTAGTTAAAAAAAAAAAAAAAAAAAAGTAATTTCCTCTTGAAGTGAAAAATAAGCATGTTCCTGAGCCCCATCAAAAATATTTAATAATTTCAGATGAAGGCATTGTCTTTAGCTACAAATGATTACTATTTTCAAAACGTGGTCTCAAATAAAATTTTACAAATACTAATATCCCACCTTCCCTCCATAAGGATTTCCCCTGTGACAGAGTTTCCTTACAGTTCTCAGGGGATGATGGGGATCTGGGGCTGTGGGAAGACACTATCTGTGCCTCCCAAGTCCTGATACATCTTCTGAATACAACTGGCTTCCAATGCAAAGCATATAAGGCTGTCCTCTTAATTATAGTATTTCAAATGAGCCTAATTTGACAGCTACTGGCACACAATATGCTAAATATTTCATGTAGTGTGACTTGGAGAAGAAGGGAGTCATCGTCCTTGAGAATCCCACTCGATAGGTCATTATATCTTAGGATCGCGGCATCCACAACACTTAACTGTCTTTGATGTGATGTTACAAACCATGCAAACCATGGCTGGTAGAACAGGGAGACTTGGAGGCGACTCCGGACACATTGCAGCACATTGCAAAGCTGGTCGTGAAAGAAATGGCAGGCCTGGAGACCCACATTCATGATGCCATTTTGTCATGAAATGGGGTTTTGTTTCCCTTGAATTATCCAACCACTTATACTTCCTCCTCATTGGATTGGGGAGACCCAACTTCCAGAAGAGACTGTCTCAGTGACTGAGGTGCCCATCTTGAGCCACTTTCAAGTCATTCTCCATTGTACTCTAAAAAACGACCAATTGATGACATTGGCTACATGCATCGTAAATGGATGTGAGCAAGATATATTCTAGGGTTGCCTGTTTGTGCTGCAGCAGATCTTTTTAAGAATGTCTTATCTCACAGTCTACCAAAAATAATATTTTGAGTTACATAATTTTAAAAAGCAACTGGTATTCTCTCCATTTTATCGGATGAGAAAGACAAACACAAAGAGATAGGTATTTATTTAAGATCATTTCACAAGTCACCGAGGTTCCCAAACTTCTGATGTCTAGTGTGACCATGTCTCACAGGTGAACAATTACAGCTCCTGCTAGCATATTCTGTGCACTTCCAGGTGTCAGACTCCATGTGTGGTAGCTGGCATGTGTGGCCCAGCGGACAGGGACTGTGATCTTCCCTGCTTTACAATTCCAGGAGAAAAATGCATCCTAAATCACATACATCAGTGACTATGACTAACCCTCTGAGGCTAGCCTGTTTCCCACCAGGCTATGCTGCCTCCCTTGGAAATATGTAGTGAATCTGTGGATTTTAAGAGAATATTATTCTACAAAGTTGAGTATTTTATTTTTTATAAATAAAATCATATATATACATATATATATACATACATATATATATAAAATACATGTATACTATAGATATATCATATATATAATACTGTTCACCTGATGTTTTGATACATTATCATTATAAAAGAATTTAGTGAGGATGTGGAGAAAAGGACACCCTTAATGGCTGTTGGTGGGAATAGAAATTGGTGCCGCCACTATGGAAAACAGTACAAGCATTTGTCAAATAATGAAACACAGAGCTGCTGTATGATCCAGCGGTCTCACTCCTAGATCTGTTTCTATAGAGATGAAGAGAGATGTGCACCCCCACGTTCATTGCAGCAGCATCCCCAATAGCCAATACATGGAAACAACTCCAATGTCTGTCAGCAAGTGAGCAGATAAAAAGAATATAGTACACACACACACACACACACACACACACACACACACACACAGGAATATTATTCAGCTTTAAAAAAGGAAGGATTTCCCAATATACTCTACTCTGCAATTCCCTGAATCTCTCCTGCCAGGACTTTCTCAGGTAGAATGCAGGGTAGGTTAGCCTGCCCTTCTCACCAGTGTGGAAATGTACCTGAGCTTCCTGGGCTGCTGACGTGGGTTGGTGAGCAGGTAGCAGCCAGGGTGGAGTTAGTTCCTGGCTCAATGCAGCTTATTCCCAGTGACAGGTTGGGTGTGCGCCCCCTTCCTTCCTCAGCCTTACCCTTTGAGCAGAGTGGACTCCTGTCTGCATGTGGAAAGCTACCTGCCCAGGCACGGTTTCGGGATGCGGTCATAACCCTCACAAGTGCATTTTTAAAGCTGGGCTGGCAAGCTTGCCGGGCTGCAGGGAGATTGTTTCTGGAAACGATCCGCGAGAAAGGCCTTTTGTGAGCTGCACTTGCAATTTCTTTCCCATCATAGCCAGCGAGCTCTCACCGGTGCAGCAGTGTTTGCTCTGTGCTTGGTAAAGGAGGGAGGGAACAGCAGGAAGATGCCAGCACAGAGGTGGGGACTCTGATGGCGCCCCTGCCACAGACCTTGGCTGCTGGGAAGCCTTCAGCTGCGATGAGATTCGCAGATGCAGCAGCCCCTGCCAGGGCACCGTGCAGTGTTTTCCCTGGTCCACCAGGTGCTGCCAGAGAACATTGAGCAGCACCGAGCTCCAGGCAAAGGGTGCTCACAGCTGCTCTGGAACACACAGCTGCTCAGAAGGACTGAAATCAGCCATTCAATGTGATGCCGACTCCAGCCGCCCCCCTCCATGACAGCGTGCCTCTGTGCCAGCCTCAAGCCTCACAGTGCAAATCAGCACATGTTGTTGCACATTTGGAGCTGCCCACACACGATCTCGGGGGAAGGGGTGGGCAGTTAGATGGTGCAGATCCAGGTCACCAATCCAAACCCCAGTGGCACCTGTGGTCGGGCTGCCTTTGTACCAGGAAGCAGGTAGTCGCCTTGGAAGCACACAGGGACCAGTCTCTCTGCCAGGGTAGCTGCCTGTTCACTGGAGGTAATTGCCTCTAGGCACCTGCTCTCTGTTCTTTCCTAATCCAAGCACCTGGAGCAACGAGCTCAGGGGCCGGGCCAGCGATTCTCAGCCAGGTGTGGCTGGCTCCCCAGGGTTCATCTGGCCATGTCCAGAGGCACTTCTGGGTGCCGTGACTAAGAAAGGAGGGATGCTGGTAACACCAGGCCAAGGATTATCCAACCACAGTGCCAAGGTTGAGAAACCACATTCTGGAGACAAAAGCTTTACAGGCGAGATGATTGCGTTCTCCAGAACACACATCAATTAAGTTTTATTTTTTAATTATGGTTTACCTTCAATTTCATTCCAGTTTCCGGTGGACGGCATAGTGGCCGGGCTGCCATCTACTTTACAAAGTGACTCCCCCGATAAGTCTAGTCCCCGCCTGGCACCACACAGAGCTCTTACAATATTGTTGTCTCTATTCCTTAAGCTGCGCTTGCCTCTCCGTGGCTACTTTGTAACCCCCAATTTGTGCTCACCTTTTCCACGCAGCCCTTCATCCTGATTCCTCTCTGGCAATCCTCAGTGTGTTCTCTGCATCTATGAGTCGGTTTCTATTTTGTGTGTTCATTTATTTTGCTTTTTAGAGTCCACGTTTATGTGAAATCCTATGATATTTATCTTTCTCTGTCTGACTTATTTCACTGAGCCTAATACCCTCTTAGCAGATCAATCTTTCCAATTGCGATTGTCCCAGAAAAGCTTCTCTAAATACAACTAAACACCGTCATGAAGGAGTGGAAAAGAGATGCCATTTGTCGCAGACCTACTATGTGCCAAATGCATCACTCTCGCCATTTCTAATTTTTCAGAGCCAACACTGCTGTATATTATAGAGGAAGGGAGAGGGTAAAGGAGACTCAGAGGGCTTGTATCCTCGCCCAGGGTCACCCAGCTACTGAGCAGGGCGCCCAGGTTTAACCCCAGATCTAATTCCTTCAGGACCACCATGTCTTCCCTGTGACTTGCTGCTCCTCCCCGTGTCCCAGGAGCCAGGCATGGACTTCTGTTCTTTCTGCACAAATTTCGGGGCTAAACCTGTCCTGAATTGGCTCCAAGCTTCCAGAGTCTGGAGCTGTCACTTCTCTTTTTTTCATTCGGCCCCAGTTACTCCATTTGCCAAATTGGGGAAAGAGGACTTGCTATTCCATAAAGGGCATTTGTGATTCTTCTGAGACCTTCACCCAGCCAGTGGCTGAGGAATCTATCCCAGGACATGCACTGTAGCTGCACCCCAGCTGCTCAATCGCTGGGCTCCTAGCTGTGGCGCATTGCAAGGCAGCACTTCTTTAGATTTTCTCATTCATTCCCCCTCCCCCAGAGGTCTCCAGATCCTTCAAGGCAGATTGGGCAGGTGTTTGTGCTTGATTTGCACTAACAAAGAAGCTCTTGTTTTTGAGTGAACAGTAAACTAGAGAGGGATGCAAAAATACTTGGGGGAAAAATACGCCATGAACTTACTAGAATGAAGAGCTGCCCTTCCCCAAAACTCCCTGCTTCCCAAAGTGACCATTCAGCCATGTGGGGAATTGTGACCCAACACCTGCCTGCAGCATCAGCGTCCTGTGGCTGCTGTGACAAAATCACCACAAGGGTGCTGGTTTAAAACAATACACATTTATTGTCTACAGTCCTGGAGGTCAGGAGTGCAAAAGGGTCTCACTGGGCTAAAATCAAGGAGTCACTGGGTTGTGTTCCTTCTGGATACTCCAGGGGAGGAGCTGTTTCCTGGCCTTTGTGTTTCTAGAGGCTCCTACATTCCTTGGTCCTCGGCCCCTTCCTCATCTTCAAAGCCGGTCTTGGAACAACTGCAGAGCTCTCTCTGCTCTACCTCCCTGGCAATAGCTCCTTCTCTGCTCTGTTAAGAACCCTTGGGATTACATTGGCTCTGCCGGATAATCCAGGATAATCCCCATCTCAAGATCCTTTACTTAATCACAGATGCAAAGTCCCTTTCTCCGGGTCATGTGACATAGTCACAGGCCCTGGGACCTGGGACCTGGGCAGTAGGGAGGGGCAGACGTTATTCTGCCCTCTATGCTTACTTTATGGCTGCCACTGAGGGAATTACGGGAAATGAAGTGATGATACATACGGCAACCCAAATATGAAAACATATGTATTCTATTCATTGCTATTGAGATTCACCTGAGATCCGTGTTAACTGATGCACACAATCCAGTGCTAGAGGATGCACGGTGGACCCCTTCTCCGCAGGTTTGTTTTCTGAGGTTTCAGTTACCCATGGTCAACTGTTGGGAAATTCTAGAAGGAAACAATTCACAAGTTTAAATTATGTGGTGTTCTGTGTAGTGTGATGAAATCTCATGCCATCCTACTCCATCCCGCCAGGGACCTGAGTCACCCCTTTGTCCAGCGCTCCACACTGCATTCACTACCCTCCTGTTAGTCACTCAGGAGCCTCCTCTCAGTTAGCAGATCGCCTGTCGTGGTATCACAGTGCTTGTGTTCAAGTTGTCTTATGTAGTAGCCTAGTACTACCTCACCATGCCTGCGCCATTGCTCTCCCTTCATCTCATCACGCAGGAATCATTTCATCTCACATCATCATGAGAAGGGTGAGTGCAGTACAGTAAGGTATCCAGAGAGAGAAAGAGAGAGAGAGGGAGAGAGAGAGAGAGAAAGAGAGAGAGAGGGAGAGAGAGAGAGAAAGAGAGAGAGAGGGAGAGAGAGAGTGACCACATTCACATAACTTTCAGTACAGTATATTGTTACAGTTGTTCTACTTTATTGTATTAATCTCTCACTGTGCCCAATTTATAAACTAAACTTTGTCCTAGGTATCTATGTATAGGGATAAACATAGCATACATAGCGTGTGGTACCCACTCCTGATCTTGGAACATATCGCCCAGGGATGAAGGGAGACTGTTACTGTCCAGGCTTTCACAGTGCCTTCCCCATCCTTGCACATTCAATGGCTTCTCTGAAGCTTTGGCATTGTTTGGGTTTTCCTGTTTCACTGGGGGTGGGCAAACTCTGGCCCGAGGGTCACATCTGGCTGGCAACTGTTTCTGTCAAGTGTTCTATAGGAACACAGCTAGGCACTTCCCTGTTTACAATCCACAGCCACAAAGGCAGAGTTGAGCGGTTGCAAGGGGAATGTATGGCCCACATGCCTAAAATATTTACGCCCTCTATAGAAGAAAGTTTGGAAACCCTTATTGTTAGATAGTTGAACACGAGCAACTTTCCCTAGTTACAACACTCAGTTTGGTTATCGAGAACACACCACTGTCTGGCTACCTCGGATGCCAGGCCGTTCTCGCCCTTTCAATAGTAGTACTTGTAGCATAATGCTATGGCGACTTCTCTGCAAATAAGAAAAGTCTAGGTTAATTGAGAAAAGCACTCAAATTGTTAGGATGAGCCCTCCCCCCTCACTCCAGCTATGCTTAGTGAGATCAACTGTGCTTCACAGTAGGTGACAGTAAAGCAAAAGAAATTTTAAGAGTTCATTTAAGAGTTCATATTCATTTTGAAATTAAACAACAACAAAAGTAAAACGGTCTTCTGCGGGAAGTAGAACACAGTAAATGATTCCAAATAGTTACCTCTTTGAGATGAATGGGAGTAAACAGTGCGGTTCCAAAAAAATACCTCACCAATATCCTTAAATTATGACCATCTGTGTGATCTGCCAAGAAGTAACTAACTCCCGGCGCCTTTCCGCTCCAGGCTGCCCATTGGTTGTACTGAGGATTGAGATAGTCACTGCCGATTACCAATTTGATAATCTAATCCAGTAGGGCTTTATCGTCGCCGCCATCTAGATGGGCATCTGGGTTGCTACTCTGGCATTCCCCGCCCTTTAGTTCTCACTGGCCAGAGGGCCGGCCCATGCTTTGTAGACTGTTTGGCTGCATCCGTGGGCTCTAACCAGTAGATGCTGGTAGAAACGCCCTCCCACAGTGACAAGCAAAAATGCTTCCAGACACTGTTACGTGTCCCTGAAGGGGGTCAAACTGACTCCTCAGGGGAGAACAGTTGTTCTAGGGCAGTGGTTGGCAAACTGCTGCTCTGGAGCCACATGTGGCTCTTTGGCTCCTTGAATGTGGCTCTTCCACAAAATACCATGGCCTGGGCGAGTCTATTTTGAAGAAGTGGCATTAGAAGAAGTTTACGTTTTAAAAATTTGGCCCTCAAAAGAAATTTCAATCATTGTACTGTTGATATTTGACTCTGTTGACTAATGAGTTTGCTGACCACTGTTCTAGGAGGACATTATATATATATATAATTGATTTTTTTACAGAGAGGAAGAGAGAGGGATAGAGTTAGAAACATCGATGAGAGAGAAACAGCCATCAGCTGCCTCCTGCACACTCCCCACCGGGTATGTGCCCACAACCTAGGTACATGCCCTTGACTGGAATTGAACCTGGGACCCTTGAGTCCACAGGCCAGTGCTCTATCCACTGAGCCAAACCGGTTAGGACTCTAGGGAGACTGTTTAGAAGGGACTTGGGAAGCACGTGCATCCTCTCACCTGGATCATTGCATGTTGTTATCTCAAATGCCGTTTTATCCCTTCCCTTTGGCAGCCCTCTCCCCAATCTTCCCCTCCTTCCCCCCAGGCTGGGCTCTTATTAATGTCTAAATACACAGCCTAGACAAGATTGCCTTGAATTCCTCCAGCTTCGCCTGATAACCCCAAGCCGCCGCTGTGCCCTAAGCCAGATCAGCGGCTCCAGGTCCGTGAGCGGCCGCGAGCTGGAGCACCTCTCCCTCGCGGCTGCTGTGATCAGAGGGGCTGCAGAATGAGCGTCTCTCTGATGTGGTCTTATCAGGCTGAGCCTAATGTCAGCCCTGTTAGAGCAGCTTTGTCCGATCTGCCTGTAGCTTTGTTCTGAACCGTTCAGTAACAGCTCACTGGAGCGGAAAGAGCCCTGTGAATTGATATTATAAACCCGCACGCCTGTTTTATTCATCGTGGAGGCAACAGAATATAACACAAGTATTTATTTTTAGTGAGCGGGGAATGGCATTTCTTTCCCCTTCCCCTTTGTCATGGAATGTGGAAAACAGAAAAAAAGAAAAAAGAAAAAAAAAAAGCAGGACTCGTTTTGAACACAATTCCATTGAAAAGATGTCATTTCTTGTTTCAATTATTTTGCACCATCCTAAGTCGTGTATGTGTGGGCATTGAATATGTGTGGGTGTGTAATGTATATTACACTCATTTGGAGGGTCTTACTAAGCTGCCACTGACCAGCGAGTGCAATCCAATCCCTGCAGGCCGGGCCTATCCCCTTGACCCTCACTGCCCCAATTTCATTGAAAGTTAGATTTTTCTAGAAAAATTCATGAAAGTTCATCATGTTTCATTCATTCTCTACTCCTGGGCATTCCTTGCTGAAGGTCAGGAGCTGTGAAATTTCTCTTTAGTCCCATTGCTTTGATATGGCACAGGCCAGGCAATGAAGAAAATGAAGTGTGGAGAAATGGAGTGATGGCAATGACTTAAATGGGAGGAGGGCTCCTTCAGCGCGGCCAGGTTAGGAATGAGGAGGGGCCTCAGCAGCACTGGGCACAGCTGGGCGACTCCTCGTCCAAGGTCACTTCCGTTAGTTAACGCTCTCTCTCACTTTGGTGCTTTCAATGATGGCCATGAAGCTGCCGATGATAGTAATAGAGTGAGCCACATGACATGGCTGCTATTTCACAATTGTTTACCTACTTAAATGTCACTTAGGATGGTTCAACTTAATAACTATAAATTTATTTTTTTTTTAAATCCTGGAGGGGTAGCTCAGCTGCTTATAGTGTCATTTTTAAAGGCCAAGGTTGCAGGTTTGATCCCAGGTCACGGCATGTACAGGAATCACCCAATGGATGCATAAATAAGTGGGAATTGATGCTTTTCTTTTTATCTCTCTTCTTCTCTCTCTCTTTCTCTTTCTCTAAAATCAATCAGTAAACAAAATGTGAAGAATAATAATTATAAATAGGTGACTGCGATGGTCCAGGCCCAGTGCCATAAGCATCCCATAGGCATTCGTTCTCTGGACCCACCCAGCAGCTCTCCACTGGAGATCCTGTTCACACCCCCACTTGACAAATGAGGACCCCGAGGCTGTGGGAATAACTTCCCCTCGGCCGCTAAAGAGCGAAGCGGGGGTTTTAAACTCCGGAGATGAATATTGCAGTCTCTGTTACTAACCCCCACCAGCTCTTGGCTGGATAGCGGTTTTAGACAGATGTTCAGACTCTCCACGGCCGGCCCTGCATTTTCATCAGGTTTGGGGAAATGAGGTTTGCTATTTGTGTGCAAGTCTCCCTAATTATGAGGAGTACTGACAGGCACCCCGCCCAGTACTGGGGGAGTTGCCATCCAATTGAAATTCTAAGAATCACCCACAGCCACATTTGCCTTGAGGGCTCTGTGTAATCCTCATCAGCTTAGCCAGCCCTACCCAGTAGTTGTTTGTTTGTTTGTTCGTTTGTTTGTTTGTTTGTTTTTCTAACCATTCTGGGATTTCAGACATAGAATCTCCCTTTTCTAAATTTCATCCACCTGAAGAAAGGAAAGAAAGGCCTTTATAGTTTCAGCAAAGATGCCAAACATGTGAAAAAAAAAGGGGTGGGGGGATAGCTGTAATCATTCTTACAAAAACCTATATTCTCAGTCTTATCGTGAGATAAACATCACACAAATTCCAAGTGTAGGCCATCCCACAAAATGCCCGACCACCACACTGTCCAGATGACCAAAGACGAGGAAAGCCTTGGAATTTGTCCACTGCCAGAGCCTAGGGGGGCATGATGTCCAACGCCATGCAGCCGCAGCCGAAAAGGGGCATGCTATGCAGATGGAGGGGATCTGAGTGACGTGGGGACTCCAGTGGGTAGTGATGCACAGACACTGCTTATGGGTTGTGAGAGGTGTGTTAAACTACTGGTGGATGCTCGCCTCAGGGGAAGGGCATGTTGAGATGTGCAACTCTCTGTACTCTTTGCAACATTTCTGCAAACCTAAAGCTAATCCAAAACAAAAGGCTTATTTTGAGAAGAGGAAACACCATAAGCACACACAGAAAATATGGAATAACCAGAAATGGCCCATGCTTTTCTGTGAATGAGGATTCTCTCATGGTGATGTAAAGTAGCCTGTGTTGGGTTTTATCATGGTGTCTGTCAGGCGATTAGAAGCTTAGAAAGTCCCACTGTAAACATCAATCTATTTGTGTGATTTGCTTTAACCCAGCTTTTCCCAAACTGATCTCAACAAGGGATCCTTTTATTTAAAAAACAAACAAACAAACAAAAAGCCCAGCCATTATGAAAAGCAAACAAACAAAACCCCCTTAGGTTCCAAGAGTCCCAAGTCCCTGATTGGGAGGCCTTCTCAGCACAAGCAATCCCAGGAAGCACCATGGAGCCACTTCCACATCCCTACTCCACCCCGCATCCTAGGGTGACTCCTCCTTGCCTCAGCACCAGTCCTCGCCCTCAAACCATTTCTCTTCCCTGAGGGCCCTTCCCCATCTGAAATGCCCTCCTCTCTCCCAGCTCTTTCTCTGGGGAACTGGGTCTCACACTTCCCGGACGGGGGTAGGTGGGGACTTGTTAAACTCAGATGGCTGGACCCCAGGGTGGGACCTGGAGCACCTGCGTTTCTCGGGAGATCCCAAGTGATGCCAGTGCTGTTGGCCGGGAGATCACGTATTAAAGACCACCCCGGTTCCCTCGCCCTGGATGTGAGGTTGTCCTGCATCCCATCCCCTCCCCCAGTCTCTAGACTCATCTTGCTCTCTCACATTTGCTTTTACTGTGTCACCCAGGATCTGAAATAAATATTAAGGCACTGTACCTCAGTGGGTATGGGATTCAGAGATAGGTCAGACTCAAATAGGAACTAGGGAATGTGTGGTTGAGAAGAGCCCAGTTTAACAAAAATTATATATATATATATATATATATATATATATATATATATATATATATTGTGTGTGTGTGTGTGTGTGTGTGTGTGTGTGTGTGTGTGTGTGTGTGTATACATATATATTTTGTATTACCAGCTGAGTGACTTCAGGCATGTTTCATAAAGTCAGAGAGCTTGGATTCTCTACCATAAAATGGGGACAGTTTGCACCCTTTCAGCTATTGTGAGGTTTAATGGGTGGCACACGCATTTATGTGCACAGAGCCTGGTACATGGCAGCTACTTGGGAAGGATTGCTTCTATCATTCCAGAAAAGATCTTCTTAGACATTGGTGTCCATTTGAATCATCTTCAGAGCTTGTGGACATACAGACGTCCTCACTCATCAAGTCTGGGTTTGAATCCCAACATTTAACGAGCAGTCAGCATAGTGGCAATTTGAGTAGTCTTCAGACAATCCAGTCACTTATTCTCCACTCAGTTACTGAACACATGTTTACGGTGGGTCTCCACATGCCAGATGGCATTCCAGGTGCTATGGATGCAGCAAGGGGCAAAACAAAGACCAGACAGACCTTCATACAATGGATGGGTAGTGCACACTCTTTGCATACGTGTAGAATGAATGTCTCTATCATGAGAAGTGACATGTAGTGGACTCAAAGCAGTATAAGAAGATGGAGACGGGATGGTCAGGGATGGCCTTTCTGAGCAGGGAGAAAACATTAAGACTTCCCAATTAAGATTTGTTTTTTTCTAATGTGGGTCGGACAATTTAACATAGATGTATGGTGGAATTGGGGGGTTCATTAGTAGAGAACACTACTTTCCCAACCAATACAGTAGACCTTGTTTTGTGGAGTGCCACCACACCCTGAGCACAACGCTCAGGATTTTGCAACTATTATTTCTCCTCCCCGTAACAGTGCTGTAGGGGAAGCATATCATTTCCACGTTGTAGGTAAAGGAGATGTGAAGAAGGTACTTGGTCACATAGTTAGCACATGGTTGATGTTGGTTCTTTCGGCTACATCCTCCAGCCTTTGCCATATAAAAGTCTGAACGTTATTTTCAAAATCCATAGTGGTGCCAACTCTGCTGTCCTAGTCCTCTTAAAGAACCTATTGTTTTGTTGCCATTGTTCACATTCATTATTTTGCCCTGTCCAATAGTTTATAATCCTGGCTGCACATTCAATCCTCCTGGGAGCAGGCCTGGGTATCCAGGATAAAAGTATTCTTAGATGAGTCTGATGCACAGCCAAGGCCAAGTACACTGGCTAGTGTCACCATCCAAGATTAATACATGTTTCCTGGCTGTAGAACCAGCAGAGCTCAGGTCCATCATGTAAATCAAGGAGGTAGCTCTGAGCCAATACACTTGAGGTTCATGATCACCAGGGTGATAAATCTCTCAGAACTGAGAAACACACCAGCCCCTGGAGCAGGCGAACAAAGTGGCATTGTGGAGGAAGCCCGGGGCTTGGCGCCCAGCCTGGGCTTCACACCAGCTCTGCTCTCGCCTGGCTCTGTGATTCTTGGTGATGGACTAAACTTGACCATATCCAACTGTACTATACCTACCACTGCTAAGAATGCAGGGGTTTCCTGACACTGTATTCCAAGACTGCATGTTGAGTGCCATGAAGACAAGGTAAGGGCAACAGTGTCCCCTCTACCTGGCAATGACTGCCTGGCTTTTTGAGTACAGGAAAGTTGCAGGGGGGTGGGGGGGAGAGTACATTAAAAAATATATTTCCAGACTTTTTTTTTATCAACGTTTTTCAAATCCAAATTTAGCATTCTCTCTTGGGAAAAACAGACTGTCTTTTTCATGCATTTGCTGGGATAACTCTGAACCCAAATAATGCATGCTATGAATCTTGGGAAAGGAGTGGTTTGAGATAGTGGTGGTTTTTAAGGAGGGGGCTGGATTAGTGACAGTGAAGACTGCTACCTCTCTCCTTCCTGGCACCTCATCACCGCAGGGCCAGTCTTCCTCCTAGCATGCAGACCCCCAGGTCTCCTCTTCCTCTCCCGTGAACCCCCAATCTGAAACAATTGCTCCCACTTTGTATTCCACGCAGCTGTAATATTTGCCCAACGATGAGCTCCATTCAGCAGTTTGTTAACCGAAATGGGAAGTGACAGACTCAATAAAAGGAAATCTCTGTGCCAAGGAAACAGATACTCTTTCTCCCACTTGCTCTCTCTTTTTCTCTTTCTCTCGGTTACTCTATGCTGGGAATCCGCAGACTCTGAGCTCAGGGACACACTGAAGCTCCTATTGATCCATGTCCAACTAATTTGATCAGAAGAGAGACTTTTATCCCCTGTTATTCCTCTCAGGGGCTCTCAGCAGATGTGATTGAGATCCTGGGCATCACCCCGACCTCTGCTGATTGGTCAGGAAAGAAAGGACACAGAGAACTTGGTCCACGAGATGGTGGAGAAGGGCATCCTGTAGACAAGATGGGAAATTACAAGGGATGAAGGTCATAGGGAGGACATGCAGGATCCTGTCCCGGGATCAGCCTTCTTGTCTGCTTTGTCAATGATGAGTTACAGAAAGCACCCAGCATTCCCAATCGAGGAAAATCAGAGTATGTGTGTAGCAATAGGTTAACTTTAATCTCAGGGTAATGGCAAGTCATATTTTAGACATGCTTTTATGTATCATGTACCTTTGGGCACTCGTTGTAAATAATACTGTGACATTCAAAGTAATAGCTAACAGCTATCAAACCCTTACTAAGAACCAAGGACTATCTAAGCACATCAAATATATATCATTTAATCTCCACAACAACCCCCTGGAGGAGGCATTGTGATTATGCACATTTTATAGCAGAAAATTGGGTCTTAAAGAAATGACTTGTCCAGGGACTGGTGGCTGGAAGGTAGGGGCCCTGGAACCCAATGCATTCTCCTAAATTTGCACTGTGTTTTGTCTTGTTCTTTTTTTTTTTTTTTTTTTTACGATAATTTTGATTCATACGTGGTTGTAAGAAATAATACAAATCCTTCACCCAATTTCCCCCATGGGAAACACTGGGAAATTGACATGGGTGCATCCCTCCACATTCCTCAGACTTCACCAGTTTTCCAGGCATTTGGGTGTATGTGTTCACTTCTTTGTAATATTTTTGCACCTGTGTAATTCCCTGTGCCAGGCCATAGCCAATGCACACAGCCACTCCATTGCAAGGATCCTGGCTCTACCCTTTGTAGCCACAGCACCTGCCTTCCCCACTCCAACCGCAGGCAACCTCCAATCTCCTCCCCATGGCTATAATTTTGTCATTTTAAGAATGCCACATAAAAAGTGTGTATAGAGCTTTTCTTTGGACTACCCACCTCTGTGCCTGTGTGTGGTCATAGTGTCAGCCCAAGGATAGAACCCTCTGCCCCTCTCTCTCTCCCTCTCTCTTTCTCTCCTCTATAACCAGAAGCACTGAGTCCTTCAGAACCCCCTTCTCAAACCCACTGAGTGTCCTTTACATGGTTTCCTCAGCCTAACAGGACACGGTCTTGTCCCCAACCAGCGATGCCCTCCCCAGTCTCTCCCCAGTGGCTGTCCCTTGTCTGGGCATCCCACCCAGTCCTGGAGGTATTTCATTTTAGCACTCTCTCCCATACCCCCTTCTCCATCTGAATGTAAAGATGCCCCCTGTTTGGGGATTCAAGGGCCGAAGCCTGCTCGCAGCTTCGGTCCCATGCACCCAGCACCGATGAGTGGGCAGACTTCATTGCGCCTCGTCAGGCCTGCGTGGCTTTTGTTTCCCTGCACATTTGAATAATACATCTGATTACCATGGCAAACGTTGCGGCTTATGCAAGCGTGGGCCTCCTGCCTAATTATCGGATAACAGGGCCCACTGCCCTTTCCCCTCTCCGAAACCATCACGGACATGACAGTTCTTTTATCTTTCCTCAGAATTGACTTGCTCTCCCAACCCTCGCCAGCCCCTGTTCTGTCTGTTTACCTCCCCTGCCTGGGCCAGACTGTTAATTTTCCACGGCGCCTCCTATCTGGTTGTAATTAACACATCGAACGCGGAAGACACAGCCCTGCTTTCTGCAGATGCTCAATGGAGGTGTTTTCTCCCTCCACTAATTATGCTGCTGTCTTTTAGCAATCTGTGTTGACCCAAAAGGATCCTCCGTGCTTGTGTGTTTCTTTTTTGCTGCATTGTTTTGGTCGGAGCAAACAAGCGCAGCTTTGGAACCCAGTTGCGGCAGCAGAGTACAAAGTCATTAGCGATGTAGGTTGTCAGCGCGTCTCTTTCCGTAGCCTCGAAAGTAACAAATGAGGTACATTTGTTGTCAGCCTTCATGTTCCACGTTTTGGCAAGCCTGCCCGAGTCGTGGGTAATATTTGCTTTGGATATATGCTCAGGCTCGGATCTAAATATTCCGCCTCGGTAATTATACAGATGGGGCACACGACCTGCTCCCCCGGATGTGGAAATCCTGGGCAGATTGGGTGCTGCTTCCCCATCCCGTTAGGTTTTAGGGAAACCGAGACGTGGCCTCCACCGAACAGGAGGCCCAGAATCTGTTTATCATCTCGTGCTTAAGCTGAAGATTTAAGCTGTAATGAATACAGGTTCAGAGAGATCAAGGTATGAGGAGGAGGTGGGTAGTTACAGCAATAAAAACAGGAGCGAAAAGAGCAGCTTTTGTGGAGGACTCCGGCTGGAATAATGATGACAGAATTGTCTAAATCGATACATCTCTTGTCAGACCCATGTCTGATGTTTGAATCAACCAGGCCTTTTCTCCAAGAGCTTTCCTTGAGAATATTGAATTATTTATTATTTGTATCTCTCCCCCCTTTTTTTCTGATGATTTTTTTTTTACTCTGACTTAGTAAAATTTGTTTTTCATGCTGCCAGTTTCAATGTTGTCTACGCTTTGATAAATAGCAGTAATTGGGCGTATAGCAAAAGTCATGTACAAATGTATGACTTCAATTACATCTAGAGCATTTTTTTCTTTATATTGATCTCTTTCTCCCCTTCTTATAAGATCTGCTCTCTATAGCCCATAGTGCTGAGTATTTTAAAGAATTATTATTTGTCCGAGCTTGCTGTGCACTCCGGAACCTGTGTTTTTTGTTTTTTTGTTTGTTGTTTTTGTTGTTGTTTTAAATGTGGTCCTTCCCATCTATCAGACTGGCCAGACCTGGAAAGGGATCATGTGAGGCCTTCCCCTGATGAACCCACACAGAGTCTTCTCACCTGCCTTGCCTGGTGGCCTGCAGTTTCTGCAGCCCGGTGTTTCTTGTTAAAGCTAGGGCCGAGGGCAGGTGATTTTACCAACCAGTACATAGATTTGTGTGTAATGGAAAGTACACAGAGGTCAGTACTTAGGAAGGAGGAAGAGGAAGAGGAGGAGGATATGGAGGAGGAGAATGAGGAGAAGGAAGAGGAAAAATAAAAAGAAGAACAGAAAGAGGAAGAGAGAAAGAATCTTTATTGTAATTCAAGTTTAAGAACATCGTTTTATATTCTTCTTGGACACTAAAGGTTTCGGATTCTAAGTATTCTTACTTATGATCTGAAACCTGTATGTATCTGTAGTGTATCTGTTGGCCTGGTGAAGGCATACTTATCCTTTCACAGTGAGTTTCAATGCCAGCCCAGTGTTTGGTGGAAGTGGCTTGGCACTAGCCACATCTCCTAGGCACAGCCAGGCTTCCTAAGGCGGGCATCTGACCTCTGGCAATTTCAAAGTCACTGCGCGGAGGGAACCAAGCCTGCTATTGGAGAAATGAAAGGGAGAGTCGGAAGCCTACTGAGGTGCTGAATTGCTGAGTTGGTCACAGCTCCCTGAGAGCACAAGCGCCCTCTGTGTGCCATCACATCTCTGCCCACGGCCGGGGATGGCCCTTCCGAAGGGTAGTCGCAGGAGCAATGAGGTGCTGTGGGATGGCTCCTTCCCGGCTCTGAGGCTCCACCTGTGAATCCTGCTTCTGTCAGCACTTTGCTAAGAAGCAACGACATGACAGGACACTGCCTGTGCTTCTTAAGGGCATGCGGATGGAGAGTGTTGGTTTTTACAAACCACTTCTCAGGAGAAGCGAGCACTGAGAATGCACTTTCAGGTGGGGTGCATGCCCATATGATTTGTCTCATGTCCAGTCCCCAAAGCTATCCTTGTCTTGTTTCGTTTAGAGGGAGAAAGTAGAATACAAATCTTCAGAGCATCTGAGTGATGACGGCTCACACACTCGGTTGTTATGCTGTAGCTGATGAAGCTGGGACTTAATGAGGCACAGAGAAATGGCCTTGGTTTGGCTGATTGTGTGCTCTGGACCCCACTAGGCTGCTGTGTGTGTGCATGTGTGCGTGCGCGCGCATGTGCATATGCGTATGAGCTTGTGGGCATATGTGTGTGTCTGTGCATGTGTGTGCTTGTGTGCGCGCTGTGAGAAGCACTTGGGTAAAACTGCCTCTCCCACCAGGAGGCTGTTAGGCACGGTGTGCAGAAACAGCCCCATTGTTTTAGATTTCCTTTCATATCGTGTAGGTGTCTCCACCCTGCCACCCACACAGGAGAACAAGTGAGCTGTGAAATATATTCATTGTTGGAGCGCCGGGAAATGGCGGCCAGCAATCGCAGGTAATAATGTCCGACAGGCAAGGGAGGCCGCCAACATTACCTGCATTATTTCGGTTGCCTTTTTCATTATAGGTTCGGGAAATAGGCAGCAATTCGATTATGGCATGATTTGGGGTGGAATTGCTTGCGCTCCCTGACCTCGTCACTGGGGGATCAAATGAGAAGTCAGCTCAAATAAAGTTTATAATGCATTAACTGGACAGAGCAGGGCCTCGCCCACCGAGCGGGCTTTTTCATCTTCCAGGGGTTTGTAAGGGCGGCCCAGGTCCACCCGAGCCTCGGAGCACCCGGAGGACTGGCTGAGACCTGCAGGAGTGACCAGAGGCGGCCACTGGGGTGCAGACCCCTCCCCCACCATGTGGAGCTGGCCTCCCTGCAGCTTGGGAAGCAGTGTGATTAACAACACGGAAGGGAGCCTGCTTGTTGGATTATTCATTTCCCACCCCCTTTGCCTTACTTTTTTCCTTTGGCAGATATTCCTGGTGCTTTTCCTCCTGCCTGCTTGCTTTTGCCTCTTGCCAAACCCCATCAGTCCCTCCTTTTCTCTCCTCTGGGCTCCTTTCCGTCCATGGAGCTAACCCCCCTAGCATTGCATGCTGACGCCTAGCCATCCCTCCCTGTATGGCCAGCCTCACACCTGGGTTTCTCTCTTCTGGGGAAAGAGAGAGATAGAGATGATAGAGATAGAGATGGAGATGGAGATGGAGATGGAGATGGAGATGGAGATGGAGATGGAGATGGAGATGGAGATGGAGATGGAGATGGAGATGGAGATGGAGATGGAGATGGAGATGGAGATAGAGATAGAGATAGAGATAGAGATAGAGATAGAGATAGAGATAGAGATAGAGATAGAGATAGAGACAGAAATATATAGAGAGATCTTGGGGAGTTTGAGCCCTGCTGTATATTAAGCTCAGGCCTGACTCAGAAAGCAAGACCAGTTCACCCAGTAACTGCACCCCATCCCAGCCCAGCTGCTGCATGGAGAAATGTAGTTTCTCTTGGCAAATTAACTGCATCTCTCGTACCAGGTCGAGGCACAGAGAGAACACATGGGGGAACAGTGGAGATAGTGACAGGTGACTGCACGGCTGTCACACTAGATGTCCTTTGGGGTGTTGGACAGCAGCATTGTGGAAGGGAGCAAGGAGATCTGGTAGGTTTCTGGGGTGACCCGTGACTTGGGAGTGCTTGGCCCCAAACTTCTGCCACCGTCTGTACCTCCCGTTTGCCAGCCACACCTGCACCTGCACCTGCACAGGTTTGGAAAGGAGTGCTTCATGGGGACTGCGGGCACAGGGCAGTGGGCAGTTGTGCATGTGGTCTGGGCACTTCTGGTTCGATCGGCTGACCTTCATGCATCAGGTTGGTATAAAAAGAATGGAAGAGACCAGGCCACTTCCTTTTCCGCATTCTGCCTTGCACAGCTCAGTCCCAGATCTTGAGTCCTCATGGCCTGGGAGGGTTCTTTCCTCATCTCAGACTCTCTCCCCTTCTAGAAATCAGCAAAATTAAACAGCACAAGGGTGGGGATGTGGCATGTATCATTTCCATGAGCTGCCTTTGCTGACATGCCCATTGTTCTGAAGCAAGCCTTGTGTTTTACCCTGAGAAAGGTCACCCTTGGTGGAGATCACCTTGAAGCTCATAGGATGGAGAACAAAAGGCAGCTGGCATTAATTGTTCTCTTTATTTATGTCACTTAAGCAAGCGGAGGCAGGAAAAGTCTTCCAAGCTGATTATGCCTTTGGTTTATTCTGAGACCTATTTTCAAGCTTTGGGAACTTCTTAAGCTGT
The DNA here is from genome assembly GCA_963924515.1 of Vespertilio murinus. Classification (NCBI taxonomy): domain Eukaryota; kingdom Metazoa; phylum Chordata; class Mammalia; order Chiroptera; family Vespertilionidae; genus Vespertilio; species Vespertilio murinus. The sequence goes on along the minus strand of OZ004705.1, from coordinate 92,225,200 downwards.
GAGCTTTGAGGGGAAAAACAACAACTCTGGGATGATATGATGACTCCCATGCAAGCAGTGGGGTTTGGTCATGGTGTTTGAAAGCAAAGCACCAGTAGAGTAGGCAAGGGCTTTATTTATGGACTTTGCACACACTCACTTACGCTTTATCAAGTGCTGGATCTCTGGGAAGGCCTCCATTGCCCCCCTCATCCACACCCCCAGGTGCATACTGACCCTGTGTGTGTTTGTCTATGACACAGCACCCAGCACCAGAAAGAAATGCCACAACCTTGAGGAAGCCAACAGCATTTCCACTTTGGCAGTTTGGGGCCATGGTGTTATCCTAAAACAAAACAAAAAGCAAGCAAAGCAACCAAATCATCCCCTTGTGTTTCCAATTAATTTTTCTTTAGTTTCATGGCCTCTCTCAGGGAATAACAGTTAGTCATTTGACTGAATGTCCACTGGAAAGATAAAAATTATGCTCCACGCCCTAGCTGGTTTTGCTCAGTGGATAGAGCCTCAGCCTCTGGAATGAAGGGTCCCAGGTTTAATTCTAGTCAAGGACACATGTCCAAATTGTGGGCTCCATCCTCAGTAGGGAGTAGGCAAGAGGCAGCCAATCAATGATACTCTCTCATCATTGATGTTTCCATCTCTCTCCCTCTCCCTTCCTCTCTGAAATCAATAAAAAATATATTTTTTTAAAAATTATGCTCCAATACTGATAGGATGCTGAGAAGACTGATCACTAAGAATAATGATATCTGTCATACAGATGGTACTTAATTTTTCAATACAAATCTTCCTATTGTACTATTTTGAGACATAAAAGGGAGGTTTAAAAAAATCCTAATGTATTATCTATGGCAAATGCTGATGTTTTATTATTTTTTTTTCCAGGAAAAGGCTTATACTGGTGGGAAATAATCTTATTTGCACTGTTAGAGAAAAATTTGAAAACTATGTTTTAAAGTGCATTTTTGCTATAGGAAAGTCCCAACGTTGCTAAATGTTCCATTTAGAACACAAAGATTCACAGCACAGATTTAATAAGAAAATAATTTAAGCTGCGGTGGGGACGGGGGACAGTATTATTTGATGAACAATATAGGAGCAGGCTTTTCTCCTCAGTTTCATTCCTTCCTTCACCTCACTCCTCCATTTTCCTACAAGCCTTCTAGTGAGCCCTGTGATAGGGAACTTTCTCTTCCTGGGACATTCCAAAGGATTGGAGCCCTTCTTTGAAGGTCTTAAAATAGCGTTTGTATCTGAATGAATCGCATTTCAGCTTTAATGACCAGCTCATTTCTGATGATCTCTGTTTAGAAGTTGCGGAATGTTTCTGTTGAGATAATACCTGTTCCTCTCCTTTATTCTGTTACCAAACTTCTCAGGGTAAATAATGAAGTTGTTAAGCCCCGAGAATAAGCTTTGAAAGGAGGCCTTACCCTACCTGGGAAAAAGCCTCCCAGCATTTGGAAAAGAAGGCGCCACTGCTGTGTAACAGTTCTTAAAATACTGCCTTGTTAATTTCTTTCTCTTTTACAGGGCATTATGCAAACAGTGATAAATGAAACGTATCTTTCTTTCCACCCCCCAAAAAAGCTTCCTCCCAGATTGGCCTCTGTTTATACAGTGTGCTCTATTCAAAGCCAGGGGTCGATTGTGCATGCACGCCGGTGTTCATTTGTTCACGTGACATCTGAGCCTCAGATGTCGGGAGAGACCATGGGACCAGAGCACTATTAATATTGAGGCTTAGCCGAAACCGGTTTGGCTCAGTGGATAGAGCGTCGGCCTGCAGACTGAAAGGTCCCAGGTTTGATTCTGGTCAATGGCATGTACCTTGGTTGCGGGCACATCCCCAGTAGGGGGTGTGCAAGAGGCAGCTGATCGATGATTCTCTCTCATCGATGTTTCTAACTCTCTATTCCTCTCTGTAAAAAATCAATAAAAATGTATATATTTTTAAAAAACAGTGAGGCTTATCTCCCCCGGGGTATAATCACTTTAGTACACTCGAGAAAGAGCCAGCATGCAGCTCTCTGCCCACCTGGCATGGTCCGCACCTTCCAAATGCCACCGCAGCCAAAAAGAACTCCTGAAGAAGTCGTTACAGAAAAACACAAAAATTGCACCCAAAATTGAGTCTTTTCTGCTTGACAGTGATCCAGGCACATTCTCCCCACTTACTCCTCAAGAGCAATTTGCCTATAGTTACAGCTAACAGAAGGTGATTAGGGCGAGCTGCCCGTCACCACCTAACAACCAGCGCCAGGTCAACCTGGGCAGAGGTTGGCCTGTTTCTCCTTCGCTCGCCACCTCTGGGTGCCTTAGCCCAGCCCTCAGTTAATGATGGTGTTCAGTCACCTGCCAGAGCTCCTGAGCAGCATCTGCTACCACTTACCCAGCTCTTGGTGCAGCCGGGAAAGCCAGGAAGGATGGAGAATGGGCCTGATGTTTTTCAAACCAAAACCAAAAGATAAGCCAAGATAGAGGGTCTCTCCCAAGGAAGTGCTGAATGGCCATCAGGGGCCTGGGGACAAGAGGCATTCGTAATGTAATTTCCTTGTCTTCTGTAAGGCCCATGTCTCAGGTACAGGGGTGTGAGGAGCGGCAGGCTGGGTGTGAGGAGGTTGGTAGTTCCCATGCTTGAGCGCATCCCATCAGCAAGCCCCAGAGGGCTCAGTAGAAACACCTCGGTTCCCAAGCAGCAGATCTGGGTGCAGCCAAAGGATTTGCTCTCTAACCAAGTCCCAGCAGCTGTGGCTGCTGCCGCCCAGACCTCACTGGAAACCCGTGGTGCGCTTGGCAGGCTTGGCTTTGCTAACTGGGAAGTGTACCCCAACCTCACTGCTGAGCACCCATATGTGGCTTCCCATTATCATCAGAAGAAAGTCCCAAATCCTTAAGTGGCTTCCTAGGCTCTTTATCATCTGGCCACTGCTTCTCCTGTTAGCTGGATACTCACGTGAAGGGAATGATAGAGGGGCTGATCTGTTGTGAGCATTAAGTAGAATCACACATGTGCATGATCTGAGTGGGAAAGAACCTGGCATAGGTACATGCCAAAGAATCTTAGCTCGCTTGTTTCTTGGATTCAGATAAAGAGAAGCACATGTGCCTGAATCTATGACGGGTGGAGGCTCTGCTTTTATCATCACCACACAGGAGTCCAGTGAGGGACTCCAGTGGACTCCAAAGGTGCCGGCCACGCTTGTCCTAACGACAACCCCCACTGCAATGCACATGGACTGGGTATGTGCTGAGTGCAGGCCGCTTTGTTGACCTTCTACGTGATTATCTCATTGAATCCCTTTTGGTAATGCTAACAAGGGACCCTGGTTTTTTATGTCTCTTTAAAACTATTCTGGTCAAATACACATAACATAAAATTGACCGTCATGGCATTTAGTTCATTCACAATGGTATGTGCACACCAATCTAGTTCCAAAACATTTCCATAACCCCAAAAGGAAATCCATACCCACTCATCAGTCACTCTCTCTCCCCCTGTCCTTAGCCCCTGTTAACAAAGACACAGAGAGGTTAATCGATTTGTTTCAGACCCACACAAGTAAGTGGTAGAGCTGGTATTTAAGGCCGGGAAGCCTGCCATCTCTATGCTAAGCAAATCAGTTCCTTTTGAGAGAGACCTTTCCCCACTACACAACTCACACTGTTCATGCAGGGGGTGTTTCTAGTTGACACAAAAGATGACGTTCTCTAAGGCCTCCTGAGAGGATTTGCACCCTTTCCACCACTGGGAAGCCTGTGTCACCTCAAGTCCTCCCTCCCTCCCTCTCCCTGATTTTCCTACAACCAGCCCAGGCTGTTATTCTAGCAGTTGAAGGAAGATGAGTCTTCAGGCCCTAGTGGGAGGTCCCCACAGGGTATGGCCCTCAAGGAGGTTGCTAGATGGAAGGTATGATTGAGGCCAGGCCAGGGTCTTTATCTTGATAAAGAGACCCTCTATCTGGCTCTGGCAGGAATGTGGCTCTAAGACAATAGGCCCAATTTTCTTCATTGGGATTCTTGTCTTGAAGATGGGTTATGACTCCCAAAGTGGGACAAAATTCTGGGAGAAGTGAACTCTGGGTTTCTGCTAAAATATCTACCTGGAATGACTTCCAGGGAGAAATCTAATCTGTTGGCCCCATTTTCTTTAATTTCAGAAATATTTGGAACCCCTGTTTCAGATGAGAGAATTTTGGGGAATTCAATGAATGGTTCTAAATGTCTACTGAGGCTGTTAGGTAAAACTCTCACTCTGGGCACATTGCTCATTAAAGATATAGAATTCCTCATCTCATACCAGGATTCACAAACATTTTTTGTAAAGGATGGAATAGTAATTATTTTAGGCTTTATTTGGCCCATCAATTCCCTGTCACAACTACTCAACTCTGCTATTTTAGTGTAAAAGAGGCCATAGACAGTATATATAAATCAAGGAACGTGACTGTGTTCCAATAAAACTTTATTTACAAAAACATTTTGGTCCATGGACCATAACTTAGACCACTGTCCTAGACCCCAGATAGCTCCCTGTTCTGTGGAGTGTGGAACCTTCCTGGCATTTCTGCTGATTCCCAGGAACTGCTGCTCTCCTGCCTTCTGGGACTCTGTCCTAGCCCTGAATTTGCATGCATGGCCACTCTATGTTCTGGCCACATCAAAGAACCAACAGCTGTGTGAAAGTTTCACCCACAGAATCCATTCAGCACTTATGAATAGTGTAGACTTCTTTGCAGCTTTTGTGGAGGGCAGCAAGTGTCCCATGTCCCTCAGCAAACTAGATGTAAACATTCCAAGTAGTCATTCCTGCTTTTGCCTAAGGCAACCACAGAGGTGGGGAGGCGGGCCTGTGGGTGAGGGGCTGCCTCTAGCCTTCCCCCAACAACTTATGCAACTCTGAGGTTCTAGTCTCTTACCCCCTGAGACTTCATTTGGGATTTTCAATTTGTGTCTTTGGCATTCAGAAGAGTGCCTAGTCTCCTCTGAGCTGGGCATGGATCAACAGAGATATCTTAGAAGAGGCCGGGGACAGCGATGGGGGAAGTCCAATCTTGCTTCAGGCACTCAGCTCTTACCCAGGCATTCTACACAATAAAAGCAATATTCTCCCTGAAGGGATTCTGACTAATACCCTTTTCCCTCTCTATCTCATTATACAAAGTTGGCATGGCCTTTATTCTTGGGATCTTAAAGTCTAATAGGAAAGATACACCATTTAGGTCAGTTATAAAGCAGTGGAATGAATGCACAGTGCTCTGTGGGATCCAGTCTAATAGGTGATGCAATATCACTAAAGATTGCCCAAAGGAAGCAAGATCCGAGTTGGGTCTTATGAGGGTCATGTGATATAAGTGAAACATTTCTAACCTCAGATGCTTGGAGAGTTGTCAGGGAGAGGGAGAGAGAGAGAAAGATCATAAAATGCATTTTCTATAAGAGAAGAGACAGAATAATTCATGCATTTACCCATCCATCCATTCATCCTTCATCCATCTATCTTCCTTCCTTCTGTCCATCCATCTATTCATCCTAAAAATGTTTAACATCTGCTATGTACCATACACTGAGACAAATGGCAGGGAGAAAGGGATAAAGGAGGCCATCTCTGAAGGATTTTAGAGAAGTGTGGTAGACAGGTATGTTAGACAATTAATTATAAACTGAATAGTTAAGTGGAATTTTGGACAGGGTATTAATGGGAGAGGTGAGGATGAACAATTAATAGTGTTGGAAGCTTCTCTTGGAGAGGTCAAGGCTGAATGATCTTGAAAGGCATTAACCAGGTAAAAAGAAAGAAAGATCAGGGATGCTTCTGAGAGATGAGAGCACAGGGAAAGATCCTGAACAAGGTAGCAGCACAGAAAGTGTGGTGTGGTAGGTGATGATGCAAGAGGGGAACCAGGAAGTAAAACAGAAGCCAAAAAACAAGGGCCAGCAATGTCTTACTAACTATATCCATCAGGGTCCCAGGGAGCCCCTGAAGTTTAGAATTTTAAAATGACATTTTATTTTAGAATAGTTTTAGATTTATAGAAAAGTTATTAAGATAGTACAGCAAGTTCCCATGTACTCTGCACCCAGTTTTTCTTATCATTAATATATTACATTGCTATGGTACATTTATCACAACTAATGGACCAGTATTGAGGCATTGTTGTTAACTAAAGCCCATGTTTTAGTCCGATTTCCTTAATTTTTATCTAATATCCATTATTCTGCTCCTGGATCCCATCTAGGGTCCCACATTACATTTAGTCATCATGTCTCCATCGTCCCCTCTGGTCTCTTATAAGTTTTTAGACATTCCTTTTTTATGACCTTGATGCTTTAGAGTCAGACTGGTCTAGTACTTTTGAGTGTGTCCTTAAATTTAGGTTTATCTGATGTGTTTCCCATGGTTAGACTAAGGCAATGGGTTTGAGAAGGAAGACCACAGAGATAAAATGTCATGCTCATGGCATCCAATTAAGGGCACATACTGTAGGGTTCATCACTGTTGATGTTTACCTTGGTCACCTGGCTGAGGTGGCATTTGTCAGGTTTCCCCACTGTACTATTCATTTCTCTTTCCCCCTCTCTGTTCATATTGTGTTCTTTGGAATGAAGTCACTTTGGAATGAAGTCACTGGGAGAGTGAGAAGCATTTGTGTTCATGGGAGATTTTTAAGCGGAAAAGGGACCTGATGTAAGAACCATGGGTGGAAATTTCAAGGAGATTACAAGCCAACCTGAAGCAGATTTGGCTCACCACTAGGACAAGTGCCTGCCCCTTAAAACTCTCTTTGTGGGTTTTAGGACTCAAGTGGGTTTGGTGTAGGGATGAATAAGACTCTTTAAAGGTCTCCATCACCCAGGTAAAAAATGTAGCCACAACTGTCTGAAAAAAGACAGTTACATGTTTCTATTCAGATGTTGCTTACCAATCTCAGGGTTGCCCTAGGGTGTGTATGTGTGCTCACGGAAATATGTGTGTGTTTCTCCATGGAAATGACTAAAGAAGGCAACACTAGTTTGCTTGTAAAGTTCTTCACCATCACTGCAGCGAACTGCTTCCTCTATCACACTCCAGCCCCCTTTTTTCTCTCTCCATGAACAGTCTTCAGTTACACCATTTTCTTCTTCCTTCTAAGGAAAGTGTGGCCTGAACCCTCCTACACCATGGAACCTTCTCTCCACATGTGCAAACAAATATGTTGATGAGAGTATCATTCAAGCCAGCCTTTTCAGAGAGCAAATTGGCATTGCCTGTCCAATTTAAAATGCTTCTGTCTTTCAACAAACAATGCAGAGTGTTTTCAGTGGAATTCTTCTTTTTATTTTCACTTAACAATATATCATGGTCACTTTTCTTACTGGCAGATATTTTTGTTATTTCCAGTTTGTTTGTCCATGCTTTCTATTTGGGTCCTAATTTATTTTGGTAGGCAAACTTAAGGCAATGTATTTGAACTTACATGTGTTGTTTCCTATCCCATATTTTGCAGGAAATGGAATTGCTTGTTTAGAGGTCAAGGACATTTGAAATCTGTACAGGGTCTATCAGATCATTCCCCTAAACAGCTGCAGGAAGAGGTATTCCCGACACAGTGAAAAGAGTGTTGCGTTACACCTCATCCTTACTATACCCATGAAGGCAGCCATGATTGGTCCCATTCTAAATATGAGGAAACTGAAGCTCATTGAGATTAAAGGAAGAGCCCTGGGTTGACTCCATTCTAAGAGAGATACCTAGAAAATTCTTTGTACTCCTTGCTGAGACCCTTCCTGCAGAAGTCCTGACCCAGATGCATCACTCTATGACTAATTTGAGCTGCTTTATATTACTGTGCTAGAATTTTCCCAGTTCAAAATCACTAAATGAATGCATTACCCTACAATGTGCTGGAATTCCTCCCCCCTTTACCCCCTCCACCCCGCTCACTTTTCTGTTATATTAAATTAGTATTCTCCTCCAAAGAGGCAGTTCCCACTTTTGGGGGTGCGAGGGGAGTCCTTGCCCCTCTAACCTGGGGCATGTGAGTGTTAGCTCTGCAGCAGAGTGGACCCCAGGCCCTCTGGCGTCAGCCTTCATAGCCAGGACACTAAGAGAGACAAAGGACACTGCCAGGGCATTATTAATGCTCAAAATTGTTGACGTTCCATGCAGTGTGTTTTTCTAATTAGAGCCAAGCCGCACAGTACCATTTCCATAATCAACATGGGAACGGAAACTCAGCAAAATCTCATGTATTTGCAGGGAAACTGCTCCCCGGCAACATAAAAATGGCTTTTTATAACATAAAGGCTGTAATTAGAATAAGTCAAATCAGTTGGAAACGATTAAGGCCGGAGCAGGCGAAGCTGCCTTCTAAATATTTGTCTGGAGATTAGCTGACTCCTGCAGCCCGAGAAGCGTCTTTGATTTACTTACACTGTTCAACGTGGCGCACATAATCCGGAGGAAGGCAAATGAGCAAAGATTTAGATGTGCGGTTGGCCCCTCCTGCCATTTGACAGGCGGCAAGCACATTGGAAGCCCAGTCAGGAAAGAAATGAATATAGGGTCACATTAGACAAATTGCTTTAAAAAAAAAAAAGAGCACCCCATGATCATCAATTTAAATTCTTTTAAAATGTGCTTGGTCTTTGAAGCTTTTAGGATGCACTTTAGAAGTCCACGTGGAATAATTCCCTGCTTGTCAATGCGACAGTTGATGCGCCTCTCATTGTATTTAAAATTATAGTTCTGAGGTGGGACTTGCTCCACGCTGCTTGTCTGACATCCTCTATTAAAATACAAGTAAATCTTGGCAGGTGAAAATTTAAAAAGAAGAAAAGAGATTATGGAAGAAAAATAAGAATTGTTAATATTAATTTGCTAACCAGGGGACCCAGGCGAGGGACACTTCTTCCTGTCCTCTAGCTGGATGCTGATAACGGGAGTCACCTTCTTGTGGCCAGGGATGGGATGGGGGTGATGAGTGGGATTGGGCAGGGTACACAGTCCCTGGTCTGCATCTTTGGAGGCCAAAGTGGCCAGGATGACAGTGCAGGTTCCTACTATTCTGTCTGGGCCTGCAGGTCAGCCCTTTGCCGAGGTGGCAGGGGAAGGCAGGCAGGAGAGGGGGCAGATAATAGCCACTCTGGAGACCAGCCTGGAACATCCTCGGGCTCTGGCTTTCCTTTAGAAGGGCGTAATTCATCCTGACAGGCTCCCCACTCATTTGTAAGCCCTTCAGAATCCCAAACTTGCGTGCGTGCCTGCATTTATCCATTGAAAATATAATCAGCCTAATGCATTCTCTTACTGAATTTTAAACCAGCCCATTAAAACTCCTTTAACGTGCTAAAGTCGGCTTCAGAGAGGGTTTCCATTTCATCTTTATTGAGCTGAGGCTATGGTTCGCTCTCCCCTTGCACCACGGTGAGCGCCTGTCAATAATTCAATAGCGTAGCCTTGACGGGCCCAAGCCCAACCTCGACTTTCCAGGAGCCAAGCAGCTTGTCAAGCCTGATGCGCTGTCAATGGCCCACTGATCTATACTGCATGAATCCCCCTCAGCTCTTGATGTGTCCCTGGGAATAAGAAAGCCATTTCAGAAGTCAGCCCAGTGAGAAGCACCTGTTTGTAGAGAATCTTTAATGAGGGCAGGTCGGTGAAGTTGCATTCCAGCCCTTGTGCTTTTTGTTGAGCCAATACGGGTCTCTCCATGTGTCTAGGGGGCACGGAAGGACAAGTTCATGTCAATGGGGGACCACTGTCCTTCTGGCTGTCTCTCCTTTCTCTGAGCATGCCTTTGCATTGTGCTTATTTGAATCCATAGATCCAGCTCAGAAGGCAAAAGATTCTAATCTCATGACCCTGCCAGGGCCTGGACTTCTCCACACACCAAGTGGCAGTGAGTTGGAGCTGCTTAGTCCACGCGTTCATAGAATAGCATGAGTCTTTGCTGGTTGAAGGAGTCCATGAAAATTAGATGAGAACTACAGCCTAATGTTTCATTGTTCCATGCAGAAAACACAACCATGTGTTCTAAAAGAAAGGAAGGGAGGCCTTAACTGGTTTGGCTCAGCGGATAGAGTGTTGGCCTACAGACTCAAGGGTCCCAGGCTCAATTCCAGTCAAGGGTATGTACCTTGGTTGCAGGTACATACCCATTAGGGGGTGTGCAGGAGGCAACTGACCAATGTTTCTCTCTCATCAATGTTTCTAACTTTTTGTCCCTCTCCCTTCCTCTCTGTAAAAATATAAAATAAAATATATTTTTTAAAAAAAGAAAGACAAGGAAGGAAGGAAGGAAGGAAGGAAGGAAAGAAGGGAGGAAGGGGAGAAGGGAGGGAGGAGAAGAGGAGAGAGGGAGGGAAGGATAAAGAAAAGAAAAGGGAAGAAAAGGAAAGAAGAGAAAAGAAAAGAAAAAAATTGTTTGTATTCCTTTAGTCTGGGCATGATTTTTAACCCAGAATTATCCTCCCAGCCCTTGACCTCACCAAGCCCTGAAAAGTTGGCATAAATGAGATGTGCAAATATCTCCCCTAGAAAAGGCCACGAGGAGAGCACGTAATCCATGTTTTAAATGCAAAATGTCTTGAGTCCCATTGCTGCTCAGTTTTTCCTGCAGATACATTTTTTGCTGGATTAAATAACTCTTTTAAAGGCACTAGTCATGCAAGCGCTGTCTCATTTGTGACTGTATTTGCATTGCTAATGGTGTCTCTTCCTCATGCATAGTCTTTCCTGAGCAGCCACCCCCAAATTTACAGATTTCTTGCTTGTCAAATTGGAGTCTGCAAAGAGGTGGCAATAACATAGATGGAAAAGAGAAGCGGCGATGTGTTAAAAGCTAATAGAAAACTGTTACACTGGAATAGATTCGAGGTGTAGACTCCTGCTTCCCTTAACCACAAAACAACCGAATCATTTCTGATCAGGTAAAGCAAGCCACCGTGGCCTTGTGTTCTCCCCAAATAAACAGCACAGAGTCTGTGGGCGAAAGCAAGGTTGTTTCTGCAGGTAAAGGATAGGGAAAGAAAATGAATATGATGATTCCAGGGAAGGAACTCTCTCCCAAGTGTATGTCCCTTGGTATGTACTCAGCCCCATAGATGAGGGTAGGCTGGGGGCACAGAGCACCCAGTGATGTAGCCAGCATTAGGAGGTAAGTAGCTGAGCGGAGTCAGCAAATCCCCTTGCTTCAAGAAAATGAGACCTTCGGGATCCTGTTGTAATATCCATGCTTTTTATTTGGAGAGTTGTTTAATTAATTCAATCATTCATTGCTTTTTGTTTTGTTTTGCACATTTTGCTCAAATTCTCAGGTGAACACACAAAATGATACTCATCAAGTGCATACTTCCTGTTTGTGACTTGGTGGCAGACAGAAGGGAAATGAAACCCAGGGCTTTGCCTCCTCAACCACACCCCTTCCTCCCAATCCCCTGCATTTAGCAGCTCCGCAGTGGGTTGCAAAGAATCCTCAGAGACCACCTGGCCCAGGGTGCCGACTACTACTCAAGGTCAACTACATGCTTTTATGGCCGAGGTGGAGGAAGTGACATCCTTGGCACCTGGTGAGATGGGGCTGAGATTAGGGCTCTCCTGCTCCATCTGGGGTCCCAGAAACCAACCTGTCTATGCTATTGAAACCCAAGGCAGTTATGGGGTCCACACTTCATGCACATGATTTGGAGATTCCAGAAGCTCTCTTAGGCCGATAACCTATGTTGTAAGAACAATGATCAGCAATGGCCTTGGCACTAGTGCAGCTATCAGCATATTAGTTCCATTTGAGATGGTTAAATACTTTTGGAAACTGGAAGCCCTACCTAATAAAGTTTATTTTTAAAACAATCTGAGTCAGAGAACTTTAGTCTGAGAGATTCCATCCACCAGCCCCTCACTTTACAGAAAAGCAGACAGGGATCTACAGGGTTTCAATTTGCATGGGTGTGCTGATGTCACGAGGTGATGACAAAACTCATGTCCCTCCTAATTCAGTATCTTTCTCAGATCAGACATTATAAACTGGAATCGAGACTTTTCTTTGGTCCACAGTTTTCTTTCTTCCTGTCACTAGCTGCCAACATTTAAGTGCCTAAAGAGCTCACTTAAAATCCAGATTTCTGGCTTCTTGTGAAAAATAAGACTATTGGCATATTAGGCAAGTCCCCCACACTTCAACCATAGCTGGAGCTCCGCAGCATCTGCCCACTTGGGTAGGGTACCAGGTTTCCTGGTTCTCACTACTGACCTTGACTCCGCCTGCTTAACTATCCACTGGCCACCTAAAGCATTCATGTGTGTTTTTTAAATGGATCTTTATTGTTGAAAGTATTATAGATGTCCCCCAGCCATTAACCCTCTCCACCCACTCCCTTCCCCACCCCAAGGCCTTCCCTGCACTATTGTCTGTCTTTGGCAATGCATATATGCATATCATTTGCATATCCTCCCGCCCCTCCAAAAATAAACTTGCCCAGAGACATTGGCATCAGGAAAGCTTTGCATCTGCACTGGGGCTGCCTGTTCTTTGCAGCCATGCCTGGAGAATTCAACAGCTCTTTCTCAGCACAAATCATCATCTTCCGGAGTTCATGTAGAGAATGGCATCCCTGGCACAGAGCAGAAAACATCTGGTAATGAATCCATTAGCCAGACTGTTGCTCAGGCTCCAGGTGCCCAAGGGTCTGAGTGCTGGGCTGAACAGGATGCATGAATGACACCCAGAAGATGTTACCTTTTGGCCCTGGTTCTGCCAGAGCCCTGGTTTGGCCCTCCGGGCTCCTGTGACTGCTTCAATGCCAGGTGTTATTCCCAGCCACCCCTAGGTGAGGAGCTGGCCAGCTTTCAGGATTCCCTCCTCCCCTTCTCTACCACACCTCCCTTTCCTGCACAGCCTTCCTGATCTACACAAAGGAGGAGACACAGATTATCTTTGGCAGATGTAAGGAGCAGCATTTGTCGAACCCTGAGCCCTACAACTCTGCGTACAGACCTGCACACTGTACAGAATCATTAGAAGCCCTGTGTCTGAGGGCTCAGGGAGGTTGAGCAGGGAGGTGAGAGTGAATAAAAATGAGCAGGCCCGCAAACTGCTTTCGCCCAAGGGCTGGTTTTAATGAGCCTGTCCCTAATGAGTTGTCCCTGCAACCAGCTTCAGGCCTAAACAGATGAGGCAGGGATTCTGCTAAATTTTTGATAGGATTTGCACTGGTTTTATGAGAAAGCAAGCAGTAGAGAGTGCAAAGTTGGGTCATGAATCTTTTACGAGGGTGTGGATGGTTGTCCATCTTGTCAACCAGAACGTCAAAGAACTGGTTGCTAATAGAAACCCCGGCCTCAGCCCTCCGTCGTCACCCACCACATCAGCTCATTTGGTCAGGGTGGCTGAATGATTTGTGTCTTTCTGATTCAGGACCTGGCCTGTGGCCTCCAAGAATTCATCTTCAGACTCCATCAAGGAGATGACTTGAGTCATTGCCTGTTCCCACTAATGATCTTTTGTGGAACTCAACTCATCTTGGGGATTTGCACACTTCTCCTATGGAGTGCTGGGAAGGAAACTCCATCAAACACTTTAATTAGCATCCTTTTTCCTTTTGGGCAGCCCCATTTCTATCAAAATTGCAAGCCTTATCATTCTGTTGCATGAGAAAATTCTGACCAAGGATAAATGTCATTCTTGATTTATACGGAGACGTTGCTAATGTTTCTGATATATGTCAATTGTGGGATTGAGTGATCCAATAGATTTCATATACAACCACCTTTTATTTTTAATATGAAAATCTACCAACAAATATATTTCTCCAGTTTGATTCATCTACCAAGAGGCTATTTTCTTAGTGGCTTAGGTTACAGAAAATGCTAGATCAGCAGCCTTTTCTGTGCTGAGTGAACGACTGCCCCCTCCTTCCTCCAGCTCACACACTCTCTTTCACATTAATCATGTAATTGATTTAATAAGCTCTGGCTTCAAGAGTTTTTTCCCCCTCCTCTCCTTCTCTTCTCCCCATAAGATTTCAGTTCAACATTCGTCTGGTAGGCGGAAGGCCCTTGCATTTTGCCAGGCATAAAATCCAACAACTGGGTTTTATAATAGATACCGCAATCTTATATTTGTGTGGCTCTGTTCACTTATTTTCTAAGCCACTTAATTAATAAAATTTAAGTGTTATAAAATATTCAATATATCCCTGGATATGTCCTATGTGGAGTCTTATTTAAATCTCTCCAAAACTGAAAATGAGAATTAGCCAGGAGAGATCTATTACCCTATTTTACTAGTATAAATAAGGAAGCTGATGTGCAGAGGTGAATGGACTTGGTGAAAGCCTTACAACTACTCAGTGATGTGCTTGGAGTGAAAATGTTGGTCTCCAATTTCTTGCAATAAGATACTGATGTTTTCATATTCTTTTGTTGCCTAAGGCACATTTTCTCTGAAACAAAAAACTATACGTATTTATCTTCAAGAGAATACTTCCAGTTTACTGGGAATAGAGCTGTATTCTGTGGTTGCATTAAGATAGATGTGCTAATAGATATTTAACTCAAACAAGACCAGACATGTGCAAAACACTTGATGAATCATATCACACTAAACCAATATTGTTCAATGTGATGATTCCAGATTACAAGTAAGCAGATGTTCAATGTTAAGTCTGAACTTACATGCCATTGTTTGACCTTTCTTGTAAAAGGTGATCTTGTGAAGGTAGGTGTGGTCTGGCTGGTATAGAGCCCAGGGGGTTGGGGCAGGGTCAATGTTTTAAGCAGAAAAGAGATTGTAGAATCTAGAGATAGGGCTTCAATGAGGGATGTCAGTGCCAGTATTGGGAACAGAGACTTGAAGACCTGAGGAAAAATGAAAAGCAAAGGCAGCTACTCCAAATAATGAAGATATTCTGCTAAAATACCTCTTACCAAGTATTGATTAGCCAAAGTGGGCTTTTGACTCTTATCTGAAGGAGTGAGCATAGATAGTAAGACAGTAGTGCCACTGACTGCATTAGTCAGGGTTCTCCAGAGAAACAGAACCAATAGAAGATTCTATATATTATATGAAACAAGGGATTGGCTCACAGGCTGGAGAAGCCCCACAGTCTGCAAATATGCAAGTTGGAGTCCAGGAAAGCTGGTGGTGTCATTCCAGTTCAAGTATGAAGGCCTGAGAACTAGGGGAGTCAATGATGTGAGTCCCAGAGTAAGGGCAGAAGATGACATGAGATACCCCAGTTCATGCAGGCAGACAGGGACAGATCCTCCCTTACTATGCTTTTTGTTCTGTTCAGACCCTCCATGGATTGGGTTCATATATATTTATGTCAAACAAGACCATACATGTGCAAAATACTGATGAGTCACATAATATTAACCCAACATTGGCCAGGTGTTTATTTCAGATTGTAGGTATGCAGGTCTTCAGTGTTAAGTCTCATGGAAATGTGCCCTCCCTTCCCAGAGCCTACACATTCAGTTCTTATTTACCCATATTGGGAGGTCAATCTACATTGCTGAGTCCATAGAGTCAAACACTAATCAGTAACTCATTCAGTAACTCCCACTACAGATATACCCAGAAATAATGTTTAACCTGGGCATCCCATGGCCAGTCAAGCTGACACAAAGCTACTTGACACAACTTTTTTTAAAATATATTTTTATTGATTTTTCACAGAGAGGAAGGGAGAGAGAGAGAGAGCTAGAAACATCGATGAGAAAGATACATCCACCAGCTGCCTCCTGCACACTCCCCACCGGGGATGTGCCCACAACCAATGTACATGCCCTTGACTGGAATCGAACCTGGGACCTTTCGGTCCGCAGGCTGATGCTCTATCCACTTAGCCAAACCAGCTTTGGTGTACTTGTCACAACTTTTACTCATAACAATTGACCATGAGTTCTGAGTTTCAACTAATTCATAGCCATGGAGTGTCATATGAAGAACTTTTCAAACTCTGTTGCTTAGCCAGATTTTGGAAGGTTTTCTTTTAGGAATAGGAACAAGCAAAGTCTTTACTCTCTGGAGAAATATTATGTTGTCCATCGGAGATGCTATAGCTAGACTTGAGGAATGTGCTGGGGAGAGAAAGGATAGTCCCTTGCAAAAAGCATTGCCCTTCTCTCATATTATATTACATGAGAGGAGGGCAATCAGACAGTTAACAAGGATTAAATAAAGGAAATACATTAGTGTTAGTACCAATATTAGCATGGGTGTTGTAAACAGTGGAAGGAAAATTGATAACCCATGTACTTCAGTGTGGATTGGGCATCTATAATCTTACCCTATCAACAACAAAACTCCCCAATCTCTTCTCTCAGTAACCTGGAGGCCCACGGGTCCCTGATCTCCCTGTGTACCAGCTCCATTACAGGAAATGAAAGCAGGAATAACAATATTTTCCCCAAATCTGCATAATTAGAACAAGCTTTTGATAGTTTGAAGAGGCTCATCAAATGAACTTCTCAAAATGCATTTGATATGGAATCATATAATAGTGACAGGTCCATAAATCAAATGAGAATGTGGCCATCTGATTCAGAATGCAAATCACCTTCTTCCCAGCAAGCTCATCCCCAGAAAGCCCTTCACAGGATGCAGAGGACATTTCCTTCCTGGCCTTTAAGAATTCAGACTACAAGGAGGCCTCCTACTGTTGTTCTTTTCCCTGTCCTTTCATGTGGGGTAACTTCTGAAGGTGCCCAAAGATTGATGGCCCCAAAGTACCTAATCTACAACCATGAGGCAATTTACCATAGCCATCACTCATAAAAGTGGTTTAACAAACATTCGTTGAGTGAATGCTTTCCATTGGGTAGTGGATATTTTCCATTTAAATTTACTGCATTAGTTAGCTATTGAGCTTAGTTTTCCTCCCTACATCATTCCTTTTCTGGACTGAACAAGCCCATCCGAGGGGTCAAAACTCTCTTGGTTCTAACCTCAGTTCCTCCAACAGTTTGGAGTGTGGTCAGACTAAAGCCACTTTCCTCTTTTGCTACTCCATCTTGTCTGAAATCTGGGTTAACTGGGACTTAACTTCTTGTCAAAGATGCTTTGGGAAATGACTAATTAACAGCAAAGAAGGAGTCAGAATTGTCATTGACAAATGGGGCTCTCAGGAACCATCAGTTCTCCTGGAAGTGCTTGCCCATTCTTGACGTCTCCCTAGACCAGGGGTGGGCAAACTTTTTGACTCCAGGGCCACAATGGGTTCTTAAACTGGACAGGAGGGCTGGAACAAAAGCAACGTGACCATGCTGGCACTCTCATCCTGGGCTGTTGGTGAAGGAGCGGAGGGGAGAGCAAGAGAACCCTCCGCTCTTTCGGCTCCTCGGGCCGGATAGAAGAGCTGAACGGGCTGGATCCGACCCGCGGGCCATAGTTTGCCCACGGCTGTCCTAGACCCATGTGAATTTAGAGGACAGAGGGCCTTCTTAATTCTCCCTGGGATTAAGTTGCCTGTCAATTGAATTTGTAAACTTGGGAGTCACTTTATCAAAGTTATCCTGGGCTGGACAATTGTGTGATTCTAGTTTCAGAAATTAAACAGGCATGGAACAAATGAGCTCATGTTTTGCCAGTATAACCAGAGGTTTTCAGTAGGTTCTCCCTGAATGACCTGGACTAAGTAAGTACCCACATCTGCCCAGAGTTAGGCTATCATTGTATTGGGGAGATAAGATTGATATTTTTGCATGTCAAACATACTCTACATAGTGTGCAGACACAATGTGAGCGTTCTCCCAAAGGAATCCTTTCCCAGGCAGTCAAGCTCTGTCCCATTTCACTTGAACCTTGATAGCTCCCATAGAATCAATTCCACAAACGCCAGAATTCTATTCCAAACAGTCAATACCCTCCCATGCTAGCCTACACTCACTTTTTGTGTGTTTTCCAAGCAGAAACAGATCTAGATTTTAATGAAATGTGAGACTTAGACAATTTGGGAGCCCCTTTTAAGGAAAGATACAGTCGCTAGTGCAAAGTGAAACATGGCCATAGAAACACGCCCCCTCCCCTTCCCGTTATCCATCTCTGTTCCCCAATGAAATTTTGCAGTAACGAAGGTAATTTTATGACTGGTCATGAGTTGTGTATGCTCCAGACTCCACCTTGGATCTCCTTCCCTTCCTCCCTGTGAGCCTCTGCCTCAGTTAGACTAATCACTGCCCTCCTCTCATATTAAAAATTAAGTATTAATTAAGAGTCAAATCTAATGAGAGATAAATATGATGGTTCAAGACAGTACATCTCCTAGAGAAGTAGGAGTGAAATGTACTTACTAGAATTACCTGACTTTATACCAGATTTCTCTGTGTATCTTCTCTTATTACCTGTATTAGCATCACCTAGGGAGGAGACCGACGTGCAGCTTAGTAAGCATCTTCTAGTAGGTTCCTGAGATTCTCTGGGGCCAGAAGGCAGGGGTTTCCAGTTTTAAGAACCTCCCACATCTCATGACATCGAGGCAGAAAGTTTGAAAAACACTGCTTTCCTGGCCACTAAAGGCTGCTCTTAAGTTGGGGCACTTACCTGAAAATAAAAGAAGTGCAGTGGCCATGTGGATTCGTTTTCCAGGGCTGCCATAACATGGCCCTACCAACAGAGTAGCCTAGAACAATGGAAATGTGTTCTCTCTGGGTTCTGGAAGCAAGGAGTCTGAGATCAAGACAGGGCTGGTTCTCTCTGAGGTTCAAGGGACAATCTGTTCTAGCCCCTCCCCCTTCTTCTGGTAGTTGGTGGCAATCCTGTGTCCATAGCTTGTAGCTACCTCATTCAAACTTCTGCCTCCATAATCCATGGCTTTCTTCCTTCTCTTTGTGTATGTATCTTCATACAACCGTCTAATAAGAATGCTACCATTGGACCTAGAGCCCACCCAAATCCGATATGAGATCATTGTAATTATATAAACAAAGACCCTGCTTTTAAGTAAGGTCACACTCTAAGGTTCTGGGTGGGTATGAAGTTGGGGAGTATAACCTTCAACCAAATACACCAATTAAAGGTGATACATGGGGGAGAAGAGTCGGGAAAAGAGATGGATGAACATAGAACCAATTAAAAGCTTAAAGTGTTGACTAAAAGGGCATATGAGTTGTTTTCCCAGATGTTCAAAGACTCTAGAATGCTTTTTGATGTCAATTCCTGGGCCGAAGAAAGGGAGCTAAGATGTGTGGGAAGGGTGTTCCCACAGCTCAGATGGGCAGGCTGAGAATGTGCTATGTGGAGAGAGTTCTAAGGAAGGGGTGGATGAACTATCGATCTGAAGACAAAAGGAGGGATATAATAATGAAAGGGAGATCTGTTTGCCAATCCTCAGGGTTTCTACACAATTTGGGAGAATGCCCTGAGCCAGGAGAGCCCAGAGCCAAACAGTTGGGAAGATATCCAAGATGAACCTGAAGGAGAAAATATTGGCAGATTTAGAAAAGGCAAGTGGCACTGAGACTTGGAGACCATTCTAGCGGTCCCCACCCTTCTGCTGTCTTCCTTTGCTGGCTCAGGGCTCAGAAGAGGTTGACAGGATTATGGAAGTCATGACATTCTACACTTGGGAAAATGCTTACTTTCATAAACTGCATATTCCTGGATCCTCTACACCGCCTCTGACCCACCTGCACTGGAGGCTGCCTGTGGGCCTGGGCGCTTTGGTTGTTTTCTCCATTGCCTCGCAGTTCTTGCAAAGGCTGAGCCCTTTCTTAGTTATCCTCAGCTGAGAACTCAGTTCCCCGATTTTACTAAAATACTCCTGTGAAGAGTATGTGGCTCCCTGAGCAAGGTCTCTTTCCTGACCCTGGGTTGTCATTTTGCTGTGCTCCTATATTTCCCTGCTTATTTATTCACTTGATCACTTTCTCTTTCCCTCACCCCCATGAGACTTAACTCTGCTACATTCAGGCCTGAGTCACTTCCATGCCCAGTGACTGGGCCATAGTAGGTTCTCTGTGATGCTTTACTGAATGGATGCATTTAGCTGGGGAGAAATATATTTTTTTCATACAGTACATGGGAACATGGCCTCTGTGCCATGAAGAGAGATGCTTAAGAAATTTGTTCTGATGTCATCTAAGCTCCTGGGTCTGAAATACAAGGGATTTCGGAAATAGGAGGAGGAAAGTTACTGAGGTATGGGAGCAGGGAGAAGTGGAGAGTTACACCTTGGCCCCAACATCACAGTGTCCCAGAGCCTATAGGCTATGGATTTCAGACCCAGTCTACCTCGTAGCTGATGTGGGATCAGAAAGAAAGATGGAATAGGGAACTTGTACAGCAAAGATTATTGTGTTTGGAGGACCCTGAAGGAATTGCCAAAAATATGCATGAGAGAGAGAGAAAGAGAGAGAGAGAGAGAGAGAGAGAGAGAGAGAGAGAGAGAGAAGAAGAAGAAGAAGAAGAAGAAGAAGAAGAAGAAGAAGAAGGAGGAGGAGGAGGAGGAGGAGGAGGAGGAGGAGGAGGAAGAGGAGGTAGAGGAGGAGGAGGAGGAAAGATAACTAGTCTAAATCATAAATAAAAGCTGAGGATTATAGAGAGCAAGTTCAGAGCAGGGCTATAGAGAATGAACCCCGCACCCCTGAGGATTTTAAATCCATAACTACTTGGACATAACCCCTTAGGTTGCACATGAAGAAACTGTAGTCCAGGAATGCCAGCTTAGTCTGTTCAGCTGCTGAAACAGGATACCATAGACTGAGTGGTGTATAAACAACACCGATGCATTTCTCACAATTCTGGAGGCTGGGAAGGCCAGATCCAGGCACCAGCAGATTCAGTGTCTGTGAGGACCTGCTCCCTGGTTCACAGCTGGGCTACTTCTCACTCACTGTGTCCTCACATGGAGAGGGGGCAAGAGATCCCTGTGATGTCCCACTCAAAAGGGCACTAATCCTATTCCTGAGGTCCCCACCCTCAGGACCTAATTACCTATTAAAGCCCCAGCTCCTCAGCTCCTCATGCCATCCCACTGAGGTTAGGTTTCAACATATAAATTTGATCTGGGGGGAGGAGATACACATGTTCAGTCTATAGCAAAGGCTGGGTGAGTTGCTTTTGGTGAAAAGGGACTTGCTGGAATGTCTGGCTATGGAATGCTAACTTCCAGGCCCTCCCATTTTTTAGTTTTCCTCATGCATTTAAAGTGAGGAAAAGATCAGGGTTAGCATGTATGAATTTCCCACAGGGTGCTGGGCATGGATAGGAATGATTAGGTCTTAGTGTTGTGGAGTGGTTTTGAGGGGAGAGACTGGTGATCCAAGCAGAGAGCAACAACAACAGGATCCTGGGATCTGGTCTTGAGGTGGTGACATTTGGTTGGGTCAGTGTGAGAGCAAGAGCAAGTAAGGTTCAGGGCAAGAACCTAGAGTGTAGTTTAAAGAGGCCTCTCCATGTGAATCAGAGAAGCAGTGGCCACCATCCCTCCCTGCTCTGCTGAGGTAAGCCTGGGCTCCGCTCCTGAGTAGAAATGCAGAGGCAGCTGAGAGGATGCTGGCTTGCCAGGAAGGACAGGCTGAGGATAAGGTGCTGGAGGAAAGAGAATCCTGCATGGAGAGCAGCCAGCTTCCTGGGAAGTGGAGTGCCACACCTGTGGGGGCTACCAGGTTGCTAGAGGGTCTTTGTTGTGGGACCACCCAGTTCTATAGCTTTTGTTACACACTTATTCTGTGCAAATGCTTCTGGGGACATCTTGACAGCTGCTTTCTTTCTTGCAGTGAATGCGAAAGTTATTTTTTTGGACTGCAATTCTTTAGGGAGGTGGAGAGGAGGGACATACCTGTTCTCTGCACCTGGGGGGCTGAGACCTTGGAGAAGTTAACTTGGTTGGGCTGGATCTCCTATGTGTCTTATACTGGAGACCATCCTGCGAGTCCTCAGCTCTGCACAGCGCAGCTTAACGGTTTAATTTATGAGCAATGGCCAAGGAGATCCCCAGACTCCTTCTTCCCTTTTGCTCATGGAATTAAGCTTTTAAATTCCGAGTGAGCTGCAAATATTCTCTTAGGTTGGACTATATGCTAACATTTTGCAATTAAACCTCCCTGCCTTTCATTGAGTAGATGACTTTCCTTGCTGTGTTCTTTCTGAGGTAGGGGCTCCTATTTTCAGTCTTGAAGAGACAGGACCAAATAGCCACCAGCTTTAGCTGAGACCAGTGGCTAGCCCTCCTGCTCACCTCCCAATTCCCTAATCTAATCTAACTCGGTGGGCTTTGTGGGGGTTCACTTAAGCAGCAGAAGCTGTGTTATAATTGTTACATGTGCCAGCAACAATTTGTACCATCTGGGTATGAGATGGAGGGGGCTGGAGGGGGGAGGAAGAGAGAGAGAGAGAGAGAGAGAGAGAGAGAGAGAGAGAGAGAGAGAGAGAGAGAGAGAGAGAGAGACTAATACTACCACAGAGAAAGATTTCTATTCTATTACCCAGGCAATATAATTCAAGAGTGGCTGCAGAGCAATTGGAAACTAAGGAATGGGAAGCCATGCAGTTATAGTAAAATGTCAAAGTCTAATGAAATGGGAACAGCACTGCTTTATGGCACCGCCAAGTTACAGGCAGGTGGCAGCTGTAAATATGTATATAAATAAAAATATGGATGAAATGTCAGGCCTTCCAGCTGGCTGGGTGAGAGCACTTTAGTAATATTCTATTTAGGGGAACAATGGAGCCTGACAATTTCCACAGGAAAGACAGCGTTTGAGAAGGCATCGGCCCACATTAGTGTCTAGGTGATCGGAACTACACTGAGATCTGAGAACACGGAGTGCCCTGCATGTCCCCATTCTGCCTGGAACGGCCAATTACTTCAGACTCCATGAGGATTAGCTTGGTTCTCTGGCATTGGGATGCAAATGCTTGTCATTCCTGTTACTCTCTTAACAGTAACACCACACACACACACACACACACTCTCTCTCTCTCTCTCTCTCTCTCTCTCTCTCTCTCTCTCTAAATTGTCAATGTGTCAGCCCTGGGGTCTTATATGTGAAAAAGTGTGGATCAATTTCTTTTTTTATTCATGCAGTGAAATGAATTGAGCACTTTCCACATTGCTGAGGACCTAAAAGTGAGCAAAAGGATGTATAATCTTGGACTACATGAATGTTACAGTACAGTGGGAGAAAAAGGCCTGAATAAAATAATCACAAAAACAAATGTGAAATTCCAATAGCAACATGCTTCACATTTCAGTTGCGATGGTAAAAGAGGGCTTTAATGTTTGAATTGACAAGAAAGGGTGAGAAGAGATTCGGCAGTTAAAGAAGGATGATACTAACATTTCCGGCAGTGAGATTGTCAAGTGCAAAGGGCCTGTGGTTGAAAGGACGTTGGTGAGTTTGAGAGCTGGAAAGAGTAGAGTTGGTGAGGTGGAGAGGGGCCTAAGCCAATTAGGACATGTGCGAAGGGGCAACCCATACTGGACCTTGCAGGGCACGATCAGGAAGTATGACTTTCCGCTAAGAATCAGGGCCCACTGAAGGGTAGTAAGCAGTATAGCTCTACGACTGAGGCCAGCCCCAAGCCACTATTGAATTTATACTGTAGTCAGCAAGGAGCTTCAGTAAGGCAAAGGCTGCTTTGCTGAACAAGAACTGCATGAGGTTTGATACATATGTTATAAGCATCCACTGTATGCACTAGTCAAGGCTCTTAAGATGCATAGCAGGCAAGAAAGCATATTTGCCTTTGAGAAATTCACAGGCTAATGAGGAGGTAGTTATATTAACCAATGGTGTCAGTTTCAAGTGCTTTGATGAAATAAAACAGAGGAGGGGCTTTAGCCATGCAGATCCCTTCTGATCCTAGATATCATCTTAAAAGCATCTTCAAAAGACAAAAGTTGCCCTGACAGGTTTGGCTCAGTGGATAGAGCATCAGCTTGCAGACTGAAGGGTTCCAAGTACGTCTTTAGTTAAGGGCATGTTCAATCCCTGGTGGGGGCACATGTAAGAGGCAGCCCATTAATCCCTTGCTCTATCTCCTGGTCATGCATCACTTTCACATAAATTTTTCTCTCTGTGTCTCTTCCCTTTCATTCTCTCTAAAAATCAATGGGAAAATATCCTTGTATTAAAAAAAAAAGACAAAAGTCATCCTGTCAAAGAAGTGGAGGAAAGGTTGGGTCTTGACAGTGAGGGTAGCGTGACGAAAAACACCAGCCAATGGCAAGTGAGGAAGATCTTCAGGGTCAGTAGATATAATAGATATAATGCTGGTGAACTACACAGGGAGATCCACTGCTCCCAGGATGGACCATCTTGTCCGGTGTCTTGCATCATATCTACTGGAAATTCGTCTTCCAAGTTTCTATGTCAGACTCATGTTTTATTTTTATTTTTTTTATTTATTTTTTTAAATATATTTTATTGATATTTCACAGAGAGGAAGGGAAAGAGATAGAGAGCTAGAAATGTCGATGAGAGAGAAACATCGACCAGCTGCCTCTTGCACACCCCCTACCGGGGATGTGCCCGCAACCAATGTACGTGCCCTTGACCGGAATCGAACCCAGGACCTTTCGGTCCGCAGACCGACGCTCTACCACTGAGCCAAACCGGTTTCGGCTGTCAGACTCATGTTTTAATCCCTTACCCTATCTCCTGGTCATGTATATGTGATAGGCTATTATATTTTTGCCACAGGGCACTTGCCCACTCTGTTTCCTCTTTTATGCTATGATTAGCTTGGATTGGTACAATGCAGAATGTCTATGCATGTAGAAATGTGAATTAAAGCCATCTTTTCGATTGTGCCCTCTACACTGGTGCATGAACATAAGCTACACTGAGATGGCTGAGATGGACTGGTTGGATTGAGAAATTAGAAAAGGCAAAATACCATCCAGAACTCTGTGTCTGCAGTAGAAAACATTTGAATAGAATTTTGAGAAACAAGATGATAGAAGAGTGGGTTTTGACTCAACCTAAATCCAGAAATCCAGACATCTCTTGGCCTACACATTTCTACCATGAACACATGTGATGGCCAATCTGTATTTCCTCTTCCTTCTGATCTTCCTTGTGACATTCTTGGTCCTAAGGAAATCCTAGAGACAAGGATGACCACACCAGGTACCATAGTGTAATTGAGTGATGGTCCAGGTCCTCTCCCAATAGTCTCTAAATGTGATCAGCCATTGGATCAACTCCCTTCCCCTAATAAAGGCATTTTCCCATGTTTTTCACATAGGTTTAATTGTTTACTTCACAGCTATTGATGGTCACTAATTATGTGACATGTATGATGCTGGGAACAAGGAGAGTGAACAAGGCAGTTGTAGTCCTGCCACTTGGGAGCTAAATATCTAGAAGGACCAAACACATCAGTCTTTGATTGAAATGGGGAGGTGTCTTTTAAGCATATACCTGGGATTAGGAACGTTAGATTTCAGTTAGAAAGTCTCTATTCTGAGCCCTTCACCTCATCAAACAATTATGGGTTAGATAAAATACATAAATATATATGTTATATTTGGCCTTTTAATGTAAATAGTAACCTCTTCTTTCTAGACCTTGAATTTGGGGACACACACACACACACACACACACACACATATATCCTTTTTAACACCCAAATATGCTTTTCTCCAATACTTTACCCTCTTTGTTTTCAGATGACTTACATTTCAGGAGCTTCCTCAGTTCTCTGGAATATGTTTTATTTTCTGTGTAATAATTAAACAAAAAACCCAGAGCTATTGTGAGGAATTATTAAATATTTACACAGATGTGGACATTTTGTTGAAATGATATGAGAAGTCTCATTCAATCTTTCATCAAGGGTAATAACTAACATCATTGAGATGATTGCTCAGTGTGGAGTCTAAGATTCATTCTCTACTTTGATTCTTACAACAACCCTATTAAGTCAATCCTATTAGCATCCCCATTTGGGAAATGTCAAGTTCACTCCTTTTTATGAAGGGCCGGATCTGCTTCCTGGGTATATGCCTTATATAGTCACACAGGTTCTTGTACTAAGAAGGGCTGCAGATGTGGTCTGATGCTCTGCTTGAACTCATTAATTATATTTGAATTATTCTTAATAATTCAAAGAATTTGTGTATTCTTAATACATTTTTTGAATTAGGCAAGGCGCCCCATATTATCCCTTTGCTTTGGTCCTGGATACTATGTACCTGGTCCTGACTCAGAGGCAAGAGAAGAGCTTGCTGCAGGGTTAATCTAAATACAAAATCTGTGCTTTTAGCATCTTCCCTACATTTGCTCCCCTCAATATTTTATGCCAGAGAAAGGCCTCTCTTAAGGAAACACAAAAGGTCCCTACTTCAATCTCCAGGCTGTGGGTGGATTCTTCTTGTGAAGTGAATCACCTTTTAATGTATAGTCGCTCAAGTACCTCTGCTGTGTTGATATATCACTTGTTTTATGGGCCTGGATTAATTCCAAAGTAAACACTAAATACTCAGCTGAAAAGCTGTAAACACTCGACATGACATGCATAGCAACTCCCAGCATCGTTTGCCAAGGGCACGAGCCCCTCTGTGCTTTATCCTGTTTGATGTAACAAAATCTTTGTGTCATCTGCTCTGAGCAGTAATTTCCAAATTGATTTTAAGATTTGTAAGCAAGGGGGTGTTGTGCCTGGGAAAACACATCTAAATATGCAATCATCTCCTTTGATGGCCTTGACACCCCTGGATGGTCAAGCCAGGGATGCCCACCTTTCTGAGTGTGATGGTGTCCCTAGGGCCACCGCCTGTGGTGGCTCTGCCCAAGGGGGCCCGTAGATGTAGCAGCACATCCTGGTGCGGAGCTACCTCAGCCTGGAGGGAGGGGCATCTTTTGGGAATTCATCCGCTGGGAAGGTATGTCTTCTTATAATTCAAACAGTGGTGCCTTGCACACAAGCAATACCTTTGTATATCCAAGAGGTCAAGCAACAGACGGTTGACAAAATGACAATTTCAAGATAGAGTTTGCTTGTCAATATCATTTTCATAGCATTAGCATTGCAAGAGTCTAACACACACACACACACACACACACACACACACACACGCACACACACACTCATACACACACTCACACCCCACTCACACATATATGTATTCATATACTGGTATAAATATGCCTCACCTTGTAGTCTTTCCTCCTGTTTAATTGAATGGGAAGATGGCTGATTTCCTGCTGGTATGACCTTGAGGAAGTTCTGGAAACTCTCTAGGCTTCTGTTTTTTCACTCTCAACCCATTTTTGATCACCTCATTCTTTGTGAGGTGTTGCTCTCATACTTCAGCAAATAGAGACCTTTCCAGCCTTCCCACGGAAATCCAAATGCAATCTCTCTTCTTAGCTGCAATCAAGATGGTTCTCCTTATGAGAACATGGCTTCCCATCCAGCAGCCAAAATAATCTTCCTGAAAAACAAAACTGCCAGTGGTTAAGATCAACATCTTTGCTCTGATCCAGTGGCCCCATCACCTACTCTTCCAACATTCTCATTGCCAGCCAAGCAGATACACCTTAGTCTCTGTGATAATCATGATCTTTTGCCACAGGACATTTGCACCTGCTATTTCCTCTGCCTGGGATGCTGCAACCCCCAGGCCTCATCTGAGTTCCTGACTGGCTCTTCTATTTAATTTTCTTTGTCTTGGACATCACTTCTCTAGGAATATACCCTCCGATGAATTCTTCAGATCCGAACATGTCTCTCTTCTAAGTGTTCACTAACTTACTGTACTTTCCGGTGTGCCCAAGTCTCTTCCAACAGACCTATGCCTTGTTCACCCTCGTTCATCCTCAGAATCTTCCTGTAACAGTTGCATGAATGCAGGAATGTTCCAATTCTCCTGCTTGCCACCTTCCCCTAGGGTCTGCTGTGCCACTCATCTAGTTCACTCAGTGCTCAGCTGCTCACTTCCCCCACCATGTCCTGGCACATATATTTCCCTAATTTTGCCCTGCCAATCTTCTGAGAAGCACATAGAGTGTCTTTTATTAGGTTCATTTTTTGAACTCCCTCTCAGCTTCACTCCTATGTCATCTGTTCAGAAGGGACCACACTGATTCCTCCATTAACATTAGACCTCTCCTTACTCCCATGTGTATCTACCATATCACTTATTACCATCTGACACACTATGTTTTATTTTTTTGTTTTTGTTTGTGTCTGTCTCTTGCCACCACTATGTAAGCTCTTTGGGGGTAGGTATTTTAGTCTATATCCTTGTAATGCCTGTCACAGAGTAGGCATTTATTCAATACACTGTATTTGTTGAATCATTTAAACAATGTTGCATGGATGGATGGATGGATGGACGATGATATGGGTGGATGGATGGGTAGATGAATTAATGGATAGGTGATGGATGGATAGATGGAGAGATGAATGGATGGATTTGGCCTTTAAGGTCAATAATGACCTCTACTTTCTAGACCTTGGGTTTTGAGATGGGCAATAGTAAATATTATACTTTGAGACAAACTTTCTGGAGCAAGTCCAGAAAACCTTTTGCTTCCTTTGGTATGAGCCATTGCCTTGTACTTACCATTTTGTGCAAAAAGATATTTGCTCTGTTTTCCCTTCCCTTTCTGGCAAGTTGAATATTATGGTTGAAGTAAGAATCTCCAAAGACCTGTTGAAGTGGATGAATGTATAAAAGCCAAGCCACAGATTATTGTGCATTTTATGTTGCCAGATTAAAGCATTGCATTTAGCTTGTGGAACCATTTAGAATTTCAGCTGTTAATTGGAAAAGTTATTGAAATGGCAGCCATTCAGTTTGGATTCGAGGGGACAGCTCTGGTTTCAAATATTCTACCATGTTGTGTCCGTGAATCATGGAAATGGCCTAGAAACTGCAATATTTTGGCACTCCAAATTATTGCTTGCACCTGGAAATAGCACACAGAAAAAATCTTTCCCAAATGCAATGATTTGGAAAATACAGGGATAGGCAAAAGTAGGTTTACAGTTTTTCCTATGGAAAAAGACATGCAGTTTATGATCATCAGAATAGCATTATTCATTCAAAAGAATGTCACAATGGTACAATGCACTTACTTTTGCCCAGCTGTGTATAACAAGCATAGTTTGGGGGCTTATTTCTATTCTAGTCCATCTCCTTTTGAACTCTTACAGGTGACAACACACACACATGTATAATTACTTTTATCAAACCACTGAATGACTTTTTCTACTGACAACTCATTAAAGACAGGAATTGTGTGAAGTTCTGTATTGGTTGGATCCTTTTGGTAGAATGTAATTAAAAACTGAACAGAAAATAGCTTAAACAAGAAGGATACCTATGATCTCACTTAAGAATTCAGTGGTGGGGCAATGCTAGGACTAGCTAATTTGGATAATTTAGCAATTCAATAACAGCAGTAAGGGTTCAGGGTTTTTCTATATGTTTGCCCTGCCATCCTGCCATTCTTCTTGTATTTACTTATCCTCTTATGCTGTCATTCTTCCTATTCCCAAGATAGCTGCCACCACTCCAGACATCATGCAAATATGACAACACTCAGAAAAATGAACAGAAAATGTCCCTTTGGGTTTTCCTTCTTAAGAAAAACTCCCTAGTAGCCCACTTACCTCTCCCAAAGACTTTGTATGGACATCTTATTAGCCTATTTTCTTTTAATCAATTTAGTAAAATAAATGAGACATCCAAGACTGACTTAGGACAGTAATTCTCACACTCAAATATGATTCAGAACCCCTGGAGACCTTGAAGAACTCCCAGATTTTCTGATTCAATAGGTCTGGGTTGGAACTCAATTCTGCATGTCTAAGTTCCCAGATGATGCAGATGCTGCTGGTACCTGAGCATTCATTTGGGAGCCATAGACATGGGACAATGCAGATTTATGCCCTTGGCATTGGGGGAGATATTCAACTTCTTTGAAGGGCTTGGTTATCAGTAGAAATATTCAGGTTTCTGTCAGCTAGAAAGTTACCTGCTGTTTAGTTAGCCAACAGCTAACACAACTAGTATATCCCTGCAATAACATGATATTAGTAAGAGTTGGCTGATGTTGAACTTGAATTTGGAGACTGTGATAGGTCCCTTAACTTGAGTGTCCCATTTATTCTCCATTACAATTCAACAAAGTAGGGACTGTTACACTTCTCATTAAAGCAAGACACAGAACACATTGGCATCTTCTTCTGGGATGCTCAGAAGATTAACTGTGGAACTCAGATTGTACATAGGAAAACCACACCCTTAATCCTTACATTGCCCAGCCCGAGCCACTTCTCCTCCATACTCCCTACTATGACCTGCTCACTTGTCTATTACCAATCCCTTCCTGAACCTGTGGGCCTCTAACTTCATTATTCATCAAGCAGCTCAGTCCAAGATCTGTGGTTGGTGCTCAATGAATTGTTACTATGTGTGCAAATACTTATAATGGTGGACAGTTTAGGCATCTGGTCAACCATCTTGAAGCAGGCCATGCCCATGCCTCTTGGGCAGATGCCAGTTTGTTATATAGGGATCCAACTGGGCATGTGCACTAGGCACAGTAAAATCTGGGTGAGACAGCCCTGAGTAGCTCCACATTCTCTCCCCAGCCTTGCTCCTGCCAGTTTCTAAAATGCCTCCTTCTCAAACATGCTTGCCTCTTACACCTGGAGCTCCCCCAGTAGGAGTCTGTGAGGTAACCTAGTAATGACCAGAAATGCAGTGAAATGACTGGACACTGACTCTTCTTTTCCAAAAGAAGGTCACTGGTAAACAGTAACATTGAAGATCAGGTAAGACAGGCCACCACAAGATGAGGCCACCTCTATCACGTGGATCAATAGGCTTTTGAATGCCAGAATGGTGAAATGGCATTTGAGATAGCGAGGGCCTTCTCGCCTGCTTTCAGGGATATATGTATACTTAGGGGATGCTAAAACTATACTTAAGAATCCCGATTTATCCTTCTTTTAAGTGAGGCACTATCTATAATGTCTTCTCTTCTCCTCTCTGTTAATTTGGTCCCCAAAATGCATCCTGCATCTTCTCTCTTTCACTGTTTTGGATTCCCTTAGACTAGAATGTTTGTGATCATGCATCCACTAAACTACAACCACAGAGGTTTCTTTTGAGTTTCTTGAGAAACAGAAACCCTTCCCTACTTCAGGGTCTTTACCTAGTTTTCCTTCTGCCTGGAGTTCTTCCTTTGACAGTCTTCACAGACCTAACTCAATCTTTTCCACCAACTCTTAGTTGAGAGGTCATATCCCCGGATAATTCTTCTCTGCCATCCCTAATTGAAGTACAAACTCATCTCAGTCTGCAATGAATTATGTTTTTATGTGTGGGGTGAGATCTGTGTGTCTGTAAGCTCCAAGGGGGCAGTGACCTTGCCTGTCTTGGTCTACTCTTGTATCTCAGTGACTCCCCTGAGGACAAGCACACAGTAAGCTTCAGAGATGTTTATGGAATGACTTCTGAATAATGACATTATCTCTACTTTCTTGTAATAAGTCTTGTGCATAAATTAGTGCCTCTTCTGTCCCCTTCATGGCAAGCACCGTCCATCAGTACTTGTGTTAACTCAGGAAAATAAGACAATAATAATGATGATTATATTGAACTGCTTCCAAGATTCCTCAGGAATATTCTGTCTGCCTTTTTAAAGCCAGTTCAATTGTTGGATTCTCAAAGCAAGCTCCGGGGTCCACCTACTTCTGAGTCACTTGGGAGGAACACTGACTAAATGCAGATTCATTGGTCCTCCTCGGGCTGATGAATCAGAATCGCTGATGCTGAGCTGCAGGGATGTGCATTTGCACCAGGTAACCCAGGCAACTGTTACCTGCAAGGAGGTGTTAGCATCACAGATGGAGAGTGTTTAATGTCACCTGTTCCCTGTCCATACATTTATCGGATTGCTCAACAGAAGCACCTCTGGGTGCTCAACTAAGCAGTTTTGTTATTTAAAAAAAAAAAACAAAAAAACTACAGACTGTATAAGAGGAAGCAGACATCTAACAAATCACATGGTTCCAATTTTAAGCAGAAAATGCATCAGCTCTGTTTTCTGATCCTGAGCTTAGGTTGGAGTAAATCTGCTCAGGGACTTTCTCCAGGCTTAGCCATCCCTGGGGCTGAGCACAGGGCAGAAGACTCCGTTTTCGTCTACAGTGAAGCCTGTCTGGGTCAGGAATAGAATCAAACTGCCAAAAAGGTAGCAAGGCTGTAATTTGCATCTAATAAAAGTAGGATTTATAGAACAAAAGCCCTAATAGCTCTACTCTGCAGTGCTGGTATGGAAATGATGCCCATCGCTTTCTTTGCTTTCTCAGACCTATGCGATCCAATAATGATAATCATGGCTAAATTAAGTGAATGCTTATTTTGTGCCAGCTCACCCTTTTAACTGCATTATCTCATTTAATTCACATGCATTCCTGTGAGGCAGGCAGCGATGTTTCCATTTTATGGATAAGAAAAGAGGGGCTTGCTGAAACCGATTTGGCTCAGTGGTAGAGCATCTGTCTGCGGACTGAAAGGTCTCAGGTTCAATTCTGGTCAAGGGCATGTACCTTGGTTGCGCATTCCCCAGTAGGGGTTGTACAAGAGGCATCTGGTGGATGTTTCTCTCTCATGGACGTTTCTAGCTCTCTATCTCTCTCCCTTCCTTTCTGTAAAATATCAATAAAATATATATTTTTAAATCAATAAAATATATATATTAAAAAAAGAGGGGCTTAATTTAAGGAAAGTCACTTCCAGCTACCAGTGATGCTATCAGTCCTGAGGCAGGTAGGGGACCCTGGATGTGAGGTTTGCTTTAACCCGCAGTATGTTTTGCTTTCTTCTGAGCCTTGCAAAGAAGATAGAGCCTGGATTACTGGGGAAGAATCACTGCTTTGACTCCCAGCTCTGCACACACTAGCTGTGCCTCCTCAACGAGGCACATTGCTTTCTGAACCTCAGTGTTCATATCTGTAAAACGGGGACAGTGAGATTTATCTGTGTGAGTGATTAGATGATGCGAGTCAAACATCCACAAACTGCATGAGTGAAGGTTCTCAATCCAGGGAGCTCTGTCATGATTGTACACAGTCTGACTGTACACAGAGTATTCATTTGGGGACACTGCACTTCCAAAGGAGCGAGGACAGACTGAAGCAGGGAGAGACCAGGATGGCGAGATGCATGTCCACTCAGGCAGGGCTGGAGTAACAGGCACTTCAGTTGCAGAAGTGACCCACTTATTCATTTACAAAGCAACCACCACCCCTGGGGACACTGGGAAAATAGAGGTGAACAAGACAGATCAGGTTTCTGTGTAGCTTTAACCTGCGTAGATAATTTAAAATTGTGATATGAAAGAGAAGCAGTAGAAGTGTCTTAACAGAGGCGACTGCAATAAGTATTTACTAGAGAGGAAATTAGACTTCTTGAGGCCCTTCGGTTCTAGAAAAAGAACTCTAACTCAGGCACAATTAGAAGGCCAGGAGACCTTTCTAATGACTCCCCGGAACTGCATGGTGTACGAACAAATGCTAAAAACAGACAGCAGCTGGGTACCCCCACTGGAGGGATCTTCATACACCCCAAGTCTCATAGGTTTGGTGATTGCCAAGGTCAACCCTTGACCCCAGCGATGTTGTGTCTGCCTTGCAGTGCTTTCTGAAAGGCATTGCTTTGAATGAAGAGGTCGATGGAACGTAACAACCGCCAGTGTCTGAACAACCCGAATGCCCAGAGAGGACATTCAACCACTAGGATGTTAGAGAAAGCAGTATAATATAATGGCTTAGAACATGGATTTTTGGAATGAAATAAACACTGGTTCAAATCCCAGCTCTGTCATTTACTGGCGATGGGACCTTGGGCAAGGTAATTCAACAGTAAAAATGTGATGTGATAATACGAGTGACCTTGTTAGGGTGTCTGAGGATTTAATGAGGTTGCGCACCTACAGCAAAGCAGAGCTATGAACTGGAGTGTGCCTGCCCTTCCCGTGTGCCCAGGCAGCCTCCTCCCCACACCCACTGCCCCCCTTTGGAAACCAGGGCTGCCCTGCCTGACTCTGGTCTCCAAAGAGTCCTCCTTTGTTTCCTGAGAGCTCAAACTAGGGCCCAAGTAATGGGCCTGATCTGATGCAGCCCAAGAACTCCGGTCATTGTACTTGACTTGGATGTCCATAATTTGTACATTTTGGATAACAGTTTATTGCTAAGAGGGAAAACCTTTAGCTGAATCCAATACATTCACAGCAAGCGAAGCAGGAGGAAAATGCCTAATTCTGGCTTGTTAGCTGCTGAGCTTCTGAGAACAGAATCAGCTTAGCCGCTTGCAAATAAGCAAGCATCACAGAACTTGGTTGAGCTGGCAAGAAGGTAACAAGCTGTGTATGAAAACCCTGGGATTAAATCTCCGCAGCAAAATTGCTCGGTGCACAGGATCAAAAGAGCTGCAAGGGGAGAGAGACAATGCTCTGCACACCCGCCCGACCTTTCCCTTCAGGGGCCCCCCAAAGAGCGCGTGCCTTGGCGCCTTATCAAAAAATAAGACTGTGCTTTAGATTATAATTAAAACAATAAATTCTTCTCCCCTGCGTGGGTCCTGATTAGATTGTTGACACTGTGTCAAGCTGTTAGGGAGATAAACTCGGGCGGCTGCTTGTGCTCACCACACTGCTCACTCTTGAGTCCCTGGGATGGTGTTTTTCACAGGACGACTTGCAAATAGCGCACTGGAGTTTCTTTCCTTCTATTTCTCTATCAACATTGATGCTCCTGGGAGCTCGCATCTCGGTATGTGATGAAGGTCTCAGTGTGAGCCATTTAGGGATCTGAGGAACTTGTTTGGCAGGAGAAAGGTCAGATGATAAGCGTGTGCACTGGGAACTGTAAAGTCTCCCAAAGATGAGTTGTTGTAAACTGTGGCACGTGCTGCCAGGCCAGCCTCTGAACTGGGACGGGAGAGATGCACTGGTCCTCTTGTTTCTCAAGCCACAGGGAAGGGTCGGGGTGCTGCTAGAGTCACACGGTCCCAACCAAATTCCCTAACTCAGGAATTGGGGGCCTTAGCAGCAGGGTGTCAGCCAGATTGAATGGTTTTAGTTCCTGAGCACAACAGGCTATGTTAGTCTCACTCTTGACCTTGGCATATGAGCTTCCCTTGCCTGAAATGAACTTCAGGTACAGGTGCCATGGCAGTAGGTTGTTGACCCTGTCTTTGGGCAACCCCAATTCATCCTTCACAATTCAGTTTAGATGTAACTTCCTCCATGTAGCAATTTAAGTAAAGATTTATTTGTAATAGTTTATTTTTTTATGAGAGAGAGAGAGAGAGAGAGAGAGAGAGAGAGAGAGAGAGAGAATTATTGTCTTGCTTATTTATGCATTCATTGATTTTCAAATGTGCCTTGCTGACAGGGCATCAAACTATTAAACCCCCAACCTTGGCATATTGAGATGATGCTCTCTCTAATCAACTGAGCAACCTGGCCAGGGCTGGAATAGTTTTAGATTTAGTAAAAGTTGCAAATATAGTAGAGTTCCCATATATCCTTACTTTAGTTAATATTTTTGTTAATATTGCTAATTGTTAATATCTTACATTATGGTGCTATAATTCTTATAATGAATGAAGCAATAATAAACATATAATTTACAATTTTAACTATTTTAAGTGTACAGTTCAGTGGTATTAAGTATATTCACAATCTTTTGCAACCATCACCACCAACTATCTCCAGGATTTTTTTTACCTTGTAAAAGTGACACTCTATATTTATTTAACATTAACTTCCTATTTCCCCTTCTGCCCAGCTCCTGGCAACCACCGTCCCACTTCCTATATCTATGAATTTGATTACTCCAAGTACCTTATACTAGTATAAGTGGAATTATACATGATTTGTCATTTTGTGATTGGCTTATTTTACTCAGAATAATGTCTTCAAAGTTCATCTCTATTGCAGCCTGTGTCATAATTTTGTTTATTCATCTGTTGATGGACAGTTGGGTGGATTCCATCTCTTGATTCTTATTAATAGCATTGCTCTCATAGTCTTTCTTGACCCACATATTACCAAGATACATCCCATGATCACTCTATTACGGTGCTTGCTTCATGGGAATATAAGAGGTTTTTTTTTTTTGTTTTTTTTTTTAAATGTCAAATCAGTGAGTTATTTACCATTGTTTCCCATGACATAGAAGTGTGCCTGGCTCATATGAGGTTCACAGCAAATATTTTCTTTTTTAACATATTTTATTGATTTTTTACAGAGAGGAAGAGAGAGGGATAGAGAGTTAGAAACATCGATGAGAGAGAAACATCGATCAGCTGCCTCTTGCACACTCCCCACTGGGGATGTGCCCGCAACCAAGGTACATGCCCTTGACCGGAATCAAATCCAGGACCTTTCAGTCCGCAGGCTGACGCTCTATCCACTGAGCCAAACCGGTTTCGGCCACAGCAAATATTTTCAATGAGTGACATTGGAATGGATGGATGGATGGATGGATGGATGGATGGATGGATGAGTGGGTGAACAGATAGATGGGTGAGTTGATGGTTAGGTAGATGGGTAGGTAGGTGGATGGATGGATGGATGGATGGATAAAAAGATGAAGATATCCAGAGGATGGGCCTAAGCTTATACCTCAAGGAGCTCAATTTGATTCCTGCTATTAAACCCAATGTTTAAACATGTTATTATAAAACAAGAGTTTAGAATAAAGGAAGAACATCACATTAAATTTACATAGAGGAGAGAGCAAGAATGGAGTTTTGGGTAGTTTAAGGGAGTATATACTTAATTATATTTTGCTCAATATTTTAATAAAATAAATTAGTGAAAAATGCCCCCATGGTCTTACTGCCAAAATAAATTCTACTGCTTTTTAAATATAAAAGTAACTCATAAACTGATAATTTATAGGGAAAGGAATAATTGAAATTAAAATTATAAATTTTCTTCTTGTTAATTTTATCTACAAATATAATCGCAGTAACTACATATTGTATATTTACAACCATTCTTGGGAGAACTTTCTGTAGATAGTATACATCTGCCATGTTTATTTTTTTCCAATGGGTGTCTACTCATTCACCACACAGTGATATCATCACTTCACTATTCATTTTCAAGGATTGAATCATGATATCCCCTAATTTATGAGAAATTAAAAAAAGGGGGCAGAAATGGCTTTTTTAAAATGCCTAAACACATCATCTCAGAAAAGGGGAGAACCCAGAAATGTTGAACTCAAACATGATTTGAAGTTCTGTCCATTTTCTAGTCCTCAATGAATGTATTTAAAGTGGAAGAGACAGAAGAGGTTAAGACCTTCAGTCTCCTTCCTTTAAGAGTGATGTGTGGTTCTCTTCTGCCTGGGAGCCCCAGGGTCTGACCCACAGCTTGGCTGTCACTACTGCTGGGAAGAGGTGTCACTGACTTGGCATGCCCTCATTCCATGTTATTTCCTACTTCCAGGGGTCAAATGTCAGCCCTCGTCAGTGTGGGCTGCAGACGCTAATGAAAAGGAGTGTAGGCTGGATTTTTCTTATAGTACAGATGAGAAAAAGTGGTGAAAAACATTTCAACATATGTTTGACACAACTTAACTGCTATACCCAGCATCTCTCTTTCAATACACCTTCATCATATTTGGCATTATTACAAATAAAAAGTCAAAGAGCATGTAACACATTTCTGATACCTTCTTTTTCTCCATAGTGTAAAGGGAGAAAACCTAGCTTCTCTTTGAAATCTGAGATAGAAATATACAGACATTTACATACAGATATAGATATGCACATATAGATGTAGACATAAGCCATTTTTCTTTTCTTTACGGTAAAATGTGGCTAGTCTGCTACAAAATCTGAGTATGGTACTGAGGGAGGGGGTATCTAAATTTTCCATTAATATAGCTCCTTCTTACAGCTGTCATACTTGATTGTTTATGGGTTAACTCATTTGGAAGTCAATATTCTTTACTGTGGCCACATTGCAGGTCTCAAAACCACTGTTATAAAACTTGCAAAGAAAACATTATGCTATTTTGATATAGAATAATTCATCTTTAGAATATTACATGTGTTCAGTACTCAATGCAAACATACAATTAATATAAGGTTTACTGTGAAATGCCTCCTTCCACTCCCTCCCCAGCATCCCAGTTCTACCCCCAAGAGGTTCCTCTGTTACTATTTTTGTGCTTTCATTTCAGAGATAGTCAATTACTATACAAACATATTCATATAAATAATAGCAAGTGGTTATATTACAGGAAAAGCAAATCCAGGGTGATGGTCCAATTGTTTCATTAAAAACAAAAGGCACAGGAAAGAATACTTGTCCTACAGAATTTATTAAATATAAATCTTATTAGATAAAGAATAGAATGATAGGTTGAATCTGAGAATATTCTCTTAAGTGCATACTGCTTCATTTACAACAAGCACAATATTAACACCACAGGATTGGAGGTATGAAAAAAACAAACACATAGATTGGGCAATGTTTTCATCAGCTGTGCCATGTTCTTAACTTCTCTGAGCCTCACCTTCCTGGTATGCTAACTAGTGCTCTGGTGCACAGATTTGTGCACACTGAAAGTAAATTAATTAGAATGTGGACAGATAAGCCTGGGAGCCATCCTTCCATGGTCCCTCCGTAGCTGTTTACCTGGGCTGCATCAGAATCACTGATGCTGAGCTGCAGGGATGTGCATTTGCACCACGTAAATCACTGATGCTGAGCTGCAGGGATGTGCATTTGCACCACGTAACCCAGGCAACTCTTACCTGTGAGCAGTGTCCCTCAGGCTGATGGGATCCTTTGGCCTGACCTGCAGGGATTGGGCTGAAACTGGCTCTCCCACATCCCCTAAGGGGTCCCTGATTGCAAGAAGGTGGTTCTTGAGTGACGCACCTCAGAATTGGGCTCCCTCCTCTCTGATACCAGGTGCCTCACCAGAGAACCGCTGCTGCCAAGTCACCACAGCCAGGCAGCTCCTGCATTGAGTGTCTGCTCCACTGTGGTCAATGTGTATTATACATATGAGCCAGTCAGATGGTCGCTTAGTCTTTTATATATAGATGAAGAGAAGAATTCTGGTGTCCAAGGATTTATACCAAAGGTGAATAAAAGAACCTGGTGTGTAGTAAATAATCAATGACAGTGATTTGCTTATTTTCCTCTTTTCGTCCCTATATTATAATTACTGGGACTACTCCTCAAGCAATAACATCTTCTTATGCTATATTTGGCTAAATTTGAGGGAAAGAGAGAGAGAGAGAGAGAGAGAGAGAGAGAGAGAGAGAGAGAGAGAGAGAGAAGAGAGAAGAGAAGAACCCAAGAGCGTAGTTTATTCTTGATAGTGAACATGATCTCTGATCCTCTCTTTGGGCTTCCTAGTGCACTTCACTTCACTATGAAGACAATCTATTTACACCTCTAATGCTTTACTGTTAAAGGCAGATTTTCCCTTCAGGCTAGTTTAGTGTGATTTGACGATGCCCAGGGTTAGCTGGTGAACAGCCAGCCCTAAAAACCTGGTTATTGAGTCAGATTCCCTTCATTCCTTATTACATGTGTGACTTTTGGCAAGTTATAAGGTTTACCTTGCCAGTCCTTAATGTTTGTGTCTTTAAAATGGGCAATTAGTAAAACGAACTTCTAGAATTTCTGGGGAGGACTATAAGAGGTGATAAATACACAGCATTTAGCAAGGGGGTTCTAATCATTGAGCATGGTAAACATTACTTGTGTATCAGCTATTACTATCAATGCTGTTTAGTTAGCCAAACCCTTTCATCCATTTCATCTCATCACCCATCCATTGATGGAGTGAGTGCCTGTGCCATTGAAGGCACCATTGCTGAGCCAGTTTTCCTCTGTGGTTCTTTCATGTCCTACGCTTGTGCTCCAAGTAATTCCCACACTGTCCACGTGTTTTTGGCAGAGTAGAGACTTAAGCCAGGAGTCTTTTGAGAGTTTTTATGAGCTTAGAAAAGACAGATGGGTGTCTCCTTAATGCCCCCATGCTCCTCCCAATGGTTGGGTTTCCTGCAGAGACCCTGCCATTTTCCATTGATTCATAGGAACTCAGGATGGGGGGAATAGAAAAGGGGAAAGCACGTGATTCCACTTTCTGTGCTGGGTGAGACTACTGATGAATAGCTTAGGAGGATGCCTCACAGATAAGTGTTCTGATAGAGTTATATAGCTATTATTATGTTTCTGGAGCCAGAGTCCTTGGTTAAAATCCTAGCTTGACTTGGGCCTGCATGACCTTGGACAGGCAATTCAACCTATTTGGGTCTCAGTTTCCACATATGAAAATGAGAATTAAATTGTTCTAACTAGCTAAAGCAGCTAATTTAGCCCCTGAAATATATCAAAGTCTGTAAATTCTGGTGATTGCTTATTGTTATGATATAGAGTTTATTGAGTGTTCAGTGTATGGAACAGAATTGAGAAGTTCACACCAGAGAGGCAACTGCAGTGTAGTTATGCATAAAAGAGGCTCTAGAGTCTGAATGTTTGAGGTTGAATCATCACCCAAATGAGTATAAGTTGTGATCTTAATCTCCTGACCCCTTTCTTTTCTTCAGATCCTTCATCTGTAATATTTGAGAATTTGATGAGATTATGCCTAACATGTATGGAACACTTAACAAATGTTGGTTGTTCTCATCATAGGTAACCATTACAACTGTTAGATGGTGTTACCCACAGTGAGTCAACCCAGAGCAACTAAGTAACCTGCCCAGGTTGATATGATTCATATGATACAAGAAGCACACTTGAGTTTGTCAGTTCTTGCAGGAGTCGGGGCTACATAAGAAATATTCTGAATATGAAGTTATCTTCATCTCCCAGGCCTAATGATGCCCAGTTGTCCCTGGAAATGTCACCTCTGGGGCACATTTTATAGACTACAAAATTAAGTCCCTCACTTCATTTTCCCAGGAAGACTCCTCTGAAGCACAGCTTGGTACTCCCGCAAATCCACACCACAGAGGCCAGGTGATGTCAGTAGGATTTGGTCTCCCTACACAATCCCTGCAAAGATGTATGAGGCTGCATATAAATTGCATTGAATTTGGTCAGCCATGGTCTAGCATTGCTTTTGTGCTGAATATCACTGAAAAGTATGAAATGGAGATTACATTTTCAATTCGGGCTTTTTTCCCAAAGCTCTGCAGAGATGCGCCCATTCCTATCCATCAGAACAGAATTGCATTGGTGTGGAGTCCCAGACTTTGCTTCTTTTACAGGAAAGTGTCTCCGGCACTTGCTGCCAGAAGGCCGCAGTGGGCAATGCTCTCTTACACAGCTAGTTTCTTTATTCCCCTTTTCCCAAATCTCTGTCTTTTCTTACCACTTTTTCTTCTTATGATCCCTCACCCATGAGGATCACAAAACCAACCACAAAAAAAAATTGGCATTCTTATGGATGCTAAAATTGGTGTATCTGTCTCTTGGGTTGTTCAGAGCAAAAATAAGACATTGATGCAAATGTGGTTCATCCACTGACAATGAGAAACATACTTATTACTTCTTCCTGAAATACATATATTCATACCAGCTATTTCAGTTCCTCTCCCCAAACAGCCCTAAATCATTGTCAGTGCCTCAGCTCCAGCTTGGGTCTATGAGGAGCGTACTTACTGGTGGAGGGGTGGGGGAGGTGGTTATACATCTGGCTTTTACATCAGCATCAGCTTCAATATTTCAACAGCCCGTTCTCCCCGTGTTCTTTGCCTCTCCTTCCTGCCCCCTGAACGTGATTGCCTGGCTGACTCCCCAAAGAGAGGATGTGCTAAGTGAACTTGACAGATTCCAGGCTGGCTCCATATGGCAAGGCCTGAGTTACATGTTCCTGGGATCCCCTAAGCTGCTCTCACCTTATTAAGATGGCAGTAACTACATGCAAGTCGAGTTCACTGCACCAGCTTTAAATCTTTGGGCCCTGGAGACCAGCCTCAGGCTTCAAGGTGGAATTGGATGCAGCACCCACCCTGCTTCACATTTGACCCTTTCCTTTTCTTCCCAAACACACATATCCTGAACTCAGAGAAAAGTTTTGGGAATTGTGGAGGTGAGAGACATGGAGAAAATTAACTTTGAATCAAATAAGTTGCATTTCAAATAAATGAGCATAAGTAAGGACTGGAGTTGAGTTCCACATTTCTAAATAATAGGAATTTATTAGAATGAGTCTGTGAAAGAGAATTACTTGATAGCTTTTCACTTTACCCAGGATATATGGAATGCTTTTCTGCCTTTATATAATAGTTTTCCATATTCTGAGAGCCTGATCATTGTGTAGAATAGAGAATACTAAGAAGACAGAGGATCATCTTATTTATATAGCTAAGAGGGACTGCAATAGGAATGCAGTTCACTCCAAGTGGCTCAAGGGGAAAATACATCCCAAGGACAAGCTCTCCTTGGGGTGAGGGTATGGGGAGGAGAAAGAGATTGGATTCTGAAATGGCCCAGGAACTGGAGCTGTCCAACTGGAGAAGGTGCTGAAGGGTTCATGGAGCTGCTTGCAGTGGATGGAGAGGAGAAGGCCATTCTTTGTAGGATGTTTTAAGTTCCTTCCAGTTCTGAGGTTCCTAGATTCTTGGCATTGACACACCCACTGTGAGATGATTTCCAATGCAAGCTGAATGGACATAGTCATAAATGATTCACGTTCTTTCAGAAGCCATTTTGCCGCTTTTCACTAAATACAAAAAAACCTCAAACTCTGAATTTTGGGAATTGAAACAGTTTGTATTTCTTTGAGCTAAAAAAACTATCAATGAGTGGCTTAAATGAAAAGAACAATGTTGTTTATATAATAAGAAGCCTTGAAGTAAGTTGTTTTAGAGTTGGTTAATCAGCTTAGTGTCATCATTAAAAACTCAGGTTCTTGACATTCTGTTATTTTTGCCACTCACATATCTTGGCATTTAGCCCTTACTTCTCATGATCACAGGATGCTTTCTAAGGCTTCAGACATCTTGGCCTCACCTCCCTGTCTCAAGCATAAGAGAACAAGAATAAAGCTCTTACTGTTTGCAAGTGTTTGTCTTAAGAAAAACTAGAAAGGAGACATCAAGTTACACCTTTCTTTCTTTCTTTTTTCTTTTTTTTTTTTTTTTGCCAGACCTGGGTGACATACACACAAAATGTAACTGGGCGGCCCTAACCAGTTTAGATCATCATTATTTATTCCCTAGAGCTGGTTAAGTTGTCTGCTGGTTAAGAGTTCCAGTAGGATAGTTCCTGTACTTAAATAAACTGGAGTTCTATTAGTACATTAATAGTGGGGTGAATTCCAGGTAGTTAGCAATTATTATCCACCATAAAAATCCATCCAATTTATATGGTACAGATCTCTTATATTTTAGAACTTTCTTTTCAATCAATACACTCCTAAGAGTCATAGGCTCAACCTTGACTTCTATGCCCAAGGGACAAGATCTAGCCTCCTCCTTCCTGTGAATATGAAAGAGACAGTCTTTAATATTTTCAGACACTTGGGATTCTCCTTTTCAAAATGGTAATGACTTTCTCCTGGGACTTGAAGTTGTTGATGAATCAAGGTAATCAGGATAATGAAGCTATCATTTTAATTTACTGAATGCTTGTTATGAGCCAAATATTGTGCAAATATTTTACACATAATTAGTATT
This sequence comes from Vespertilio murinus, assembly GCA_963924515.1. Lineage (NCBI taxonomy): Eukaryota > Metazoa > Chordata > Mammalia > Chiroptera > Vespertilionidae > Vespertilio > Vespertilio murinus. The sequence continues at coordinate 92,181,577 of OZ004705.1, read as the reverse complement.
CATTGAATGATTGCAAAGCTGATTTCTTAGGAGGATGAGGGTTAGGAATTATTTTACACTAATGTCTCAGGAGGTAAACCTGAGCTAACAATGGTTGGACTCCAAACCAGTCCATTTTACTGCTCTGGGTACAACCTTCATCAGTATCGTCTTGCTTCTATAGGCACTTAGAAATGGGGATTTGGAAGAGGAAAGGCTTGCCCATGACAGCTTCCTGCTGGTAAAAAGTGAGAGGGCCCTCTGAGTGTCAGATTCAGAATTTTATGTTTTCTCATCTGTAAAATTCTTCCAAACTTCTCACCAACATCTCACCTGGAATCATGGATTATAGGGGTTGACAACTTCAGTTCCAAACCTATGTTAAAATAACCTCTCACTTTAATTTCCCCTCTGAGGTATGGTTGGGGTGGCATGTGTGGAGGAGACCCTCTGCAATGTCTACCAAGAGCAAAGCTTAATATTTTCAGGATTTTATTTTTTTAAGGAAAGTAATGACTGTTATTTATCCATGCATGTGTTTATTCATAAATTTAGTTACATTGAATTCAGCATCTATTATGCATGACTTTGTCATGCTTTACAAATAGAATCTCCAACTATACAAGACATACTTCACCTACCTAGAATCTACTCGCCAAGGATAAAAGACAAGTGACAATTAAGTGCAGCATAGATTTGCAGGTGCTAGGATCAAAGTAGGAATGTACACTCAACACTATTGAGGTGAAGGGAGTGAGAACGAGGGAGACTGTTGAGAGAAAGTTTAATTAAGTTTAGCCTTGGGATTTGATGAATTTATCAACTTGATTGACAATGGGAGCAGAGCAGGATAAAGTATTTCTGAGTAGGGGGATTAGGTGAGGAAATGTGGGGAGAGTGGTTGGAATGAAGAATGGGGCAATGTGGAAGGAGACGGCTGGACAAGTGGACATGGGAAAATGATTGTGTCTCTTTGGGAGATCTCAAGTTATTTGGTATGAGGTCTAAAAGTCAAAGACAAGAAGAGGAAAAAGGATTTGCTTACTTTCCAAACTAAGCAACTGCATGAACATGGCCAGAGTTGCCAACTCTCTGAACCTCAACTTTTTAAAAAAAAATCTAGAAAGTGTTCTCAGTTACTGTTGTATTTATTTGTGTCCTACTTGCCAAATAAATGGGTCCCATGTAAATGGCAAAGATGTTCTAGGCCCTAGGAATTTTGAAAACCTAAACTTTGCATAGTTCCCCATTCCTGGAATCAATACCTTGGAATAGCTCTGTTTATCTTAGTGCTCTAATCTGTTAACTCAATGAGTGAAGGTAGAAAGTGCCATCATTTCCTTGGTTTCTGATATGCCAAGCATTGCATTAGCTTTTTTCACACATACTATCGCACTTAAGCCCCACAGCCACTATGGAGAAGTAGAAGAGATCATTTGATTATCCCCAATTCTAAGAGAGAGAAGAGATCAAATATGCATGACCTCACTTAGGTAAGAGTGGAAAGAGTTTGGTTTAAGCCCAGGTATTTGACTTTGCAATGTTTGCTTTTTCTTTGACCTTTCCCTGACCCAGGACACTTGAGCAGTCTTTGAGCCATTGTCTCTAAGAAAGGACTTGGGCACCTTCTTACTTTTGGGTGAAGGCAGTGGGGCAGGCAGGCCTGAAGTTTGCAGTACCAAATCATTCTTGTGCATCTCATGCTGGCTGATGGATGTGCTCCCTGCTCTCCATCTTGGGGCTAGACTGCATAGGCAATTGTGGCTGAAGTTGTTTCTTTAGTGTCAGATGGCATCAAGCTCCACCTTCTGTCCCACACACCTGATTGTCAGCAGAGCTCTATGTGAAAAGTATATGCTGGAACAGCCCTCACTTTCATAATAGACATTTTCAGCTTAAATATTATTTTTATATATTTTAGTAGTATTTTGGGGAAAATAAATGTGATGTAAGCATTAGTTCTAATTTTCACCAGCTCAGGTTTTTTTGTTTGTTTGTTTCTCTTTAATTCCTATGCTATTTACTTCTTGAAAGCTGCAAGCTCTTTGTTCATTACCCTCCTTATTTCAAGCACAGACTTATTTTCAGTTGTGATTCCCTGTTGCCTGGAGGCCTCAGTACTGTCTGAGCAGATTCAGTGCTGAGAGCTGAGTGTGGAGCCAGAGTGCAGGCCACTTTCTGCTGCTGAGAAATCCTCTTTCCTCTGAGGGCACATGCTTGCCTGTAGAGGGGTGTGGGAAACCATTTGTGAGAAGTCGTAATTAATGATCTGCTGGGTGTTGGCACTTATGGAGGAAGCAGAAAGCCGCCGGGAATTGGAGTAGCCTCATAGATAAGAGTTGTCCTCTGAGGCTCCATGTCCCCTTGGGGAAGAAACAGATGTTGGAAGGGGTAGGGGAAGACACAGAGGCTCCCTTTCTCTCTGCAGCCTTCCTGGCTGTAACCTGTTTGCTTCTCATGTGTGATAGCACAGAGATGTGGACAAAGAACTTGGCTTTGCGACAAAAGATTCTCAGCTTGAATTCTGCCTCTGCCTCTTAACTCCTTTTGATGCCTGGGCAGGTTACTCCACTCTCTCAGCCTCAGTGTATCCATCTGCAAAATGGAGTGAGTGCCTCCTACTCTGCAAGGCTATTTGGATTGAAATTGCACAATAATGTAAAGGGAATGTAGCCTCAAAAGTGCTAGGAAAAATATTAAACAAGGCAGCTTTCCATCTTTAGGGTGTTGACACTTGTGTGGATAATGAAAGTGATGTTATCTAGATAACAGGGAGACTTGTACATATTTTGTTAAATATTTCAGTAGGATCTATGCACATATTCCTAATGATATTAGCTATAAAGTGCTACCAAAGTGTGTGTGTGTGTGTGTGTGTGTGTGTGTGTGTGTGTGTGTGTATACCATAACAACTAAAGGCTCAACCAAACACTGGAAGTCAGTCCTGCAGCCAGTGCTGGGTTGTTGTGGCGACACAGCACTGACTGTTGAGGGGACTTTAGATCAGGCCCAGAGAGAGGCCTGGAGAGAGAAGCAGGGTCTGATCTGTAGCCTCCGTGGCAGCTGTTGATCAGCCCTTGCCTCTCTCTTTCTCTCTGGGCCTGGCCTGCAGTGCACCTCTCTTTCTTTCTGGGCCTCCGCGGGGGGCTGCTGATCATCCCCACCTCTCTTATCAGGCCTGGAGATAGGCCTGGAGACATTGATTGGCACAGAATCCAACCAATCAGAACCAAACCTGGGTGAACTGTGAGGAGCCAATGGCTACCTAGGAGGCGGGGCTTTTGACACTGACTGGCATAGAAACCAACCAATGAGAACCTAATCTGGGTAAACAGTGAAGGCAGAACCTAAGGTGGGGACTGAGGAAGGGTTTTAAGGCAGTTGGGGGAAAGATCAGACTGGCAGAGGAGGGCAGTTTGGGGCAAGATCAGGCCAGCAGGAGAGGGGAGTTGGGCATGAGATCAAGCCAGCAGGGGAGAGCAGTTAGGGGCAATCAGGCAGGCAGGCAGAGTCAGTTAGGGGTGATCAGGCAGGCAGGGAGGTTAGCAGTTAGGAGCCAGTGGTCCCAGATTGTGAGAGGGATGTCCAACTGCTGGTTTAGGCCCAATCCCTTTGAACATCCCCCAAGGGATCCTTGATTGGTGAGGGTGCAGGCTGGGCTGAGGGAACCCCTCCCCCATTCATAAATTTTATTCACCAGGCCACTAGACCTATATAATAAAGAGGGAATATGCAAATTGACCATCACACCTCTCACACTAGATGGCCACCCCCATTTGGTCATAAGATGGCTGTCACAAGATGATCAGCAGGGGAGGGCAATTGTGGGTGATCAGGCCAGCAGTGGAGGGCAGTTTGGAGGAAACCAAGCCAGCAGAGGAGGCCAGTTAGAGGAGACCAGGCCTGCAGGGGAGGGAAGTTGGGGGCAACCAGGCAGGCAGGGGAGGGAAGTTAGGGTCGACCAGGCCAGCAAGGAAAGGCAGTTAGGGGTTACTGGGCTGGCAGGGGAGGGCAGTTAGAGGTGACTGAGCCTGCAGGGGAGGGCAGTTGGAGGCTACCCAGCTGGTAGGGGAGGATAGTTGGGGGCGACTGGGCCAGCAGGGGAGCAGTTAGGCATCTGTCAAACTGGCAGTGGGTAGTAAGGGGGTTTATCAAACAGGCAGGCAGGGGAGCAGTTGGGATTTAGGCCCAATCCCAACATCCCCCAAGGGGTCCCTGATTGGAGAGGGTGCAGGCTGGGCTGAGGGATACCCTCCGCCCCACACACAGTACATGAATTTCTAGGCCTCAAGATATACATAAAATAATGGAAATTGCTCTTCTTTGGTAAAGTATTCAGATGTCTTTTAGTGTGAGTTACTGTCTTTTGGTGAATTAGCGATAATCCATCATACCTTAATTTGATCCTGTTTGCTGTTGGGCTATTTTGGAAATTAACTTACCCCCTCAAGTGACTATAGGCTGTTAATCCCTGAATGAAATCCTATATACAGTGACAACTGAAAATATCTCCTATTGAGAAGTGATCGGAATTTCTTGTCCCAAACTCATAAGGCTGCTCTGACGATTATAGGAAATGGAGCTTGTAAGTCAAATGTCACAGTGTCTTCACAGATCGGGCACTGAGGATGGTCACAACAGCACCAAGCCTCCTGCTTTATGGCAATGATATTTGCAACATCTACCCCTTAGTGTATCAGACAGAAGTACACGATCTGGGTACAATGCTGGCACATTTTAAGAGCCTCAAAGATGTCAGTTATAATAGTCCTTAACTACATCTTCTCAACAACCTTTCTAAGTGCATCAGATGAGGAATTTGGGGCTCAACGAAGCTTGTCCTTGAGCCATATTGTGGTGATAACATTGTGAGGCATATAAATGTCAAATCACTGTACTGTACATCCAAAACTAAAATAACTTTTTATGTCAACTACACTTTATTTTTATTTTATTCAAATCTAAAAAAAAAAAGACAATGCTGATCCCCAGGGACATGAATTCTACATCTGCTTCACTGTAAAAGCAGGAGGGAGAAGATGCTGGGATACTGGGTGTCAGGGTGCGCTGCCCCTGCTTAGGGTTAGAGGCCGTGGTGATGAAGGAATTTTCCTTCCTTGCCTATGTTGTGAATGTGCTGGGAAGCCCCTGCTCACTCTCCTTTATACAAATGAGTCTTCCCACATGTTCCAGACGTTCTATCCCCAAATTCTGAACACCAAGCACATGAGACAGGGTTGGCTGTGGCAGATGCAGGTACCACAATGATCTCTTTGTAGACTTTATCCAGGGTTGGAAAAGGTCTTTACCTGTATATGAGATCTGACGCGTGTTTGCTCCTGTATATTGGCTTCTGCAACACGATGGGAGAAGAAGGAACCCATCTTTGTTCTAAAGAATTCTAGCGACCCTGTCAGTCACCCTTCCAGAGTGAGTGGAATGAGTTCCTCCAAGTGCGGCAGGATTGTGTTATAATTCCGGAAGGTCCATGCACAACACTTATTAGTCATCTACTATGTGTCTGTGGGCATAGACTTGGCAGACTATTTTGAGTTCCTACTGGGCTCTGCAAGAGACTGAAGTCAAAGAGGGCAACACTTAGGTCATTGATCAAGAGCATTGACTGTAGAATCTGGCAGTCCTCACTGTGTCTCCCAGCTCAACCTTATTGAACATGTGGACATGGACAAGTTATTATCTTCTATGAGCTTCATCCCCTCATCTTTAAAAGGAGGACTGTAATGTGTATCTCAGAGTTTCTTGTGAAAATAAAAGCATGTTAGGTTAGACAAACACTTAGCATGGTACCTTGTGCTTAATAAGCATTCAATAGATGGTAGACATTGCACCCCTATCATTTCTATCCAACCAATAATGCTGAGTTTGTCATCTACCTATGTACTTCTTGGGTTAGAGACATAGAAAGACAGTGGTCTTATTGGGATGACTGATATAAGAGCATTTGTTTATTGTCTTACAGGTTTGGAAATGTTGATATTTTAAAGATGTTTGTCCTGGGGTTGGGTATACTACACCCAACTACCCAGCAAAACAGGTTAGGAGGCCAAATGGTTGTGTAAACAGGGTTGGGAAATAGGCCTAAGGATATAGTTCAAATAATTACTTTTCAACTGGAGAGACTACTTTAACTGGTGTGTAGAGTTAAGATTGATGAATCTTGTAATTGCAAAGTCTTATAACCTCTTATAACTAAAATAAGGACATAGAATAGTTTCTTTACCCTCAAAGGTCTTCTTATGTCCATTTTAATCCACCCAACCCTTGGAAAATACTGATCTGCTTTCTCTCTACTGTTTTGAATTTCACCTAAATGGAATCATACTGTGCATAATCTTGTGTGTTTGACTTCCTTCACTTAGAATGCTGGTTTTGATATTCATCTATGATGTCATATATTTAACATATTGCTCATTTTATGCCATAACTTGTTTATCCATTCATTAGATAACAGACTTGTTTTTTAGTTGTGACTATCATAAATGCTATGAAATTTGAGCACAGATTTCTATGTGGGCACATGTTTTCATTTATCTTGGATAAATTCTTAGAAATGGCCTTGCTGGGTGGCATAGCAAGGGTAGGTTTAACATTACAAGATATTGCTGTATTATTTTCCAAAGTGGTTGTACTATTTTTGCATTCTCAGCAGCATGTGGCATCAAATATTTTTTGTTTTGTTTTTAAAGGTTCCCATGTGTCCCTAATATAGATCCAGCATAGAGACTCTATGGCTTGTGCTTTCTCTGGTTTCATAGCCTCCTTTAGCCACATTTGAATAAGGATAATGTTTGTATCAGGACAAGAAAGAAGACATTTATCCGATATTCTCTGACTTGCTCCCAACTTTTGGGGAGTGAGATACTGTCTGGATTTGCACGATTGAGGTGCATTTTTATGTCTTACGTATCAAAATTTGTATGCAGGTTTAAGTTCCCTAGCATTAAATCATCACGTTTTAATACCAGAGTATCCACCCCAAATTTATAAAGTCTCCTGACTCACTCATGTAGGACAGTGCTCCTGTGCACTGTAGACAGACCCATTAATGAACAAAGTACAAGTATGTTTGAGGATTGACATGCGGTGCTCACTGGGATCTGCTCTACAGCTGTAAGGACTAATTCTGTTCACGTTTGTATGCACACACCAATGCATGCTTCTGCGTTGTTTCCCTCACCATTTTTCAAGGCGGACCACGCGGTGACTCTAATGGTTTGTCTTGCCACGCATGGTTGCTTGTACATTTCTGGAAGACATTTTCCCGTCTTCTGCACTTTGCCTTGTGCTTTCATTTCCTTCTTGTTGAATTACAAATGGATTAACATATCTAATAGGTTTTCCTGGAATCCTACTAGATGCTTCAGCCTCCCACAAATTCCTTTATACTTGGGCATAAGGTGAATGAACTGAGGATGCAGCCTTTGCCTTGGGGGAAGTAGCTCTCAACTTCCAAATGGGGTGTCCCTCCTCCCCAGTGAAGTGATTATAATAAGAGGTTTTACACAGAAGACTGTTCTCTATTTGCACATATCTGATACCTACCTTTTCATTTTGTGAATATGAAATTGCTTGACTGTGGTTCCCCAAATCAGTTTGGGTCTCAACATATGGACAGTCAATAACAAGTGTCAGCAAACTCTAGCATAGGTGGCCCACTACATACATGTCCAAATAAACTTTTATTGGCACACAACCACACCCATTCATTTACATATTGCTTTCTGGCTATAAGGGCAGACTTGACTAGTTGCAACAGAGATGATATGTATGCCTGACAAGGATTAAAGTCTTTCCTACTTGTCTATTTACAGAAAGCAATCTCCAACCTCTGCTCTGTGATATCCCTTGATAGGTCTGAAAATTCACTGTATTGCCCGTGGGGCCTTGTGTGTATCTCCTTTTTGTGTGGGCACTTTATATTTGTTCAATTAATCTTACCTTGGGCCAGTCATATAAGTTCTCTGAGTTCCACGACCACATCCATAAAGTGAGCATAATAACAATATCCCCCCTGTTGAGTTATTTGAGCATTTGGAGGAAAATGGGTGAATTGGACTCCTGGAATGCATGGTGTTCAGTTCACATAAGATAAACTCATTGCATGGCAGCTAGGCCTGATATTAATGTACAAGGTGCCTGTCTGGTTCTGGGTAATATCCCCTGCTATTAGGGAACAGAGGCTCAGAAATATACCATTAATTGGAGGTCTAGGAGACTGACCAGACACCCAGGACTGTTACCAAGAGACAAGCCAGACACGAGTTCAGATTCCAACATCAAGGTGCCTGGCTACCCCTGCAGCTTTGTCCTGCCTCCTCCCTGCTACACCTGTCACGCCAAACACACTCCCCACTGCATGGCATTCAACTTGCAGTTCCTTGTGCCTTATTTTATCCAGGACATGCACATGCTTTACTCCTTTCCTGGCTCCTTTATCTGAGATTGTAGCCCCATCACTCTCTAGCTCCCTGCTCTTGTCCTCGTCACATTGGTAGGTTATTGTATTATCCAGCTATATGTTTATGTGTTAGATTCCTGTCTCCTACACTGAAGGCACTCTCTACACAGTGGAGGAATTTACCTTATTATATGCCCAGTACAGAGACCTGTGCCTGGCATGAAATAGGAGATTGATAAATACTGGTTGAATGAATGAATGAATGAATGTTCACGAAACTGAGAGCTTCTTTTATTGCTGTAGGATTCTCACCTATCCCTACCTCCCTCCCCCTTTTCCATGCACAGGGACAAAGAGCATCCACTTCCAGCCCCATGCACATCCGTGTGCAAACACACACCCAGACCAGTTGCCATGCACACCAGCACGCACATGCCCTCAGGCAGACACAGACATTCTCTGAACTGGGGATGCAGCCTTTAAAAGTGCCTCCTCCTTTGCCACTCAGAAGCTTACAGCCTCTTCAGTAAGATCCTGAGTAGCTTTATTGGAGAGGCCCTGGGAAGGAAGGAGCTGCAGCTTAATGAAGGCCATTTAACAGTCAATCTCAGTTCCATGGAAAAGCAAATCTTTATTACCAGCATCCGATAATTTCTGTTGGGGCATTCCCACCCTTTGGAATTGATTTTTTTCAGAGCCTCTTTTCTAATTAAGTCAGGGAGCCCAGGTTACAGGAGGCGGGCCTTGGGAGTGGAAGGGCACCTGGCCGGAAGTGAACACCGGAGGTGATGTTTAATTAAAGCCAAGCTGTGAGAAGGAGACACCTGAGCAGGCTGTGGTGCTAATTCCCCTGCCTTGCCCTGGTGTCCCTGCATGATTGTGATTGATGAGCTGGTCCCCTTACATCTTTATCTGCAGTGATGCTGATCCCCGCAGGCAGAGGAGCTCTGCTCTCTCAGCATCTGCACCTGGCCTGACGGAGCCCTGAGTTGCAGAAGAGCTGGCTGTGCAGTTCCATTTCATCTCTCTGCTTTGCTCTCCTCTTTCTTCCTCTTCTTATTTTATAGATAGGTAGGTAGATAAGTATACATATATATTATAGCTTTATATAGATCATATATATATATATATATATATATATATATATATATATACACACACGTGTCTATCTGTGTAGATATCTACCTATCTAAAATCTGGCTGGTCACCTTGGCTGGTGTTTTCCAGTGGTTAGAGCATCAACCCATGCATAGAAGTGTCACAGGTTCGATTCCCAGTCAAGGGCACATACCTGGGTTGCAGGTCCAATTCCCAGCATGGGTCGAGGTGCATTAGGGAGGCAACCCATTGATGTGTCTATTTCATATTGGTGTTTCTTTCTCCCTTCCTCCTTCCTTTCCTCTCTTCTTTAAAAATCAACGTGATTGATTTTTAGAGAGAGGGGAAAATATCCTTGGGCAAGGATTAACAAACAAACAAAAATTTGGCTGCCCGTCTGTTTCTCTCTCTCTCCCCGTGTGTGTGTGTGTGTGTGTGTGTGTGTGTGTGTGTGTGTGTGTCTTTGTCTGCATCTCTCTGTTGATCTACCTCTGTCTCTGTCTTCCTTTTTGTCCTTTGGTCTCTCCTAAGACTGTGTAGGAGGTAATATTAGGGAGCCTCTCACTGAAAGCTGTTTCATTCAGGCAGTATTACTGTTTGAGCAATTTCGAAGCTACCTTTGGTTAAGCATCTATTAAATGCCAGGAATGGCCTCAGGTACCTTTGGACAATTATTTCATTTTTGTTCCTATAATAGCTAGCATTGATTAATCTCTTAATGTGTGCCAGGTCCTAATGCTAAGGACTCTTTGTACCTAATCCATTTAATCTTGAAATGATCCTTTGTAGTAGCTACTCTCACTAGTTCCAGGGTATAGACTAAAACACTGAGGCTTTAAGATAGAATTATGCATTACTTCAATTCACGCTTTATTGCATGAATCTGATACCTTATTTCTGCCTTTGAATGATGCATAGATGGTGGTTTGAAAGGTAAAATGAATTGTCCAATGCACAAGATCTAACTCCAGGAACATCTCTTCCCAAAATGCTCCTTGGAATGTACCAGAAGGTGGGTTGTGTCTTCCAGTGTATCTCTGCTTTCTCTCCAGTTTTAAATCTGTGTCCCCATTGTGTTTACTCAGCATCCCTGCCCCATGGCCAAGGGGCCAGCTTCTGGATACAGGAGGCTGCAGAACTTTTGTCAGTCATCTGAGCCAGAATAAATTGGCAGAAATGTTTGATTTGACTTTTTCTCCCTCTGCAAGGCAGATGCTTTCCTCATTACTGAGAAAGAATGACACTTTGTCGCTCTGAGAGCTCAGACGTTTGAAATAATCACCGTGCGATTTCTGATCCTGGCTCTGCTGGGCTGTGGAGGCTTCAGTGGGCTGTGGGCCCTGTCCCTGGTGAGATTAGATTTGCGCAGTGTCTATTAGAACTTGCAGCCACTCCCCAGAGTGGATTGTTCTATGATTCTGATTTCTCCATGCAGTTCAAGTTCTCTTAGCTGGCCAGACTGCCTTCTTAATTGGAGGGGTTGAGTTCGACACGGAAAGGAATGGATAATGAACCCTCACTATCCATTTTTATCTGTCAATGGCAGAGAATTAAAATAAATTAAACTATGACATTTTGAACTTCCAAATTAACTTAGGTTAGCAAATTCTACTTTGGGGAAAGAATTGTGAGCAAAAGGCAGTTCAAGATCTTGGTCCATTCTAGTTCACAAGACCAAATACAAATCTGGTTGAAGATAGAGTTTTGTGTGTGTGGTGTTTGTTTTGTTTTTAATTTAATTTATTGGGGTGACATTGGTGAATAAAATTATATAGGCTTTGGGTAGACAATTCTTCAGTACATCATCTGATAGTGTATTGTGTGTTTACCAACCCAAAATAGAGTTTTGATAGTCTTCAGTAATCTGTATCATTCATGTTTTTTTAGCTGGTAAAAGGGGCTTTCGTATGTCTCAAAGAAACCATAGCAAATATAATCAGATCCCTCCTTCACGGAGAGGCAGCCCCTTCTTTTATTTTTGGATTGTTCTTCTACAACACTGAGGCATCTCACTATCCTAAGAAACCATGAAAACTTAGACAATTTCAGAACTCTTTTTTTTCTTATAGTGGCCTAAAAAAGAACACTGCAAATTTTTCAATCCTCACACACTTGGAAAAGTCTAAAAATATACTGCTGATCTGCTTTGATACCAGTGAAAATAAAATGTACCTGAGAGGTAAAGGATTCAACAAGCTTAGTTGAATTGCTCTGCTGCCCGTGGTCTCGAGATGCATGACCTGGGGGTTCTAAGCAGACCAAGAAGTGGCCCACGTTTCTCAATGCTTCCCTGCACCCCCTCTATATGTGAAATAAGTAAGCAGCCCTTTAACTGTAACAAGACACTCACATAATTAGGTATGTTTTGAAATAAATTCATAAGCCAACTTTGCATTGCTGGTAATACTACATTTCTTTTTTCCCCCGAGTCTCATGGACTCTACCACTCCTTACCTGTGACCATTTGGTGGACTCCAAGTCCTTCACTTCTGCTTTGCTACAACTTGTCATCCTGGGCATGGCCTTGACTTGACTTAATAGCCTAATAAGGGATTCTGCTTAGGTTTTACCTTGAGATTTAGTCTGCTCATGGGATGTACCTTCATTATAAGTAGATACAGCCAGTGAGGGCTGAACCAGATACACTGAACATCAGACAGGTAGTGTGGTCTCTCCATTTTTAGAATCCCTTTATGATATCACATTAGCCTTCCTTCTAATCTTTGGACTTTGGTCAAGGTAAGCTTTTAAATGGCCTTTCTCTGTTTCTAAGCTTTTTGCTTGATGTAGTAGTAACATGCCTCTGTTGGATTCTATTCTTAACAGGTAATTTTATTATTACTATGTTTAGGCCTGCAATTCTCTAAGGCCTTGGGCTTTTTATTCCCCAAAGTGACACATCCTAACAGGTAACAGTCTTATAGCCATAGTTTTTTTTTTTTGTTTGTTTTTTTTTAATAAGAAATGGGATCTTATTGTTTCTTATGTTTAAAAAAAACTGCAGAAAGAATTTGGATTTCAATAATTCAAAATCAGAAAATTTCTAGTAACTTTCTAGTTAATTTTTATTCTAACACTCTTTTGTGTGTCTCTTCTTTGTCATCTTGGATATGGTGAATATAGTCTATGTTACTAATTCTTAGGCTAAGGAAACTCTACCCAGTATACTTGTTTCACTTTTCTGGCATCGAAACCTGGTGTTTCATGCTTATATATTATGGAACCAGCTTGATTATCAGCATTAAACATAGCATGCCAAAAGGTGGATAAAGGCTCTAAAATAAACTGATCACTCAGCACGATTTTTTTTTTCTGAATTTGGCATTTATTCCAAACATAATATAAACAGGCATAACATTCAGTTATTTGGGATTCATTCACCAGTCAGAATACTGTAAAAGTTATCTGTAAAAATTAAAGTAAGAAATGCAGGTTAACAGAGAGGAGTCTAAGACCAGCCTTTGCATTTCTGTCCTTGGTGCTGAAAAAAAAATCATATGACCAACTGCCCTGATTAGTAAATGTAATGATGTGACTGTACTAAATTACTATGTATAAGAGATCATGCATTTCTCTATTATCATTTAATCCTATTTCCCTAAGAAAATCAATGTTATTGATGACATAATGGAAACAGACTGATGCCTTCCCAAGAACAGCCCTGACCCATACAACAATCACTAGCTACATGCAGCTATTTAATTTGATTAAAACTAAATAAAATAAAAATCCAGTTTCTTAATAAAATGATCCATTTTAAGATGCTCAAAAGCCACTGGTGGCTGGTTGCTACTATATTAGACAGCATAGTATCTCCATATCTCAGAGAATTTTATTGGACCCTATTCCTCTAACACAGTGGTCAGCAAATTGAGGCTTTCGAGCCACATGTGGTTCTTTGGCCCCTTGAATTTTTAGCAAAGGCTAGCTTAGGAGTACCCTAATTAAGTTAATAACAATGTCCCTACCTATATAGTTTAAGTTTAAAAATTTTGGCTCTCAAAAGAAATTTCAATCTTTGTACTGTTGATATTTGGTCCTGTTGACTAATGAGTTTGCTGACCACTGCTCTAGCATATAATTACTGGGATAGATTCACTAATGATCTCCAAATGTATGTACATCTTAGTCCTTGGAACATGTGAGTGCTGTTATTTTGCATGACAAAAGGGACTTTACAGGTGTGATTCGGTGATGAATATTGACATGGAGGGATCATTTGGTGTAATCCCGATGGGCCTAATATAATCATGAGAGTTCTTAAAATATGGGGAGGTGTCAGAGTCAAAAGAGATGGCAATGTGATGGCAGAAGCTTAGATTGGAGTGATGCTTTTTGAAGATTGATGAGGGTAATGGATTCAAGTGGCTACTGGAAGCTGAAAAGGACAATGAAACAGATTCTCCCCCAAGAACTTCCAGAAAGAACCAGCCCTGCTAACTCCTTTACTCTATGTTAGTGAAATTGGTTTCAGTCTCCTGGCCTTTAGAACTCTAAGAGAATACAATTGTGTTGTTGTAAGTCACCAAGTGTGGTGATTTGTTACGGCAACAACAGGAAACTGATACAATCATCTTCAGCATTTCACTATATTCTTGTAGAGGCTTTGGCTCCTTGTAATTTTGCATTCTTCCTTGGCTATTTAAAGAATCAAGCTCTAAGAAATGGTGCCATTTTCATTTTAGATGTTTATTTCTGCTCATGAATGATTTCTTTTCGGTTAATTGAGGCTTAAACAATATGTCATGAGTTGGCAATGTCAACAAATGGTGTTGTAGCTTTATGAGTTGCAGGTGAGGAGAGATTATATATCCTTGCTTTCTGCTTTTCTGGACTGAAATGGTTGTGAATTCCAATTCTAATTTTGAACACCATGTCCTGGTGGGTTTGGCAGAGCTGAAAACACAGATGACCATCCTACCAAATTGTTTCAAGTGAATGAGAAGCGAAACTCAGAAGGCACTGTTCAAGGAGGACTCTGTTTGCCCTTTCTATCATTGGGGGCTAGTGTGTTATTTTCTAAGCCCATTGTGTGATTGTGGGTGTGATGAGTCAAACTTATTTTCTGCTCCCTCAACCTGCTCCTTTCCTCCCAGGCTAGGTTTTGATGGATTATTTTTTTTCTGAGAAATACTTTTCACCCACTGTTCACTGTCATCCAAGTTATTTCTCTTTTAAACAACAACAGCAATAGCCCAGATGCCAAAATGGTTATAATAAGTATATATTGAACACTTATTTTAAGTATGGTGATAAGTAATGTATATGCATTGTTGATTTAGTCCATACATAACCCTGTAAGGGTATGTTATTAGTATCCCCAATGTGAGAGAGAAACCAAAGTACAGAGAGGTTAGGCTGCTTACTCAAGGTCATGCATCTAGTAAGAGGGAGAACCAGACTGGACACCAGACCTGCCGACTCTGGAGGTGGCTTGCATTTTAGAACTCAGAAAAAGGTTTCCCCTCCCAGACTCTAAGACCCTTAATGTCAGGAATCATGCTAACTTTTTAAAAAATATATATTTTATTGATTTTTTACAGAGAGGAAGGGAGAGGGATAGAGTTTTAGAAAAATCGATGAGAGGGTTTTAGAAACATCCTCTACTGGGGATGTGCCTGCAACCAATGAACATACCCTTGACTGGTATCGAACTTGGGACCTTTTAGTCCACAGACTGACTCTCTATGCACTGAGCCAAACCAGATTTGGTTCATGCTAACTTTTTAAACATGTTGTCTTATTTCTCTCAAAGGGCCCATATCATTTCTTGGAAAACTAGAAGAAACTCATTGAAATTGCTCATTTGAATTTATTTTTCAATGATTATTTAGATGATCAATACCAATAAGGAGTACATCCCCAAGAAATTCTATAAAACTTGCTGTAGCAGGAAGACACCAGGCTAGATCCACATTCTGGTTCTCACTCTATATTAGCAGTGTGTCAGGGAACAAGTTATAACTTGATTTGAACCTCAGTTTTCTCATCTATTAAATGTGTACAGAATCCCTGTGAGGATTTAAGGAGATCATGGGTAAAAATCACTTAGGGTATATAAAAGGCTTTATAAAGAGTCTCCATGATCATCATCATCACATCATCATCATCATCATCATTATCCTTTTTACTCTATCACTCCATAATATGTACTCAAAATCTTATAGCATTTAAAGTGTGAAGTAGGCCTTGATTTGCTTAAATGTATTTGTATATCAACAATGTAATCCTTATTGAACTTTCCTTTTTTTTTTTTTAACTTGACCACTTCAGCATTCTCATGGAAAATACTCCAAAACACAAAAACAAGTTATTTTTATGTAATTGCTCCAAAAATAGTTTGGAGGTGAATGGATGTTCATTCAAATTCTATTAAAATAAAAATTTTAATCAGTTCTTTCAGACTGGTCACAGGAAATAATGCAAAAGCGAATATCAGAGCCATTAGTGTCCTTACTGGTGCAAAGAAGCAGTCTTGAGAGTGGGCCCTGTTCCCATCTCTGCCCCTGATCAGTCATTTATCTCATGATGACTGCTGTCATGTTCTTCTTCATCATTTTTTTCTCTCCAGTGCATTGGCTATTTAGTGGCCAGAGTGGTCTTTCTATAACACAAATCTGACCATACCATTCTCATTCCTGGAACTATTCCATGCCCCCCCCCCGCCCATTATTTAAGTATCAAATCCAGACTCCTTTATGTGGCCTTCTTCATATATCCTTCATATGCCTTCAATCTCATTTCCAGCTCCAAGTCCTACCAGATCCAAATCCCACTGCACATACTCTCCAGCCATAGGACCTGCTACCAGGGTTCTTCAATGCCCTGCAGCTGCTGTTCATGCTTTTCCTCTGCTTTGGATTCTCACCTAACTCACCCCAACGTCTCCTTTAAGACTCATCTCCATCATCACAGCCTTCAAAAACCATTCAATATGCTTTCTGTCTCTGAATCCTTTCTGGGCCCCATAATAATTTGGACATAAACTTATAAATCCTGGACTCTTACTTTGATCATTCATTTTCCTGTTTCTCTCCTTATTCATATGTAATCTCCATTTAAGCAAGGACTCTTTTCTCATGCTTGAATGTTTATTTTATACTAATGTAAAAACCAATGCTGATGCTGAGGTGCCAGACACATATGAAAAATATTCCTCAGTGCCTGAGACAGAGTCCAGGAACATGTTGTGAGTGACTGAATGGTTGAATGGATGCAAGGCATCCTACGGCATGTCTGTGAGATTTAAGGAAAAAATAAAAATAAAACAATCTAGTTTCTCTTCCACCAATTCCAATGGGTAACCTTGCAGAATAAGATCTAGCTCAGAACGTCTGCTGACGCCTGAAGCATCCTGCATATCGGAGCTTGTTCAAGGGCTCCTCCCTGACCTCACACACAGCGAGTGTCTGAGCTCTGTAGGCTATTTGTAGAGAGTTTATTTCATCTTTGAAGAAAGCTGCCCGGTATAAATATTAGTCAGTTGATTTCACTCACAGTTAAAACAAGCTTTTAAAAGCCTTTTACCTCTCCTGTCCCCAAATAGGTACTTTAGACAGATTCTCAGAGCCTTGGGAGCTTAGTTGGATTCGATAAAGTAAAAGTTATGTTCTATTCTGAAGCAACCTTCTGTGAAGGCTGCCTTGGGGTTGATGCTGAAATTGTATGGAAAGGGTCAGGTAAAGTGAAGAATTTTAACATCACAACAATTGGGTGAGGGGTGGTGTGGGCATCAAGCTTTCCTCTGCTGGATTCATGTCCATGAAGCTTTTTCTAAAGATATTTTGCCTGTGGTGGCAAGATGATAGGTTGATATTGACAGGGAGCTGGGACTTCAAATGCCAAAGTCTGAGTTCATTCTCAGCTCCACCTACATATTAGTCAATGGTTAATACACATCCAACCTGGTTCTGTGACCCAAGAACCAATGGCATCTCCAGCACTGCCCAACAGAAATATAATGAGGACCACGATCTGAGCCACATAGATAGGTTTAAAAACAATTGCTGGTGTTCACATTAAACAAAGTAAAAAGAAACAAGTGAATTTAATCTCAAGATTTTATTCAACTCAATATATCCAAACTATCATTTCAGCATGTGAACAAAGAAGATATTTTACATTCTTTTCCTGGTAATACATCTCTAAAATGCAGTGTGCATTTTACACATACATACAACACACCTTGTTTCAGACTAGCCACATTTCAACCACTCAGTGACCAACTGGCTATTGGCTGCCACTTTAGGACAGCCCAGGGTGGAACCGCAGTGCCTAGACAGATATTGCAAGCTCTTAAACTTCTCCCACCGGGATTACAAAGTCTGCTTCACAGAGATAGAATGAGTTTGCATTGCATGAAAATTGGCATATGCTCTAACTTCCTCTTCTTGCAAAGAATGGAATAAAAGGATGAGATATCACATCATTCTTAGCTGGTTTGCTGGGAGGTTTTATTTCTATCCCTGAGCCCTAAATTCCATGAGGTGAGGAGTGACTTTGCTTAACTTCGTGTCTCCATTGATTAGCACATAGTAAGTGTATCATTTTCTCGATGCTGCCATAACAAAGTACCCAAACTGATGGTTTACATGACAGAACTGTATTGGCTCTGAGTTCTGGAGGCCAGAAGTCTAAGACCAAGGTGATGGTTCCCTCTGCGGTCCATGAGGAGGAATCTCTTCCATGCCTCTCTCCTACCTTCTGATGTTTATGGACAATCTCTGACATTTCCTGGTGGCCAAAGCATTACCCTATCTCTGCCTTTATCTTCACACAGTGTTCTTGCTTGCATGTTTGTGTCCAAACTTTACCTTTTTATATGAACAGCCACATTGGGTTTAAGGGCCCACCTTACTCTAGTATGTCCTCCCTTTTACTTAACTAATTATGTTTGGAATTACTTGGGAATGCCCAAGGAAGGTCACATTTGAATTTGAGGGGTGGGACACAACTCAACCTGTAGCAGTAGATGTCCAATAAACTTAAGCCAGACCTACGAGTCAGCAATACTTTATTGTAAAGACAATTTTTAGTCTTGTCCGAGTGGGTTCCAAGAATGTTCCATTCTGCATGTTAACAGTCCAAAAAGAAACTAGTTAGTAAAGAGGATAATTGCTGCCAATGGGCACATACTTCCTATAAACAAACAAAAATCATAGGCGGCATTATCACATTTGAAAGTATGTTAAGGCTATTCCTTGCAGGCCTTTTGGATTAAACTTACTTAACTTCCTCAGTTTCTTAGCCTTAGCTTTCCTGGAGTTGTTTGGATAAATTAATTTGAATCTCTTAAGTGACCACACAATTTATATGGCTAAGCTTCCACACTATTAATATTGGAATAAAATGTCTTGCCATAGGCTAGTTCTCTCATGTACAATTAAGGCCGAGTTCTCCCATATTTCTGAGAACCCACTGCCTTGCTTGGATCCAGTGTGACATTTCACAAACACTCTTCTTCTTTTTTCTTTTTTCTTTCAGTGGTTCTGACCCTGCTCTAATCCAAACTATGTGACCCTCTCAGGCAGTTAAGCATTCACTCAGGAATCTTCCTGAAAATCTTACATATCCTGAGCTACAGAAAAAAATAATGCTTATTCACTGCTGCAACGTAAGTGAACAAGTCAAGGTTCTCCAGGCTCAAGTGGTACTTTAGTTGAGGACCAGGGACTGAAAAACCCTTATGTTGAGACAGGGCCAGTTATAAACTTGGCTCTTCACTTAAGATAGAGCTCTTTGGTTTCAATCAATCCCTCTAGACTTAATTGTTTTTAAGTAATAACTTCACTAATGGCATACTTATCCTTAGTTTGGATATATTGAATTTGTAAGGCCAATAAAATTTTATTTTCCCTTTGTTCTGACAAGAATTTCAATTATCATAAACTTCACATTTTTCTTTCTTATTCTCCATATAAATGTTTATGAAATAGAGATGCAGGAAACCCCAAAATGCTTCATAAAATCAAGGGTATTTATATAGCTAGACTTGTGGGGTCATATGAATAGAAAACTTATTTGGGTGTGTTGGAAGTATAACTAGAGTTCATGTCCCAGCTAGAACATCTTTGGCCTTGTCTTTCATTGTGCCTTGAGCATGTCATTGAGTTACCTAGGCCTCAGTTTTCTTATTGTCTAAAAGTGTATAAATGGTGCCCATCCTACTTATCTTCCTAAAACATGGTATGTGTGACTCAAACAGATAATGTGTAAGTGCCCTTAGTAACTTTTATATCCTACCCTTGGCTAAGCTATTGTGATGGTGATAAGAAGGGTAATAAGCCTCTTTCTATTGATTTACCTACATAGACCAACTATTTTCTGTTTATTTCTTCAGTTTCAAGCATTTGAGTTGCTTTAAGGGGAAAGGGAATGTCAAGGGTACAGCTTAAATGATCGGCTCATTCTCTTACATTTCCTCTTTCTTCCCTTGATTAGTTTCATCCTGGTCTCTAGCATTGTTGGGTTTACTCTTTGATTTACCCCAAATGTTTTTGAACATCCAAACTCTGTACACCATTCTAATTGTGCTAGGAATCTGGTGCTAAATAAGGCAGACCAGAGTTTCTGCCCTCAAGGGCCATACCATCCAGCAGCCTCCAGGTCCCTATTTCAGTTCTTTCTCTGTTTTGTACAGGTCCAATGGCTCTGAAAATAGCCTCACCACTTTTTAAATTTTATTTTACTTCTTTTTCATTGATTCTGCCATCCTGAGTATGAGATATTCCTCCTACGGCAACAGTACAACTGGCCTTTCCGTATATTGTTTTGTCAACTTGTTTCATACCACCTGGTTATTTCCTGCTCACCCTTCAACTCTCAGTTTAGACATCAGTTCTTCTGGAAAGCCCTTCTCCATAAACAATAGGGGATAGATGAGCCCCTTTCGCTCCTTCCATTTCTCTTCTCATGGCACATATCCATTGGACTGTAAATTCCTGGTCTAGCCTGTGACTCCTGCCATCTGTAGCTACAGAGCTACCTGGGCTTCATCTATTCTCGGCACCATGGTAGCCACTGAACCTAGCCCAAGACCTGCCTTCCAGAAGATGCTCAATCCTTAACTGCTGAAACAATTGCATGAATACCAAGCTCTTGTCTACTTGAATAGTTCATTGCCCTTGCTTTCTGGCAATCTCTCCTAATTTTATTTCCTCCAAGCCCAAGTATCATCCAAGTATCATTTATTTTATGACAGCCTTTTTTTTTTCCAGTTGGCAAACTATTAGAGGCTAAAACTTATGCAACACACAATGAAAGACAAGGTCATATTTTATCATCTTTGCCTGTTGCCATAACCAGATTAGACATCTTTCTACAAGTGAGGTGAATGCAAGCCAACAGATATTTATCATGTCAAACATCTGATTACAAACTATAGCAGAAAAAAGAAAGCAACACTAACGATGAAATTTCCAAAACCTGCCCTTGAGGAGTTTACCAACTCCCAAGAGGCCTATGGTAATTATGTGAGGAAACTGGATAACTGAAAATACACTCAACTGTTTGCTTCTGTAAAGTCATAATGCAGATGTTGGGTCACTTCTGTATCTATACTGTGCTATGTGTCCTCACGGCCTTGGGGTTGGTCCACCTGTGTTTAGGCATCTAGCTTTGGGAGGGACAAAAGAAGAAGGAAAAGAAATGCTGATGGATGGCACTGGGACGGAAACTTTCCTGATGGGTAGAAAACTCCATTTTCAAAATGTGGTAGGAGAGGAAATGCCTCTGACTCCATCCACGTACAAGACAATGGTATCTACCCCTTGCACAAATATGTATCTTTAAAGTTTACGTTCCCCTTTGCTAGAACATTTCATTATCTGTATCATTCCTTGGGGAGAGTCTATGATTCTTCCTAGCAGTGTGATTTAATGTTCTCAATTTTTAAAATCTAGTGACAGACCCTTGGTGACACTTAGTGCGATGCTATACTCAGCAACATCCATAGTGGAGCTGATATCTCTCTAGGCTATTTGGTGTCATCTGTATTCATAGTGACCTCCTCTCTTACAAAGAAAGTCACCTCATCTTAAATCTATCAATTTCCTATTTTGGAAGCAGGCAGAGAATCCTCTGGATAGCTGTGATGAAATAGGTAACACAGTGATATTATCCCAAATCATATCTGCAGGGTAACTATAAACAAGCTATTTAAGGGAACAGAATCCATCCTTTCCCTTTTGTGGATCTGCCTAAATAAGGTAATATTAGCAATGTTGCAAGTCATTGGAATTTGTCTCCAATATAAATTTGACATTGATGTTACCCCTGGTGGTGGTGGTGGTGAGAATATTTTTTGCTTCTTCAGGCTGTGAAAGGAGATAGATTATGAAAGTTAAAGTTTGCTCAAGATTGAAGGTTTCCTCCAAGAGAACTTCTTACTGAAATATAACTAAAAATGAATGTCTCTGCTCCTTCCCTTATGTGAACAGCTTTTGGTAATAAATCTGTTTGCTTGGTCAATTGTCTGCTAATGTATCTACCTCTTTTCCACAACCCTACGTATGGGGCAGTGGTGGGCAGCTCCCATTGTCACTCAGGGATTGATGGCAATGGCCAGGTTGTAATGGTGTCCATAGAAATACACTCAAAACAGCTCAACTTTTACAGCCCTAACTCCTCATCGTGTTCACAGCAATGTAGAAGAGTGGTCATACCACATCAATTTCTGATTTTGACAATAAACATAATTAAAGAGGTTACCATTTGGGGAACCAGGGTGAAGGGCATCACGAACTTCCTCTAAATTATTTTCAACTTCCTGCTTTGGGGTCAGCATTGGATTGGCACAAATGTGAGTTTCATCTGACATAAGTAGGGTGACTTCAGATTATTTTTCTTATTCTTTCAGAACCTCCCATCTATAAAATGACAATAATGATTGCTTTTCCATTATGGTGTGGGTTCCATTGATAGAGTTACAATTATAGAACATTTAGAGCAGGGGAAAGCACATGTTCAGAGCCTTTTTTATTATATTTATTATATTTATTACAATGTTGTTATAAATAACATTGTAATCATGCCATCATCCTTAACACCCTTTAAATTATGGATCTTGAGTAGCATGAACAAGACCTCAAAACTGTCATTTTGGCTAGGATACTTCAGAGATTTGTCAGAAGATATTTTGTGATCGAATTGTTCCACTTTAACCCTTACAGATATCACCCTTTATTTTAGCCAACAAGGAGGTCAGTCACAGCTGGATTGAAAGGACCTCAGCTTTGGAGAAAGATCTGGATTTGAGGTCTACCACTTTCACTTACTAGCTTCAATACCTCTTATTTCCTATTTTTGGAAATGAGTGTGATAACAATAAGTTCATTGAAAATATAAAAATATAAATTTATAAAGAATAATACATATAAAATTTAACTTTATCCCTACAGGAACTGTATATATAATGACTTGCATTGGTTGATGCTTAGAATGAACTCAATCCATATAAACTTCTCTGGTTGTTACTTTTTATTAATAACATGGATAAAGTTAAATAAGATATTGATAGCAACTTCACATATAGATAGGTGGAGCCCTAACTGCATGACCTTCCAATAAAAAACCCTTGAATACAACATTGGGATATTCCAGTGGGAGAGGGGATTTTTCAACAGTGCAGAGTAACATTTAATGGGCTGAGCTTATTTCTCAGTGCTCTGAGGTACTGGGTGAGTCAGGGCATTTCTTGATAGCAATAGGAATAAAAAGATTAGCTTGGGGATTTATTTCTTCATTCAAGAAAACATTTTTGAGTGTGTGTGTGTGTGTGTGTGTGTGTGTGTGTGCGCGTGCGCCACTCTTTGAAATACCTGAGGCAACTGCTGAGAAAAACAGGTGAGGTTTCAGTCCTCGTAGAATTTACAGTCTAGTTGGAGACAGACATCAAAATACACTGAGTGGCCAGATTATTATGATCTCTGAATGCATAATAACTGGCCACTCAATGTATATCCTATATGATAAAAGGCTTATATGCAAATTGTCCCCTCCACCAGGAGTTTGACCAGCAGACAGGCTGGCCAACCACTCATGTCCCCTCCCCGTGCCAGGCTGGCTGGACCTTTCCCATGCACATTTTCATGCACTGGGCCTCTAATGTGTGTGTGTGTGTGGGGGGCAGATTATTATGCATTCAGAGATCATAATAATCTGACCACTCAGTGTATATATAATGTAAAAATATATAAAATGTCAAAATTGAATGAGGTATAACGTTAAACTTCAGTGAACTTTTTAAAGGGTAAGTCAGGCCCTCTGAGCCCCTGGGATGATATGAGCAAGATGAGAAAACCCATCTTCTTAAGTGTCTGGTCCCATTGTAGGAACATCACTTGCTCCAGAGGCTGCTAATTTTTTTAGAGACACACACATTTATTTCCCTTTGGAAATATCACCTCATGAGCAACCACATCAAGGTTCTGGACTTGCACAAAGTGCCATAAATATTTGATAGTCACTAACTTTGAAGAAGTTGAGAAAAGCAGCCTCTACGTTGCCTTCTGTGATCCAAATGGAAAGTCAGGATGGAACATTTTGCAAACATGACACCTCGTCATTGCGAGCCTGCCACCCACTTGGTTTGTGTTTCTGGGGCTGGTGTGTGTCAGCCACAGCAAGATGGCTTCTGGCCTCTCTCTCTGCTTCCCTGTCAGGCCAGGAAAATGAAAGGAGACAAATTGCTTTCACTTGAATCTGTGACATGGATTCTTATTATCTTTGCAGTTTGTTTGGTTTTGTGAATTATGGCCTCAGAGCAATCTCAGAGTTCTTTGTTCCAGACATGCTTTTCTGTAAGCTGGTGTAGTTAGGAAACAAAGGTTGGTATGTTCACCTAATTGAGGTCAGATATGACCTTATCTACAACTATTTCAGAATGTAGAGCTTAGGATTCTGATGGATTTGGGTGTGAGGAAGCAACTCTACCTCCCTTGGAAAGGAAATGATAATATGAACCATATTGAGTTCTTGTTAATGAAAGTAATATAGGTAAAATTGCCTTTTTGGCTTTTGTATCCTCAGTGCTTAGAACAATGACTGGTACAAAGTTAGCACTTAAGGAAAGTTTTCTTATCACAATCTCCATCATCATCTCCATCTTCATCATCACTACCACCACCATCATCTTTATCAGTATTATCATATCTATCTTTATCATTATCCTTACCACTATCATCACCTCCATCTTCCTATCATCATCATCACCTACATCTTCATATAATCATCACTATCTCCATCTTCATCTTCATCTTAGTGTGGATTCAGTGACAGGAATACTTTGATAAGACCAAACTAGGTTAAAGTTCTGATTCTGTTCCTTAACTAACTTAAGAGCTCTCATCGTGGAAAAATATGTCTTCACTTATTTGGGAGTTCAGTTTTTGTATCTTTACTATCTGCCTCATAGGGGTGGTTGTGAGGACTAAAGTGCCTACCCCAGCAGCTGGCGGACGAGAGATGAGCAGTCAACACACTTTAGTGAGCTAGAAGGAACTTATTTCATCCCCATTGCAGGACATATGCCCTCCTAGAGCTTCCTGGATTACAAAGCACATTCCTGTAGATTTTCTCCCAAAACCATAATAAGAGGCTAGTTGGGAAGAAAAATATGTATTACTATTTATATTAATAAATGAAGAAACTGAGGCACGCTGAAGTTGAATAACTTGCCAATCACTTTGCCATTATGTTTGCCTTACCAACATTTGACTGATTCCATAGTCACAGCGCTGATAAAAGATAGGATAATAACAAGCACCGGCATTGCCTAGCATCGTATTTTTAATTTTATTTCATTTACTGCGATCCATAAAAGATATTACATTACAACCAAATGCACCACACAAAAGTTTCATGAAATAACTCTTAACTATTTTATTCTCTTCTTTTTTTTTAGTGTAGTTTAGTTTATTTCATTTTTAAAATGTTGGTGTGAAAGGAGACCCCTACATAAGATTTATATCTCAAGGTATCAATCCTATAGTTTGAAAAATACAGAAAAATTTCCCCAACTTTTCATCAGGACTGTGTATCAGAATGACCTCAGACACTTTTACACAGAGCCTGGATCCCACTCTCAGAGTTTAAACCAGTGGGACTGGGATGGAGTCCTGGTATCTGATTATTTCATGAGACCACCCCACATGATCTGATGGTCCATTGGCTAAGGACCAATGTCCCCTTGCTTCTCTGATTGTTTCCACCCGAAACATTCTCTATTTATTGGGTGTTGTTGATTTGTAGAAGGAGGGTTGTTTATTTGTTTTAATATTTTCTGTATTACTCCCCGGAATATCCTTCAACGGGGAATTTTTCTGTCTTGGTATGCCCCTGCTTTTCTAAGAAACAGCAAGACCCTTATACTTTGGTTGAAGGACAGAAATTTGACTTTTTAGTTATCAGTAAGGACAGGAAAAAAGCTTAAGGCTCATGGGAGTGACCGCTGAGTCCACGTGTGCGGCTAGGGTCGGGGAGGGAGGGGCTGAGGCCTCTGAGGTTATGCGGAGGAGCCGGCATGTCCCTGCGGGGGACCTGAAACAGTGCTTATTTCATGCCGCCTGAGCCATATCCCCAGAGCATGATTGAAAATGGAGGTGCAGGATATCACAAATACCATTTATCCAGATTTTCTTTCCAACCCCGGGGAACTGGATTAAAAAAAAATCACCCAAGAATTATCTGAACTAGTACCACCGACAGACCAGCAGGACAGTTCAATTCTTCCAGGCAGCCTCCTCTGCCCTCGCCTCCTCCTCTGTTACACAATTTAATTACAAGTTTAATCACTTTGGAAACCCCATCCATCCCCTCCAGGGTAGCAAGAGTTCTCCTTCCCCAGCGAGGCATCTCAGCGAAAAGCAGCTGTCCACGGGAAGGGGGGTGGGATTCCCGAAACCTCTCCCTTGACGAGTAAGAAAGACACGGCCAAATAAAAACTGAAATTGTTTTGACATTTCACTCTGGTGGTTGTACTTTTAATAATAAAGAAAGGACAGCGTATTCGTAGCCTTAAATGAAGAGGCAGCATTTGGCATGGAGATCGCCGGGGATGGTTTTTGCACAAGGTTTTATGTTTGCTCCTTGGGAGAGAAGAAAAAGCAATGAGCGAGGAAGAGATAAACGTTCAAGAACAGGAGAAAGCAAGACCCCTATGAGTCTCCTCCATGGCATTCATCAGCCCTGGGGCTTGGTGGCCAGGGCGGGCTCTTTTCCTAAGAGCCCACTGCACCTCTTGACTGCATATCCCATAGGGATCCAGATGGTCTTGGCCTTGGCCCACCATCCTATTGTCTGTGATGAATGCATCTGCGTATACAGCGATGCTACAAGCCAGACCGCTGTGTCTGTTTTGCTGTGAGTTGAATTTGATGTTGACCCTCATTATCACGCTGCGAAGTCACTCGTCGTTATTCCCATTAAACAGAAGCAAAAACTGGAGCCCGGTGTATTGCAACAACTTGCCTGGGCCACACGGCTGGTTTGCAGAGGAGCGGGGTTTCCAAGTCTCCCCAGCGACTGCCAGTAACAGCATGTGAAGATCACTTTACAATTAATCGTGCAGCTCGGTCACACATTCAGGCCCAATGATCCCTTGCTATTTTTGTAAATTTACCCCTAACCACCCTTCTATCTCTTCGAGCTCTTTCTTCATTCTCCCTCTGTTCCCCCGTCCTACCCCGCCATCCCCCCGTCTTAAAAATCTAAAGCAAAATAGGATAGTAGCAAGCTCCCCCGGTGGATTTCATAACTTTGCATGCCGTATATTTAGTTTAGTAATGAAAAATTCCAGCTCCAGGCAATGCATAGGCTTGCATTTCTAATGTTTTTTAAACAGCTATTAATGTAGTCGAGTGCCGTGTGGTGAGGTGTGTGTGTACGTGTGTGTATTTTTTTTCCTCCTCCACTCTATAATCATCTGCTCAGTGTGCACTCTGAAACTGAGCGGGAGCCGGAGGAGGAGCGAGCTGTGATTGATGGGCCAGGCCTCGCTGGCGGAAAGAGTCCCATCTGGGGTTGGTTTGGGGAGCAGTCAGATGTTGAGGGGGAGGTCAGCCAGGCGGCTTCAGCTCCCCCTCCTGCGACACCCCAGCCATCCACACGTTGCACAGCGCGCACACCCCGGCTCGTAGCTGAGGCTTGCTTTGAGCAGATGCTCTGTGGTGTGGGTCTGGGACAGCTGCTAAGTTTATGGAGGAGAAAGCAAGCAGGATGGTGCAGCAGGTATTTTTTTACCATTCTATTTTCCACTCGCCATTGTGATTTGAATTAAGCTGCAATCTCTCCTTGCGGTGGAGTCTCTGTTGCTCTGTGCCATGTATATTCTGCTCCTTGAATCACGCCGGGGAGAGGAGAGGATTTCAGCCAAGAGTGTGTGTGTGTGTGTGTGTGTGTGTGTGTGTCGGCTTTCTGCTTGATGTGTGGAACTGAGCTGGTCTTAGAACTAGCAGGTTAATGGTGTAATTTTGCATTTTCCTTCTTTGTTGCAATGCCCCGGGGGCAAGAGGCAATTTACTTCTCTCATTTGGGCACTGGAGGTTTTCTCTGAATAGGGGAGATTTCTTGCCAGAGAAGTAGAACAGATCAGCCACTAAACTAAAGGAAAACAAACTGTCAGCCCAACTGGAGACTGTGGGCAACCAAGAATGGATAGTTCCCTGCAGTGAGTCTGAGTCTCTGGGGGAGGTGGGGGGAGTGGGGTCCCATGGTGGAGTAGCTGCTTCCCGTGGCTGTGTGGACAGATCAGGGAGCTGCTTCATCGGGGCTGGACAATCCCATGCATGTCTTCATTATAAGGGCTGTGTTTAGGCCAGAAGGCGGTTTTCAGGGCAAGATTCGGACTGAGATAAAAATATTCCAGGAGCAAAAGGGGAGAAGATGCCCAGGAAGTGTCACTATGAAAGCTGGGGAAAACACACATGCACGCATGCACACACGCGCACACACAGGCATCCTTGATTATTTTAAAGTCCACTCGGCAGCGATGAAAACAGCCACGTTCTCCTCAGTGACAGTCTGGCAGTCACATCGCAAAGAATAACCCGCTCTGTGCCCTGCCCAGTAAAGACGGTTTCTCAGTGAAATGTGGTTTGCATTAGATGTTGAGCCAAAATATTTTGCCAAGTCAAATGGGCTGCCACCCTTTGTTCTCTTATTAGCTTTCCAAAACTACTCTTTTCAACCATCCAGGGCAATGAATGGGAGAAGAGAGATATCTTGGGGGCAAGTGTGTGTGTGTCGGGGGGGGGGGGGTATGGGATGAGACGAGAATCTTCTCATTTTCTGACTCTGTCTTCTGGGCGTACCTTGGAGAGAAGATTAAGGATAAAGGATGTTTCGGTGACCAAAGAGCTTCTCCGTGCGTTTGAGGAAAAGGCTCCCTGAACGTCTGGGTGCAGCCAAGTCGACACGCTATGCTAATAGACAGATTACGGTGTTTGTCTTAAAATAGCAATAATATCCTGGCTATTTCATGCTTCAGTAAAATATTTAAATTGAAACGGCATTTTTTTTTCTTTTGCTTTGGTGAACCAGACTTGGTTGCATGTTAATATCCATTCGCTCTCAGTAACTGGAGGTCCCACATCACGGGGCCTTGATGAGTTGCTCTAATTGAGGTTTGGTGTGTGAGGACAGGGAAGTTTCCCCACATTTATCCCAAATGATGTTCTTCCCTTCAAGATCCTACCTAACTCTTCAGGATCATTATCGGATTTAAAAATATCAGGCCTTGGCCCTCCCCCCCACCCCCGCCTTTTGTGTATTTAGCAGCAACCCAAGAAAGTTCAGGCACTGAAAATTAGATGTTAGGTTTGCAAAATCTCTTGAAGCACTTGGCTGATGATGTGTGTGTGTGTGTGTGTGTGTGTGTGTGGGGAATACATGCAAATCAGAGTCACCCTCCCTGTCAACTCAGAGCACCCACCAGCACCTTGGGTTCCTTTGTTTAGGGGGAGGAGGGGGTTCAGCCTTGGAGGAGAAGGAAGAAGGCAACTTCTGCAAATGAGAGAATGTCTAGCCAGAATGCTCCAAATCATTCTGCCCATCACCGTCTCCTGCACGAAGGTGGCTTCAGCTTTTAACCTGTGCATGGGCCCAAGATTCGCCTTGAACTGGAGTGGGAAAGGTCCCCTTAATGTGAATGCCAGACCACTCATTCCACGCTAAGAATCCGGCAGCATCACTAGGGAGGAGACAAAGGCACCTCTGAAGCCATTTGAAGGTGAAAAGCGATCCCATGGGAAGTACGATGATCTTAATTAAATATTAGCTGTAATTAGCCTGAAGTGCAAAGGGTAGGAATATTAATTAGGATCTCTCTGAAACTGCTGTCAGTGTTAATAAGTAACTACGGGGGGTCTCGCCAACATCTGTTTGGGCACCGGGAGCAGGAGTGCAGTCGGAGCCCTGTGTACCCCAATGTGCCTGCAGGTTCCTAGGAGACCACGGACACGCTTCCTAGCGCTCAGTACCCGGGGTGTACCGGAATGCCACCAGTTTGGTAAAGGCGGTGGCTTGTCCAGGCTCCAGTGGTGCCCTGGCTGGTCCTTGCTTCTCCAAGGGTGGCCTCAGAGGCTTCTGAAGCAAGACCTCGGGCCTGAGATGGCAGAGTTATCCAAGCTGGAGCTCTAACACTCGCCAAGGGTTAACACCCTAGTCCGGCTGATGGAACACTGACACCTTTTTTTTAAAATCCTCACCTGAGGACATTTTCCACTGATTATTTTAGAGAGAGCAGAAGAAAGGGGGGCGGGGAGAGAGAGAGAAACATCAATATAAGAGAGACACATTGCTTGGTTACCTCTTGCACACACCCAGACTTGGGCCGGGGATCAAGCTTGCAACTGAGATATGTGCCCTTGATGAGAATCAAACCCAGGACACTTCAGTCCACAGGTTGATGCACTATCTAAACCAGCCAGTGCAATGCTGGTGCCTTTGCATTAAATACCCAGCACCACATCACCGGGTGGAAACAGGTCTTGAGGCCATGGTGTGTCTGTGAGAGACAGGTTTGCTTATTTAAAAATGGGAACAAAGCTCCCCACCAGGTGAGAGTCCTGCCACCTGAGAGGCACCTGGCTCTGGCCTGTGGACTCCTTTACCAGATCTGGGCCCCAGTCTACATAACAATAGGATCAAGTGGGGTTAGAGATGCAATGCATGCCAGGCAGGGAGTCTAGACCTCCAGGGCCAGAGCCCAGGAGTCCTCAGGCTGGGGGCTGGCCTGTGTGATGTAGGGCGTCGGCAACACCTCTGGTCTCCACACACTCGATCCCAGTAGCAGCCTCCTCCCAAGTTGTGACAACCAAAAATATCTCCAGTCATTACCTAATGTCCTCTGGGGATCCGATTCCTCTGTTTCATCACTGATGGCGAGTGCCCAGAGGCCTGAAGGGAGGTGGCCCAGGGCCTGTGTTCTGCCCACACCACTGAAGGGAGGGAATGCCTTTCAGACAGAGCACGGGAGCCTGAGGCCATCTCAGAGCTTCCCCTCTAAGCCCACTCGTGCTGGGTTTCAGGCCTACATGTGTGCATGCTCATTGACAATTCAGAGAGCCCCTAATGCAAAGCAAATTTGGAAAAAGATCCTTTTGCTCCATCCTCAGCACTGAGAGTCTCCAAGTCTAGCTGAGCCTCCCCTCCTTGGTTCAGAGAGAATGCACCCCTTTCTCTCCTTGCTTTATCGCCAGCTGTATTTCCTGCCCTATTGATGCAAAGCTAGCTTCTGAAGTGGCATGGGCTATTGAATGATACTCTGCCACAGAGAGTAGAACACCTTTTGTGTAAAGGGCCAGATGGTGAAATAGTTTAGGCATTGAGGGCCATTAGGTATCTGTCCGAACTATGCAACTCTGCCATGGTAGCACAGTGAATGTGACTGTGTCCCAGTAAAACTTTATTAACAAAAAACAAGTAGTGGGCCAGACTGGAGATGGAATGAGAACCTGACACAGTCTTCTGCCCCCAGGATGTTCACAGACAAGCAGCCATTGACAGGACTTGGGATTATGTGAGAAGTGGCCACAAGCTGCAGTGAGGTAACAAAGGCAGGCATGTGACGTGGCTTAAGTATCAAGGAAGGCTTGCTGGAGGAGAGCTTTCTTGATCTGGGACCTGAAGGATGAGTAAAGATTACCCAGGCATGGGAGCAGTCGGGAGGGGAAGGCTTTCCACGCAGAGGAAGCATGAAAGAGAAGACTAGATGTTGGTGGGAGGCTGGAGGGATTACGGACTCATGAGGGCAGGCCCTTCCTTCTCTGAAACAGAGAGCTCAGATCCCAGCAGAGAACCCACTGATTAGGCAGGCCAGGTCACATGACTGTATTTATGGGTCCTGGGAGGCGGGGCTCAGCCACATCTGCACTAGGCTGAGAGGGGAAGGGTCCCCCTCTCCACCCCGAAAGGAACAGAGCATTTTCCTTGAAGAAAAGTGAACACTGTGTGGCAATAACAACAAGTGACCTCATGTTTGCTAGGGATGGGTGGGGTCAACTTTTCCCTCACGTAGAGCGATTCAGCCACGGGACAGACAGACCCAGCTCAGCCCCAAATGCTGCGGAAACAGGTTAGAAAGAAGTGGCTGTGCATGTCTGCTGCCCATGGCACAGACGTTTGGAGCAGTTATGCTGGGGGAGGAGAGGCCCTGATGGCAATGTTGTCATTTGCAAAACGTTTTAAACTTAGCCTAAGCTAAGTCCTCTTCAGCGTGTCATCCTTAACGTTCTAATTACAGTCCCCTCTAAACAAATGAGCTGGCTCCGTGCGCTGCTGTGAGAATAAACTTCGCCTCCCTCCGTGTTAGAGTGTCCCAGCTGCACCGTGTGGCTTTAACCAAAGAGGTGCTCATAGGCTGCTGGTGAGGACGGAGGCGACGGGAGCGATTCTGACATGTGGGCCCTGCTCTCATTGTGGGAGGGCTGAAGTCACCTCTAACTGACCACAGACAATGGCAAAGCAGCTCTTCGGTGCTTAATTGCTAGGGTGTTTTCTCCTGTCTCCTTCTGACTGTGCGATCCCATCTCTTGAGACCATGGGCAATTCAGACCTCTGGATTGCAGTTTCTGCTGCTGCGATTGCTGTGGTGTGTGTGTGTGTGTGTGTGTGTGTGTGTGTGTGTGTGTGTGAGAGAGAGAGAGAGAGAGAGAGAGAGAGAGAACAGGGTAGGGTAGTAGAATTATGGGGGTGGGGGTGGAGGTGGAGAGAGATGGATGTTTCCTGAAATGGAAGCATTTGAATCCAGTGTGTGTGTGTGTGTGTGTGTGTGTGTGTGTGTGTGTGTGTGTGTTTAATTCTTTTCACTTGGCTGCAATTATCACACTGCATGTTTTGCCTAGATCTGAAGGGTGAATTGTTATATAATACTCAGTGCTTATAAAAAATAAGACAGGAAGTCAGGGGTTGGGGGAGGCATTGACTAAGGAGGCTGAGCTAAGTCCAGCACTCTGCAGAATTACTTAAAATGGGGCTATCACAGAGGTCCATCTTTGTCCAAATTAGGCCCTGAGTTTCATTGGAACATCACACACACACACACACACACACACACACACACACAAGCACACACACACACACACACACACACACACACACTGTGGTCATTAACAAGATCCCCCCCAGTCCCACCATGTGTGCCAAGACACATAAAACTTTGATTAAATTCAAATGCTTAGATGAATTGTCTCTCCTCTCGGGAACACGCATGTTCGGTTTAATCGCTTTTGGCGTTTTAAGTATCAGAGCAAGGTTCTGCTGTCGAGGGGGACAACACCATGCTCACATGTCCCCAAATGGGAGGGAAAGAAGGACGATCTGCCAGACAAATCAGTCGGTGGGACACGTACCCTCCCAGCCTGGGGTTGTTGAGCTGGATGATTGGGGAAAGTGACTTCTGGTTTCGCAGCCTTGATGCCTGCATCTGGAGAATGGGTTGTATAAATGAGGGTGACTACTTCCTCAGAGTGTCTGAGGAAGATGAACTGGGGTGCATGGACTCAGGCTCTTGACACCATGTCCGGGTCACTGTGGTCCAGGGCCTGGGGAAAGGTTCTGCCCGGCGGCCACTCACGCTTTCTCCTTCTCTCCACCTCTGATTTTTTGCAGGGTAATCAGGAAGCA
This sequence comes from Vespertilio murinus, assembly GCA_963924515.1. Classification (NCBI taxonomy): domain Eukaryota; kingdom Metazoa; phylum Chordata; class Mammalia; order Chiroptera; family Vespertilionidae; genus Vespertilio; species Vespertilio murinus. Next base: position 92,147,961 of record OZ004705.1, on the reverse strand, counting down.
GCAGCTGCCCCTGACACAATGGCTCAGCCTTACGCTTCGGCCCAGTTCGCTCCCCCTCAGAACGGCATCCCCGCGGAATACACGGCCCCCCACCCGCACCCTGCGCCAGAGTACCCAGGCCAGACCACGGTCCCCGAGCACACGCTAAACCTGTACCCTCCCGCGCAGTCCCACTCGGAGCAGAGCGCCGCGGACACCAGCGCGCAGACCGTCTCTGGCACCGCCACAGTAAGTGGGCTCCCGGCTCGCTGCGGGTACAGGTGGGAGGGGGTCAGACAGGGCTCGCTCCCAGGGTTTCCTCCAGGTAGTGACAGCAGGGTGCACCTCAGTCCAAGCGTCCTGCCCATAAAGCAGCCCCTAACCCTGGCCTTGCCCCCCCAGTTCTGCCAAGATGCCTCCTCACCAGGCATCCTCTTCCGTTACTTGCTGAAATGGAAACATTTTTGGTTGCCCGCATTTTGTTTGCAAAAGGAAATTTTGGCCTGCTCTTTGTTCCCCTAGTTTTGCCTTTTCTAGAACAATGTCATCTCCATGGAATCATACACTAGGTAGCCTTCTTTTAAATGACTTCACGGAGATGTAATTTGCATACCATAAAGTGCACCAGTTTAGCTGGGCAATAGAGGCTTTTTGTGTATCTATAGGGTCATGCAGCTGTCACCACAGTCTATTGGAGTTTTTCCCTCGCCCCAAACACAAATCTTGAGGCCAATTGCGGCCACGCTGCATCTCTGCATCAGCCCGCCCCAATTTAGCCTAATGTGTTAGAGATGCATCTTAGTCTTCACGCGTGTCCCTGTTTGTTTCACGCTGTTGCTGCGCCCTGGGGTGTGCAGGCCTGAGCAGCAGAGAGGCAGCAGAAGAGAATCTTGCAGGGCAGGGAAACCATTCCATACGCTGATGGTGGTGGTTACATGACTGTGTGTACCCAAAAGAGTCAACTTAATTGCAGGTGAATGGGGTAAATGGGTTAAAAGGAGCAAACAAACAAAAGCAAAACATTATACTATCATCGTTAGAAATGAATGTTATTAGCTATGAGTCAAAGATAATCCTAAACAAAGTAATTATCAGAATGAAACTGTGTTTGTGAGCGACCTAAGGTAACCACACCCACCAGATGTACATGTGCATTTGTGGAACCTTGTTCTGCAGAATTCTCGGGAAGCTTGGGCTCACCCAGCCTCAAGTCTAGAGCCCTTTGCAAGTGCAAGGCTGATGTGCCTCTTTCTCTTCCTCCCAGGCCCCTGGGGAACCAGTGTTGGTGAAGAAGTTTATTGTTTTAAAGCATGATATATTTCTTGTAACTAAAAGCAACCCTTAACTAACTTTGATACTTGGTGTCTTTGGTACCTGATACCTGGAGGTTAGATTTGGAGAATTTAAAAGATAATACACATTCTAAACTTTTATACTGCCTTTCCTCCTCTTTATTGTTGTACAAAACAGGAAAAGTTACCATTTTAACCATTTAATATAAGCAGTTCCCTGGCATTCGATACATTCACAGTGCAGTGAAACCATCACCATTATTCAGTTCAAAATTTTCATTACCCAAAGGAAGCTCTATGCCCGCTAAGCAGACAATCTCCATCCTGCCTTCCACCAACTCCTGGCAACCACTAATTTTCTTTCTTTCTATATGGATTGGCTATTTGGGATTTTTCATAGAGATGAAATTATATATTCTAATGCTTCTATTTCTTTCCAATTTTAGAACTTTTCAAGGTCCATCCATATTGTGAAATGTACTGCACTTACTTTTCATGACTGAATACTATTCCATTATACAGATAAGCCATTTGTTTATTCATTCATTCATGGGTGGGCACTTGGTTTGTTTTCACCTTTGGCTCTTGGGAATATTGCTGCTAGTGCCTTTTTGTGTCTGGCTGCTGCTACAACTTAGGGTTGAGTCTACTAGATGTGTTTGCTGATTTTGCAGGTATTTGTATTTTTGACAACCAGATGGTAGTGATAGAGTTGTTGTTTATTTGCTTGGTGTTAATTTTGTGATAATCAAGGTGATAGGACTTCAGGAGGCTATTTTAGGACAGAAAAAAAGGTTAAATCAGACATTAAGCCTCAACATATGCCAACTATACTACTGATTTGGAAGGTTCAGTCAGTCACACACTCATTCATTCATTCATTCATTCACAAATATTTATTAAATATCTACTGGGGCCTGGACTCATAGTAGGTGATGTGGTTGAATCAAACAGAAATGGTCCTTTTCCTTTTGAAACTTAGTGTGAGAGGCAGAGTGAACATGTGGTGACCAAACAGCTATAGAAGCACAAATGATGATCCATGCTCGTAAGAAAAAGACAGATGCTATGGGAGAATAAAAAAGAGCAGAGGCACAGCTTGCAAATGAGTAGTCTGGGAACCTTTCTTCAAGGAGATGATATTTAAGGTGAGAAGACAAAGCTTTTCAGGCAGAAAGAATGACAAGGTCAGTAGTCCTGACCTTGACTCATTCAAAGAACTAAAAAGAAGCCAGTGTATCTAGGGCATGTGGAGAGGCTTTGGGGGTAGAGTGACAATGGACTAAATGGAAGGAATCAGTAGGTATCATACCCCACAGGCCTGGTGGGTTCGATAAGGGGTGGAATTCAGGTTAGGAGTAATGGGAAGTCATTGAAAAGAGTTTGAGCCAGAGGACTTACAACATGAGAGTTTAAAAGAAAGGGTTAATTATGCCTACCTAAAAGAAAAATTTAATCCAGTCAGGTAGTTGACATGCTCAACGTCCTTCTCTCACAAAAAGAATGCTTTAGAGATCCACACAATTACAATTAAATAGCAGGCAGAAGATCCACAGGCCCAGGCCCTGCAGAGAGCTGCACGGGTGAGCAGGCCTGTGCCCTGCCTGTAGAGCGTAAGGGCCACTGGAGATAATAGGACATGTGTTCTGTTCTCATCACAGTGCGAAGAGTCCTAAAGCAAGGAACAACAGCATCATTTCTGAAATTGGCCAACCTAGGCTCAGACAGTGATATCTAGAGTATTTGAATGGCAAGGAGCACCTCTCTGGGTATAGAGTGTGTTGATCTGTGGAGGGGCTCGTTTCTTTGCCTTCTTTGGCAATATTTGTGTGATACATACTCTCAGGGGAAGTTTTAAAGGAAAGAGAACCATCATCAGAGAAGGCAGGTGGCTTTGTGGTTGATCCTGATGGCCCAAAGAAGGGGCCATCCAGTTTTCTGCTGCAAGTGATTACAGGCCTATGGACTTCTCTCCTTTGGCCAGAAGGGAAGATACTTTCTTTGTCTGTAACCTACTCTGAGTTGGGTTTTCCCAGCCCAACTGTGCAGAACATGGCTAATGAGGAGCTTGCTTCCAGTTGTCCCTGTGTCCGCACAGAGTGCTCCTTCTCTTCCCTCCAGGCTCTGCATTTCCCAGGGAAGGAGTTGAGCCTCAAAGTGGGTCAGACCCATGGGTATCCCAACCCCGTATTAGCACACCTAATCCCTTCCCCATGGGTTAGTGTTGTACTTGCCATAACGCTAACTGTTCTCTGACACATAGGCATGGTGCTTAATGCCTCTCTCAGAGCATTGTGGAGGCCATCATTTCTTTGAGAAACCGAGTCGCTTCGGGTGAGAGAAATGATCCATCCATCTGCTAGTCTCCAAGAACTTCTAATGTATGCACATGATTTAACATAAAGTGCAGACTGTAGAAGGGAAGCAGGCTGCACCCAGAGCTCCCAGCCAGAGCGGAGGAGAGTACAGACTGCGAAGACTTCCCAGATCATCCTTTCAGTCCTCCAAGGGCTGATATGAGTCCCTGCAGGACATTTTCCTGCTGAATGTCTATTTAATGCAGGCCTCCCAACACATCATGGATCACTGTGCTGACAGAGCCAATACTGCATTATATTAGATACTGCTCCTGACAAGGTATTTTACTTTTGACATATTATAATTAGAGATTTGCAAGTGGTGAATTCTCCGTGTATCTCCAATAGCAACTTAACTTCTATTTTTAACATCTCTGCAGTCTGTTTGAAAGTCTCCCACCAGCTCTAGGATCTGATGGGAGAATGAATGTGGGTCCCAGAGCTTGTTCCCTGGAGCTCTGGGCTCTATTGACAGAGAGAAGAGCTGTTTAAGGAACCAACTTCTTCTTAATCCTCAGCTGCTTTCACTGAGTGTTGTGTCTCCAGACATCATTAATACCCTTAAGAAGATAAGACATTGGTTGGTGATGACCTCCTGTTCTTAATCCTTTACACATTGGCTCTGTTCTGCAAGTCAATTATGAAGCTAAGTGTGGGGAAAGCTTCTCAATGCATTCCTTTTTGTTAATTAGTCATTAAATTTAGTTTTATTACTGCACTGATTCAGGTTAGTGGTTAAAAAGCCACACATTAGAAAAGGTCTACAATGGAAATGAAAATTCCCTAATGTCCTCAAGCTCAATTCTTAGTCTCCCTGCTGGAAAGTGCAGGTACCAACCCCTAATATTTTCCTCCAGAGTATTTTATGCAAATGCAAGTATATGCCTGTGTCTTAGTCAGTTCAGGCTGATACAACATAAGTATTATAAACTGCCGGCTTCAAAAAAAAAATAGCAAAACACCACATTTATTTTTCACAATTTGGGGGCTGGGAAGTCCAAGATCTTGGCACCAAAAGATTGGGTGGCTGCTGAAGGCCCACTTCCTGGTTCACAGTTGGATGGATGTCTTCCCATTGTGTCCTCATGTGGAGGAAGGAGTGAGGGAGCTCTCTGAGGACTTCTTTCTGTAAAGGCTCCACCCTCATGATCTGGTCATCTTCCCAAGGCCCCTCCCCTTATGACTATTATGTTACTGGCTAGGATTTTAACATATGCATTTTGTGGGAACACAAGCATTTATCTAAAGCAGCTTGGTTGTCTAGCTCTACCTCTAGCTCTACCTCTGTATTTGTCCCTTTCTCTATCTCTAGCTATCTGACCTACCTCTATCTCTACCTCTACCTCTAACTCTATATCTGTTTCTATATTAATCCTCTCTCTGTATTCTAGCTCACTCCATCTCTAAATAGGTCTTGATATCCTCTAACTTCTCCATAGTGCCAATCTCAATATAATTGGATTAACATCTATTAAGCACCCATTGGCACTCTTGATATCTGGCAGATCATTTTTGTTTTCACTTTGGGATGTAACTAGTTCTTTTTCATGTTTGCATGGACTCTAGGTTGTTTCTGGCAATGTTGTTATTCCCAATCCGCTGTAGTGAACAGTTGGGTTCAAATATTTCTGTCCACCTATGAGTGTCTATTTTGTAACTATCAGTTTGTATTTCTAATCCTCTCAACTTTTTCACCAGTCCCAAAACCCCTCTACCTTCTGGTAACCATCAGTTTGTCCTCTGTGTCTATGGATCTGATTCAATTTTATTTGTTCATTTATTTTGTTCTTTAAATTCCACATATAAGTGAAATCATATGGTATTTTTCTTTCTCTGCCTAATTTATTCCACTTAGCATAATACCCTGGAATATTACTCCACCATGAAAAACAAGGGAATCTTACAATTTGTGTCCCTCTGTTCCACCTTTATAAGTGGAAGTATCTTGGGTTGGTCATTGGACCTCTTTGATATTATTCCTTTGGTTCCCAACCTCCATTCTGCTTCTGTATTTCTTTAAATTGCCTTCCTCTGTCCTTCCAAACAACCATTAGAGATGAATAATGAAACACCAGAGAGTGCCTCTCCAAGATGGAGGATTGTGGCCTCATGGGCTTACATTAAAAGCTTGGAAAAATCATTGATGGACACCATGTCTTAAAACAGGGTAAATAGCTATGTCAAAACAGTAATCAGGGTATAAAAATCTCAAACATAATAGTTTTTGCTTAGTAGCATCAAACTATGTTCTAAGCACTTTGTATATATAATTGCATATGAGGTTTCTACTTTAGTTCTGTCTGACCCACAGTGGGACTCATGTGTACTCACCAACACCAAAAAATAAGTATTTTTGAGGCATTATCATCCCCAGGTTATAGTTGAGGAACCTGGAGCAAGTAACTTCCTGGTCAGTGTAGCTAACAGATAGGAGCTGGAGCTCAAAACCAAGTGTATCAGACTTAAGACCAAAAGTCTTAAGGGCTCAAAGCCCAGAAGGCATCCCCCAGGCTTGCCCAGCACACATGTGGCCTCTTTCTGGGCAGATTGCTGTTGAGGAAAGGAAATCTTTGCCTGGGAATTACTTATTTTGCCTGGGAGGGCCCAAGCATGTACAATATCCCAGGCTTAGAGCATGCCTTGAGCAAATTCTAATAACATGTTTCGATGGCTTCAATATTGTCTTTTCAGATAACAGTGTGGCTGAGCTGTTTTGTCAACACCAGTTCTGTTTTCCTAACGTTCACATTTACTCTAAGGACATAGGTACTGCCTCTGATTCCCTCATGAGGCTGAGGGTCATGCTTCTGCTTTCTATATATGCTTTGGAATAAATGGCCCATGGCTTGCAGGATAAATTAAAGGTCTTTCTTACCTCATACTAGGGTCAGCTAACTGTTCAAAAGCCCCTGTGCACCATAATGTCCAGTTCTGGTCACCAAAAAGCATGACTGAGTCAAACTTAGGATAATTCTGCAAGAAGCAGGCTTCACTATGAGCAACAGAGACCCAGGACTCTGAGTCTGGGACTGAGGGTATGGTCGTGAATTTTGGTAGGATTGAAGAACCTCATGAAAGGTTGGGGAAAATGCATTAAATAAACACCTGCAGGTGTTATCAGAAGCAGTGAAGAATCAAGGTAAGGAGCTTGGAGTTTCTACTTAAATTCTGTCTGACCCACAGTGGGACCAATGGCATGTGATGTAACCTTACTTTCTTCATTGGTGTATAGAGGCTTGGCATCCTAAGGATAATGCCAATAAAGGGCTTAGCACAGTGCAGGATGCATAGTAAACACTCTGCCATGTGAACCATTGTAATTATGAGATGTCACATCATTCAGAAGGGAAAATAAGAATGTTCTCCTTTATCTTGAACTCTTCATTCTATTTTTCTTTTTTGTGAGAGAATAAATCCATCATAAGAATTGTGTAATTTCATATCTTAAGAGTCAAATGAAGACTTAAATCTCCACATTTACTTTTTTTTTATTTTATTTATTTTTTTTAATAAATCTTTATTGTTCATATTATTACAAATGTTCCTCATTCCCCCCCCCATTGCTCCCCTACACCAAGTTTCCATTCAATTCTCTGCCCTTTCCCCATCCCCCATTGTCCTCAACCATAGGTGCAGTTTATGTTCAGTCTCTTCCCGCCCCGCCCCATTCCCCATTTCCCCGAGAATCATCAGTCCACTCCCCTTCCATACCTCTGATTCTATTATATTCACCAGTTAATATTGTTCATCATGATTTTTACTTCACTTGGTTTTTAGACTCACTTGTTGATAGTTACGTGTTTGTTTATAATTTTTATCTTTATTTTCTTCCTCTTCCTAAAGAACCCCTTTTAGCAATTCATATAATTCTGGCTTGGCAGTGATGAATTCCTTTAGCTTAAATTTATTTGTGAAGCTCTTTATCTGGCCTTCGATTCTGAGTGATAACTTTGCTGGGTAGAGTATTTTTGGCTGTAGGTTCTTGTTGTTCATCACCTTGAATATTTCTTGCCATTCCCGTCTGGCCTGCATGGTTTCTGTTGAGAAATCAGCTGACAGTCGTATGGGTGCCCCTTTATAGGTAACTACCTGCTTTTGTCTTGCTGCTTTTAATATTCTCTCTTTGTCTTTAGCTCTTGGAATTTTAATTATGATGTGTCTTGGTGTGGTTCTTTTTGGATTCCTTTTGTTTGGGGTTCTGTGTGCTTCCTGGATGTGTAAGTCTATTTCTTTCACCAGGTGGGGGAAGTTTTCTGTCACTATTTCTTTCAATATGTTTTCAGTATCTTGCTCTCTGTCATCTTCTGGGATGCCCATAATTCTGATGTTGGTTCGCTTGAAGTTGTCCCAGAGGTTTCTTACATTATCTTCAACTTTCTGGATTCTCTTGTCTTCTTGCTTCTGTGGAGGAGTGTCCTCTGGCTCTTTGTGTTCCAAATCTTGGACTTGATCCTTGCAATCTTCCAATCTGTTTTTAGGACTCTGTATAATATTATTTATTTCAGAGATTGTATTCTTTATTTCTAGTTGACCCTTCATTATTTCTTGTTGATCCCTTATCATATCCTCATAGGTCTCATTTATTTTATAGGCCTTTTTTAAGAGATTGTTGAACAACCTTATAAGCGTGGCTTTGAATTCTATATCCAGTTGCTTTTTGTCCTCCATTTCTTTCGTTTGTGATCTGTTTCCTCGTTTCGGCATTTTCGCTGCTTCCCTGAGTTGGTAGGTTGGGAGGATCAGCTGTGTCTATGTCAGCAGACAACCTTATTCCACTAGACTTGGAAACCTGCAAAAGCCACTCTGAGTTCAGCTCGGATGGGGCAGAGTTTCAGGGTGGAGCCTACAGCCTTGGCTTCCGGTTAGCCCCGCCCTCTGAGGTTCCTGAGTCTCAGTGTTCCTCAGTGTCCTTTGGTACTTGCTGCAAGCACCTCTGAGAGAAAGGCACTCTAGAGTTTCGCCAGCTACCAGACAGTGTAGTCTCTCCCCCAACAAGCCCACAACTGGGGTTCAGAGCAGTTGGAAGTGGGGTTAAGCACAGTCCGGAGCTTATGTCTCCTTCCTGCTAGGGCAATCTCTTGGCCCAAACAACAGTCTGTCCTCTGTGCGCACAATGTGCGCGACTCAGGGGCTCTGCTTTTCGCCGTTCCCCCTGAGCTTCTGTCTTACAGCCCAGATTCCCTCTGTATGAGGCTGGAGCCCGAGGGTTTTGCCCAGGACTGGGGTTCAGTGCAGTAAGAACTGGGGCTCAGTACACTCCTGAGCTTTTGAGTCCTTCCGGCTGGGGCAATCCAGCAGCTCAGCGAACAGTCCCTCCTCTGCGCGCAATGTGCGCGACTCCGGGGCTCTGCCTTTTCGGTGTTCCCCCTGAGCTTCTGTCTTACAGCCCAGATTCCCTCTGTGTGAGCCTGGGACCCCCGGGGTCTCGCCCAGAACTGGGGTTCAGTGCAGTCGGAGTTGGGGTTCAGCACAGTCACAGTCCGGAGCTTTTATCTCCTTCCCGCTAGGGAACGCCAGCCAGGCACTCCGCCGCCCCTCCTCTCCGGCTCCGTCCTCTCCCCGTGTGCGCACGCACACGGTGCCTCCCGTACCTCAGGCTTTTACAGCTCCTCTGGTTTTCCTTCTGGTTTTCTCTTTCCTTCTAGTTGTAGAATTTCCAGTCAGTCAACTTTCCTGTAGTTCTGGATAGTGTCCACTCTATATTTTAGTTGTATTTTTTGAAATTGTTGAGTGCGGCTGCAGTTAGGCTTTTACCTCTGCCGCCATCTTGTTGTCACCTCTCCACATTTACTTTTAAGGTAATTCTTTTACTTAATGATTTCCGTACAAGTAGTTTTCTATCACTCATGCCTGGGCACAGCTGACTGATACAAGCTGTTCATTAAACTGAGCCTAGGTCATGGACAAACAAGATTAAGATTTATTAGAGGACAGCCGAAACCTGTTTGGCTCAGTGGATAGAGCTTCGGCCTGCGGACTGAAAGGTCACGTGTTCGATTCCGGTCAAGGGCATATACCTTGGTTGCAGGCACCTTCCCAGTGGGGGGTGTGCAAGAGGCAGCTGGTCGATGTTTCTCTCTCATCGACGTTTCTAACTCTCTTTCCCTCTCAATTCTTCTCTGTGTAAAATCAATTAAAAATATATTTAAAAAAGATTTATTAGAGGAATATTTGACTGAAGTTCTGTTCATAAGACCCAAAGACATCTTGCTTTTGAGAAAAGATCTGACATATTCCGATTTCAAGTTACTGTTTCCTGGTAATTGTCATTTTTGATTGCAAGTCTTGAAGCCATCTGAAAAGTTTCCTCTTGATTTTCTCTTCTGAGTTTTGTGCTTTTTCAGATCTGTATTCAATGTCATCAATTTCATCATCTCAGTATCACTAAGCAGTCTCTATCCTTGATTAAGATGATGGTCTGTGTGAGCAAGTATTAGCACACAGGGTAATGATTGGATAATTTGATGGTGAAGCAGGCTGTCTATGAACTATTCCAATGACTGGTCTAGGTGTTTAAAGAACCTAAATGCCTTTGCATAGCTCATAATCCCATTAGCTGCTTTTGTTTGCTTGTTTGTTTGCTTGCTTGTTTTTAACTGAATTTAGAAGCAGGTATTAATCTGTTCTCTGGGCAATATTTGAATCATTCATTAGTTCACCATCAACTCCTGCTTTTAATTTATGACCATACACTGAGCAAGTTCAGAATGAGTTCATGTGAATTCTATACTCTATTTGGATTTCACCCTGAAGGAAGAAGTTGGCTGTGTTCTGTGACCTGAGCGTCTGTGGATAATTCAGTGAACCCTTCAGTCTTAGAGCTGGAGGGAACCAGAGTTTACCTAGTTCAACCTCTGATTGCACATATGTAAAGAGATCACATAAGTGAAGAGCTGAAACTCAGATAGTTCAGGCCCACGAGAGTAACATGCATGTTTGAAAGAGATTGGTTTATAATGGAGACAAAGGTAACATACATAGTTCATTTCCCCATTAATATGAAACCTTAGGCATGATTCTATTTGACCTTTTGGTGGGGACGCTGTGGTAGTCTAGATGACATATGGTCTGTCCAAAGAGGGTGCTCTAATCAGACCATTGAACCACTGCCTACCCAGTATTATAATATTTTTTCGAGAGTTAACAGCAATTTAGATTTTTATGCACTCTCTTGTTCACGTCTATTTCACTCATTTTCTGCCCAAATACTGAGTTTACAAACCCTTACGTAATTTTGTAACCTGAATTTATTTTTTTAATAAGAGGTGAGATTAGAAACTTTAACCTTTTGAGGAAGTAATATTTCAGATTTATAAAAAAGACACCTTTGATGCCTCAGTTGGACTGTGAAGAGATTCATAGAATGTCAGAAGCTTGAAAGGACCATCTGGTCTACCTGCTTCATTTATGAACAGTGCTGGGGCTCAGAGAAGGACCTGCCTGAGTCACACAGCAGATGTCAGAACAGTGAATCTCAGCAGAAACCAGAACAGGGACATCCTGAAAGGAAATTTCTACTAAACCATGCCCCTCCCCCTGCATTCTACTTGCTTTGACCATCCGTTTTCATCTCTCTATCTTCTGGATTCTGCAATACTTTTAAAAATCCAGTTACTCAGGGTTATTGCCACATTGAAATAGAGTTCACAACCCTGCCTTTAGGAGGGGAGCCGGGCCCTGTGAGCTGAGGCTCCATGTCTCTTTGACATTCTATTTTGTTTCCTAGGCAGAGGTTTCAGCCACTAGGGGGCCTGACACTCACAAAGGTTTCAGGAGTTCTAAAAAGAGCCTTTATTTTAATCTAGTTCTCTCCTGCTGATCCTGGTGGTAGTGTCAATGGGCCCTGCTCCTTCAATGGTGTTATATGTTCCAGCCAGCTTCACCGCCAAGCGCTTCTGGGTCAAAACACTGTCACTAGTGTCTGAGTTCCCACCGTTGCATCCCTGAAGAGCATGGAGGCTGTCAGAATGTTAAAGCATCACCTTGATGTAGAGCTGGGTCCGAGCTCATGCACAGGCTCCCTGAGGGACAGAAGCTTTAAGGTTGGGTTCTGCCCCCGTCCCCCCAATAGAGTAATAAACTCTTCTGAGGTCAATGAGCCTGATAGTTGAGCCAGCAGCATGCAGATCACACTGAAATGCTCATGGTCTCTCCAGCTCCTCCACTCTGGCAAGAAGGTCACTATAACCCAGAAAATCAGCCATCCCTCCGGCATCAGGAACAGAATGTATCCAGACTTGAGGACCTGACTTTTATTTGACCTCCACATCCTTGGGACAAAGTTAGATGACAAGTTCATTCTCCAGTAGACCATGGTTTGCAGACTGTATGGTTCAAAACAAATCAGGCTATCAGGACGAAGGTAATTTGGAGACTTAAGTGTTGCAGTGAAAGTGAAAAGGCAGTTTTACTTCTTAAAAAAAATCATAGATTTAGTTGTACATTCAAAGAGTTTGGGCTGCCCTGGCTTTAAGGGGGAAATGTAAGTGTGCATCTGGATTGGTCGATGAAAAAACACAAAAAGAAATTTATTGGACAGAAAGGAAGGGAAGAAAATAGGCAAGTATATTTACTAACAATAAAGACAGCAGTAACTAGCAGCTAGTGAGCACATATTATATACCCAATGCAGGAATCCAAAAGTTTAATGTGCATGATGTGATGGAATCTTGCAGCATCCACAGGAGTGGGTACCATTATTAGTCTCTTATTATCTGGGTGAGAAAATCAGAGCATATAGAATGGAGGAGATTGTCCAAGGTCATGTCACAAAGCTAAGGAAGGCAGAGCTGGTATTTTACAGGCACCCAGTCTGACCCCAGGGTCCACTCCATTCCTCACTCCTCCAGCCACGCACAATGCTGCACATGCTCATGTTCCATCAAAGGGCTAGTGTGATGATGCTGAAATTACAGATGAGGAAACAGAAGCGCAGATGTTAAGCTACTTGCCCCAAGGCCATACAGTTAACAGAGAGAGCTCACCTGACAGGCTCCCCTGTCTCCCAAGGGTCTGCTACTCTACTAGAGGGAAAAAAAAACCCCAAAACAAACAAACAAACGAACAAAAAACCAGTCCCTGAGCTTCTGATCCTCTCAGACCTAGCTCTACATCAAGACTATGATATAACAATCTGATAATTCATTCATTCATTAACCAGTCAGCAGAAGTCTGGTGGATTTCTAAACCCATATTATATAACTTCCCATCAGAAATAGTTTACTTTACCTTCTACTTAATGCTATTCCCTTCTACGTAATCACGACAATATTGTGGCAGACAAATGTCTTAACAATCTTTATTGCCATAATTCTGTGTTTATCTCAGATTACACACGCACACACACACACACACACACACACACACACTCCCTGCTGTGGCATCAGGTGTCATCAGGTGGTTCATGGAGTGAAAGGGGGCTTGGAACTACTTGGCAAGCTGAGGAGAGGATGCCTAGATCTCCCAGAGAAACCTGCTACAAGGAAATCGCTAATTATAACCCAAATTGTATTTGACTTCTGCATCTTTGCTTCACATTGTAACACTGTAATTTAAAGAGATTGTTCCCTGGCCTTTTTTTTTTCTGGGGGAGAAATTAACTACCATTTTTTACTAAGAAAAGCGGTGGTAATGGCATGACAGGAGGTGGGTCCCGCCCCCCCTTTCCTTCTAATTGGCTTGCAAGTGGGAGTCAGGTTAGCAATTATGCTAGGAGTTGCTTGGGGTTCCAGGCAGTATCTGTGGGTGACACTCATCTGGTGTCTTTACAAAAGGAAAAGAGATGATGGAGTGGGGCAGGCTTGGAGGAATGAGCCCCAAAGAGTCTCTTTGACTCCAAGAGATGGCAGTTTGGAGACAAGAGGAAGATAAGGTATGTTGGTTGGATTTGGGGACCTTCTCCTATTTTGAGTCATTAATGCTACTGGCAGTGAAGGCTGGAGGGGATCACACCAAAAGTTGAAATAGGAGTTAGAGCAGTGCTGAACTCAGAACTTTGGCTGTCTTTTGCTTGTTCATGGGACCCAGAACCCCTCACTAGCCCTCCCTGTCCTCTCTTCCCTCCAGCCTTCTCCAAGCTTTTAGTATCAAGGGTCAGCAAACTATGCCCAATGCACCAATTCTGGCCCACCACTTGTTTTTGTCTATAAAGTTTTATTGGAATACAACACATCCATCCACTCCTGTACTGTTTATTCTGCTTTAGTGTTGTTGTTGTTGTTTTTTTTTGTTTTTTTGTTTGTTTTTTGTTTTTTCCCCCAGAATGAAGTAGTTGCAACAGAGATATAGGAACCACTGTGATGAGACTGCTTACTCTCTGGCCGTCAATAGAAAAAGTTTGCTGACCAGGGACCGATGACAAAGTTTATGTACTATTGGCCTGCTGACTTTATTCAAACCTTGGGCCTTTTTTGTTGAGCTCACAAAGGGAATGAATTGCCTACCTTTCTAAATGGGAAATTTCACAGTAAAATCTGGCTAGATTACAAAATGGAAACATCAAAACCATGTGTTCATGTTGAGGATAGACTATCCCCTAGGATCTTGACACAGTCCCCACAGCTCCTTGTAGTGTTTCACTGAGCCTCTTCCCCCGCCACCCATCTGCATGGACTGACCCACAGAGGTATTTGAACTTGACCAGGTCATCTGGGTCTTCAGAATTATTTTTAAAATAAAATATTTATAATTTCTCCCCTGACCAATGATTTACATTACTTTTATTCTTCCTTTCCATCAAACTGGACTCTGGCAAGTAAATAAAAGTAGGATGCCAAAATATAGTTGATACCAGAATTGTTATATCAGGACTATTGCATCCCATCCACCTCCAAATACATATCTATACACACACAATCTGCCCATGTTTTCTCCATTGACTTTTATTTAAATCAAAACAGAATTAATAAGTATTATGTTCTGCTCAAAATCAAAATTGTCATAATTAATGAAGTAAGTAATAGTTGTGTTGGTCAAGGTATTCAGGCTCTGAATCCATTCATTCTTACTAATGGCAGGTGGTGGTAACCCCATTTCACAGATGAGAAAGACAGAGATGTGGGGGTTATGTAAATTGCTCTAGGTTGTAGCACCAGAAACAAAGGCAGCAAATAAACAAAGGCAATTGAAACACATGGTCACAGACAGTGGAACCAGCTCTTCACTAAAGTAGGAAACTGCTCAGCCCTGGTGCTGACATGTAGAATGCAGTAAGTCCCACTTCTGCTGAAACTAGAACAATCGATCCCAACAAGAGCCTCTGGAGGCTTGGCTGAGCCACTGAAGGTCAGTGTTTGGTAAATAGTCATTTAAGCATCTTCCATTGCTCTTAACAAATCTGCAGAGAATTGTTTTCCAGTAGCATAGCAAGCTCAGCAGAGGGAGAATTTAGGGTGAGTGGGTGGGAAAAAGCACATGTTCCCTTTTCAAAATAAGGGTCTATGGGGTGGGAGAGTACCCATGCCTGAGGGAAACCTGGCAGCTAATTCTGGTGCGGAGCCTGGCCTGGGCTGCACTGGCGTCTCGTGTGTGCACACAGCTTCAGGAAGCCCTGTGACTGTCCTTCTGCAGCTTGGATATTGAGTTCTGCAGGCTTGCTGAGGATTCACAGTGGCCTGACATTGGGGCTGAGCCCTTGATAATGACACTGTAGACACGAGGTAATTACAGATCCGTTATTTCCCAAGTCAAGCTAAGTGGACCTCTGATTATTATTCTGAGTATAATAGGAGCATAACCAACACTGAAGGGAAATTGTACTTCTCTATTTTATTAACCACTTTTATATTCCCTTGTGCATGGCTATGATGCTACGAAATCTCCTTAAATGTGATATTACTCAATATAATACAATAATAATGCACACACAGTAATGTATTAGATTATTTTACAAACAGCCCTTGTGAAATTGAAATTCCAACCACTTCCCTGGGCCAGCTCAGGGCTGCTGAGCTCGCAGGCCCTTTCTGTGGCTGGGAGCCTGGAGAAAACCTTCACAGTCACTTAGGCTTTCACAGACATAAGCAATTGGCCCACATCATTTTTATTCACAGTGGGGATGTAGATGAGCCACGTTCCAGACATCTCAGTGTATGCTGTATCTCAGAAATGCAATGGTTTTTGAGACCACAGTGTCCTTTAAAAATGAACTGGGTTAGATGGCACCAAGAAGGAAGCTAGCTAGATAGCAGGGAGGCCTTCCACCCTGGAATTCAATTCTGAAGTATTTGTGATTGCCTTGGCTGGAGATTCTATCAAATCTCTACTCATATCCCCAGCCTCTGTTTATTTATAAACTTTTTCATGACACCATCTCAATGCCAGAGCTGGGACTCCTTTGCATGCTGTATATGCCTTAAAATAATCTAAAAAATTATTTATTGAATTCTTAGAATATGTTACAATATACATTAATCTAGTCAATGCACATCCAGCAGTTTTACAATTTTAAGCTTTATTTTTGCAATTATAAGTACACATTTATCAAGGATGACATTATAGCTTATTTGTCTTTTTCATTCTTTGTGTCAAGCACAGTGCCTGGCACATGTAGATACTCAACAATTATACACCATGTATTTATTTATTTATTTAAATATATTTTATTGATTTTAGAGAGGAAGGGAGAGATAGAAACATCAATGATGAAAATCATTGATCAGCTGCCTTCTGCACACCCCACACTGGGGATTGAGTTCACAACCCAGGCACATGCCCTCCTGATTTATAGGTCGATGCTCAACTGGTGAGCCTCACTGGCTAAGTATATATCATTTATTTATTCATGAATATTCCTTGAGTGCTTACTATTTGGGAGGCATAGTGTTAAGTCTTGGAGATTTAAGAATGAATGACAGACATCTGTTCTTCAAGGAAAATACAGTCTGGCAGAAAACATAAATATAAACAAAGAAATAAAAACCACTTGCATACTTAAATAATTACATTTGTGAAAAATGTCATAAATGCAAGGGAAGGAGAAAGTACATATTCCTTCCCACTATGACAGGGATGTCATGTTGTAGCTAGAAATAGCCATGATAAGAGTATTTATACCATAAAAATTGGTAATGGTATAAATCAAAGTTTTTGGTTTTTGTTTTCTGTAGAGGCAGTTGTTTACCAATTACTATCACACCTGTGGCAGGAAGAAGCTTGGAATAGTCAAATGAAAGAAAATTACTGTGCCTAGGTTGGGGGTACAGGGAGAAGATAGCCCAAGATGAGGATAGAAAAGTGGGCAGAGAACACTCAACAGGGCCTTGTGAGCCATTTTGAGGGTTGCATTCTTTGTAAAATTAAAGGCCATTGGAGGATTTTAAGTGAGAGAATGTCAAGGTTAGATTTTGTTTTTAGAAATGATCTGACTGCAGTGTAGAAAATGGATTAGAGGAACACAACAGTGGGGCAGAAAGAGCCATTAGTAAGCTATTGCTATGGTTCAGACAAGAGAAGACAGCATGAACTAGTGAAGTCTGGGAATGAGTAGGCTGTAGGATAGAAGGAAAAGGAGAGGGTTCATGATGACTCTCAGTTTGTGCATGAGTAAATGCCAACTCTTACAAAGCTAAATCTCGGTGAAGATGAGGATCATTTTCCAAGTAATAGAAGAAGTTGAGATCAAAATGATAATATGTGTGCTTGTCTGCCTGTGTGTGTCAACTTGTAGATGCTTATGAGTCACCTGGATATATCACTAAGCAAGCCTCTGTTTCTTTATCTTTAAAATGGAAAGAACAACATCTCATGTGGTAGCTGTGATTCTTAAGTGGATTGATGTATATGCAAGAACTTGGCACAGAAAGCATGGGATAAAATTTAGTGGTATCTGAATTTCTGACACATCTAATCTCTGCCCTTTAAAAAGTTGGGCAGCCAGATTGGAATTAATTGACAATGTTTCAGATTTGGTCAGAAGCACAGAGTTTTCTGTAGTTGTTCATAATATATAGTGTCAAGTGGGGTTTGGGTGGAGGGACTTAAACCTAAAAGTCTTCAGTTCTGCTGAAACCGGTTTGGCTCAGTGGATAGAGCATCAGCCTCCAGACTGAAAGGTCCCAGGTTTGATTCTGGTCAAGAGCATGTACGGTTGCAGGCACATCCCCAGTAGGGGGTGTGCAAGAGGCAGCTAATCGATGATTCTCTCTCATTGATGTTTCTAACTCTCTATCCCTCTCTCTTCCTCTCTGTAGAAAATCAATACAATAATAATAAAAAGTCTTCAGTTCTAACTCCAGCTTGGGCATTTGCTTAAGCAAGTCATTTAATGCAGTGGGTGACATCATTTTTAGGGTATTAGATTATCTTGGTCAAAAACCCTACTTCCACTATCTTTTAATAAGTTAAACAAGTTACTTAATCTCTCTGAACTTCCATTTTTATACTGTAACTGTCTATACAGGGCTTTTGTAAATATAAATAAGGTATTTTAAGCAAAGTTCCTATGACTATGTCCTGCTTATAGTTGGCACTGTCAACGGGGGCTATGATTAGGCAACATTTTGAGCCTTGGTTTTCTCATCTTTCAAATGGGCCCAATAATAATCTATGTCCTGCCTAGATGGAAAACCATAAAATGACCAAATAATCTGCCAGGTCTCTGTAATATGTGCCATGTACACATATGAACTTCTGTTTTCAGTGTGGCATGCTATAGTCCCTGATAATTTAATCCTCACAATGGCCTTTGAGTATAGATGAAATAATGGTGGCTTTACAGATAAGGAAATTGAGGCTTGTAGAGTTGACATGACTTGGCAACTTTTCCAGGGTCACATCACTCATGAGTAGTATGTCTGAATCTACAACCTGTTCTAATGACCATAACTCTAAATAACTTTTCCTGCAGCCCTTGCCTACGGGTCTGGAAGAATGGAGAAGCCATTGGGTTGGGGTGGGAGAACTAAGGGAAAGATGTACCTGTTTCTTTGAGATACATACATCCTAACCTTGCCAAAGAGAGCAGGAATCAAGAAATGTTGACTTCTGATATGATTTCATGAAGAACCTTATCCTTGTACTCACCTCAGGAATAGTGTTTGGGATTCACAGAGAAAGACGGAGGCTAGCCACATCTTTCTCCTCCACTCCCAAGTGCAGATTTCCAGTTGGATGCAGACTAGAGCCTTTGGAAACTGTTCATTGGAAAACAGTTCTGGATAAATTAATTTCTGTGATACATAATGCATGAGTGAAAATACATGATATTTTTAAACAATGAAAACGAGAGAATCTGCTTTTTGGGCATTGATCCTAATTTCATTTAATTCAGAAAACATTTATCAACACCTACTGTGTGCCAGATCCTTGCTGGGAAACAGAGATGAATCAGATATGGTTTGTGCCCAGGAACAGTGAGAAATCAGTGAAGGCGCCTGCTGGTGATCAGCACTGGCTTACACCGTGGGTGAGATCAGGGGACAAGGGAGTCATGAGGGTATAATGGAGGGACACACCTCCTTATAGGGAATGACAAGAAGGTTTGAGAGTGAACATCTGCTAAGAAAAGCTGTCCCTGCCTATGGTTTTAACTGGATAGCTTTCTCTCATTTGTCCTACTCCCTTCAATAAAATTGTTATTTAAGACCTTCTACCTTTAAGCCCTTCTGAAACCAGGCTCAAACAATGAGGATACAGCTTTCTCAAACCCACCTACACACTTCTCAAGTCTTTGAGCACCTTGGATCATGGCCAAATCCCTTAAATTTCCAAAGATAACACAACCTTCATTATATGTCAGGCTTATTGTTGAATGAAGATTAGAGATAATGTATAGAAGTCTTTATCACAGTTTCCTGCATATTATGCTAATGCATTGATGGGAGTTGCTGTGATGGCAATGTTGTTAACAATAACCTTGAAAATGATCATTTTGAGATGTGTGTTATGCTTGTTCTTTAGCTCAACATGATAGCAGTCACTGCTCCTCTGTTACTA
This sequence comes from Vespertilio murinus, assembly GCA_963924515.1. Lineage (NCBI taxonomy): Eukaryota > Metazoa > Chordata > Mammalia > Chiroptera > Vespertilionidae > Vespertilio > Vespertilio murinus. Next base: position 92,128,400 of record OZ004705.1, on the reverse strand, counting down.
TTCCTTTGCTTATCATTATTATTATTATTATTACTCCAACCACCCCTACTCTATTGTTATCACTGTTACTACTCGTCCTGTTATTGCTATTATTAGTTTTATGGTAAAGCATTCATTCACTATTATTTGTTGAGTGCTTATTATATAAGTAGAGGCCCGGTGCATGAAAATTCATGCACTGGAAGTGGGGGGCTCCCTCAGGCTGGCCTGCTCCCTCTCACAGTCCAGGAGCCCTCAGGGATAGAAGGGGACCTAGCCATTAGGGGAAGGCGACACCCCAATCATACTTCTGCTGTTGCCACGGCCTGCAGCATAAGCCTCAGCCAGCCCTGGTTATCTGAGCCTCAGGTGGCCCTGGGAACCTGGGTAGCCATCACCCAATGCTTGTCTGCACCTCGGGCATCAGCTGGTCAGCCACCATCTGAGGCTTGCCTAACCTCTGGCCAGCCCTGGTCTGCTCGGGGGCTGAGGGCCGGTACAGCCACATGGCATGCCTGCCACCCCTGACAGGGCTGAAAAAACTGGGGGACTCCAACAGGGATGAGGAGCCTGGACACCTCCATCTTGTGGCTATGGGGGCCACCATCTTTGTGACTGCATGATGATCAATTTGCATATTTCCTCTTTATTAGATAGGGTGGGCAATGGGGATTCAAAAACAAGAACAACCAGGCATTGTTTCTGCCCTCAGCATGACTTGTAGGAGAGACCAATGTAACAAGTAAACAATATAAGTAAATAATTAAAAATAATGCCTAACAAGCTATATCCAAACCTAGGGATTTAAACACCATTTTATTTGCTCATGGTTCTGTGCTTCAAGAATTTGGGTCAGGCTTACATGGGCAGATCAGCTGGGTTCCTCCACTCAGCGATATTCCACTGATGGTTGAGCTGGGTAGTAAGTTCCAAGGTTTCTCTCAGATGTCTGGTCTTTGGTGATTGTCCACATGACCACCCACCCCCCCTTCTCTATTTGACTAGCTTGAGCTTCCTCACAGCATGGTGATCTCTGGTTAATTAGACTGCTTATATAGGCATCCTCATAGCATAGGCAAACTGAAACGATGGCTGGATGCCAAAAGGAATAGTCCTAAGCAGTGGAAGTAGAAGCTTCATATTTCTGAAAGCTCTGCCTTGACATTTTCACTGTGCCATTTCTGCCCTATTCTGTTGCCTGAAGTCAGTACAGATTCAAGGAGAGGAAAGAGACTCCATCTCTGAGCAAGAGGAGTGGCAAAGAATTGCAGCCATTTTATTTTATTTTTTATTCTTTATTGATCAAAGTATTACATATGTCTCACCCCCCCCACTGACCTCTCCTCGACCACCCCTCCACCTCAGCACATGCTCTTACCCACTTACTGTCTGTGTCCATGAGTTATGCTTATATGCATGCATATAAGTCCTTTGGTTGATCTCTTACATCCTCCCCCTCCTGCCTTCACTTTGAGGTTTGACAGTCTGTTGATGCTTCTCTGTCTTTGGATTTATTTTTGTTCATCAGTTTATGTTGTTCATTATATTCCACAAATGAGTGAGATCGTGTGATATTTATCTTTCTCCGACTGGCTTATTTTGCTTAGCATAATGCTTTCCATGTCCATCCATGCTAAAATTGCAACCATTTTTAATCTACCATGATATCTTTGGAAATAAACACATATTAAGTTGAGAAAGAGAATAGTGATAGAGGAATTAGGTCATGGAAGCCTTCCCTCAGGAGATGACTCTTAAGCTGTATTCTGAAGGATAGGAGAGAATAAAGCATGATAATACAATGGGAACAACATTCCAGAAAGAGGGGAAAGTATGTAGAAAGCCACATGTTCCATTCTCTGTATTCCCAGTGCAGCGTTTTATTCCCCACAAGTAGGGATTCTCTTCTTGGAGATGGCAGAAAGATAGAGTATGCAAAGCTTTTGGACATCTGAGAAGGTCGGGTGAAATCCTGTCCCCATTGTTTTTTATTTGTGTAATGGGAGGCAAGAGATCATGTATGTAAATGTGGTGACTTTAAATGGAAATTATGCTATTCTTCCTATGTATTTCCAATGGGGATCCCCAAATACCTCACCTGATGACTTGTAGTCAGTTAGGAGATGGTATCACCAGCCATGGGTGGCCAGAGTAAAGTGAGATGCAGGAAACACAGAGTACACAGGGACTGTGTCCAGCCACAGAGATGCAGACACAGTGGCCTATTGCCTGGGGAACAAGCTAGTACTCAGCTTGTTACATCTGGCCTCCCCAACCCAGCTTCAGGCAGGGACTGGGGGATGAAAGGTGGGACAGGACTTTTTCTTAGAATTGTGAGAATGTAAGGTATCAGTAGTTGAGAAGAGACAGGATAAAAACTAATTTTCCAGATTGGCTCATTTCTTTGCTGTAGTAAAGGCAGGCCTTTGGAGCTAAGCATTTATATCCCAACACTGCTACTGATTCACTGCATGACTTAGGAAAACTCCATGACCTCCCTCAGGCCTGAATGAATCACGGAAGGGGCACCGTAAATTGTAGTTCCTGCTAGTTCTGCTATCATCGCGGGTGCCATTACTGTTACTACTTTGTAGATTATGGTTAAAGCTTAGGGAGGCAGGTGCCTAATTAATTGGTGGTGGGATTCTTCTAACCTCTGTCTCTTGTTTCAAAGGTTCATTTTGCCAACTGAGAGGTTTTATCTTGCGTTCCAACCTCGGCATGTTGCTTCATCGCTTGTGCCCTTCCATTTTCTCCTGCCTTCACTTTTACCTTTGCATGGAACGCTTGGCCTCTGCCAGTAGTCACTATTCACCACTAGAGGTATTTAAGATGACACTGACGCAACATTGCGTCATGTGGGTGATGTGACCTCGAAAATGGACTCTTGTTCTGATTCCCCCACATGCTACCCTTCAAGACTTGGCAAATAACTCACGTGTTCTTTGTTATCGACCATAGGCTATAAATTAAGACACTGAAAATACTTGGAGGGTTGTTGTGAAGTTGAGGCAGGTCAACGATTTAGAAATTCTTAACCATTGCCAGGAATATAGGATACATTCAATAACCATGGGTTGCTTTTGTGTCTGATGTCTCATTGGTGGTTGCTATAGACAGGAAGTCTTTTATAAACCCACTCATAATAGCCATGACATCTTCAGGCTGCCTGTACCTTGTCTTCTTTGAAAGTGTAATAAGGCACATCATCAACAACACCACGACGATACTTTCCCGAGGTGACCTCCTGTCTTTCCTAGCTTCTGTGTTAGGCTAAGTATTAATACTTCCATTTTGGCAGCTTAAAAAACTGAGGCTCAGAGGAACCATACAACTTGCCCCAATCCCCTCATGTCGCCAAGGCCAGATTCATGCCCTGCACTGCACCCCTGAGGCCCCTCTGTGCCCAGCCCTTACTGTGTCTCTCTGAGGGCTCTTCATGTTTCAGACTCTGGTTAATTCCATGAGTTGCCTGCTGCATCCCTGGGGGGGCTCAGATAAGAGGCACATTAGAAGCCACCTTGCCCCGGGGCCCAGGGTGTTTCCATGTAGGGGAAGCCCCCCACCTGGAAATCCAAGGTTTTAGCAGCTCATAAAAGCCTTGTTCCACCACCTGCCGCAGCGCACACCCTGAGCAGCAAGATAATTCACCTTAATTACCCAGGATTCATAGTTAAGGACAAGTACAAAGGACTCTAACTGAAGTTCAAAAACAAGCGATTCAGCAAAATCGCATGAGGTCAATTCCCTGGGAAAGAAGAGTTCATCGCTGACAGTTCTAAAAGGGAGCCTTTACTCTGTGTTGGCTGCAAATCCAAGGCAAAGGCCCAGGCCCAACTGTGGCCCGTGCCTCTCGCTCCAATATAGCTCCAGAAGGAGCCCTGGGCAGAAGGCTCCTATCTACGGCTATCATGTCATCCTGTATCAAATGATACCACCAGTGCTTGTTTTTCATCCAGTGTGCTTCTTAATTTCTTTTGTCTGACTTATATCTTACTTAAAAATTGAATGGCCCTTCTCATTTAGGGAAGAGGAAGGAAATGCATCTCAAATGCGGTTCATTTCCATCTCCAGTGTCTCAGGCACTATTATATTACTCTAAGTTTTGGGTTTGCTCTTTAATTAATTTCTGACATAAAGGGTGAGTAATTTATTTTCTGGGTTGCTCACCGGGTTGGCACATTGGAATGGGAAGAGCATGAAGCCTGCAGGCCAAGTAGCTGAACTTGCCTTCTCACTAACCATGTGGCCTGTAAGTCTGGCACTGTCTCTTGAATCTCAGTTATTTTATCCAAATGATCTTGCTGGTTGGCATGAGGATGAAGTGGAATACTATGAGTGATTTGGGTGCTTAAGAAATCGTCTTGGTCATTTGTAGAGCAGATGCTTGCAAAGGGGCCCTGGGAGAATGGGTGTTCCACTTCCTAGAAAAGCCAGATCCCCAAGAGGCAGAGCAGCTGTGTGAGGTCAGAGAGCAAGAGTGAGCCAGCATCTGTGGCCCCATCTCTCAAGACCTGAGCTGGAGAGGAGTGTGGGCCTTCTCAGGGGTGCCCTTGAACTACCTGTAGCAGCAATTCCCTGTGACAAATAGCAGATGAGATTTTGGTGATATTAAATGTAACAAAGGCTGGAACCCAGAATACCCCAACCTGCTTTTTCAATTCCCTCCACCCTCTGGGGTACTCACCCCAGAGAAAAATACCCTAGGAAGATTGGTCAAAGGGGAGGCTTAATGCTCCCCTTTAAATATCTGAGCAACTAACAAATGTCCACACACAGGGACCCATGACAAGACAGACTGGGAGCATGTCACTTAGGCCTGAAGGCATAACCAGATGTAACTATCTCTTCATTTTTCAAGGAAGGTCAGGTTGCAAACACAGAGAAGGTAGCATGGAGAAAAGGGACAAAATAAAATAGAAAGAAAGAAAAGGTAGAAGAAAGGGGGACCTCATTATTTTTTACTTATTTAACAAGAAATGTAAACAGCAAGGAATTCAAGTGACATTGCTACTGTAGGCACTGGCATTTGAGGCTTGGTGACTGTGTCCCAGGTTCTGAACAATCATATGGGCGAGGTCCTTCCTCAGTAAAAGTGACAAAGGTCACTCGGAGTACCGTTGCAGCATCCTAGTACCGTTGCAGCATCCTTCTCTGGTTCCTGCACCAGCTCTGCCTTGGAAATAGTGCTTAGGAGGTGGTGGTTAAGGGACACAACCCCTGAACTACAAGGTCTGCACTCTGGAGCACGGATTAGGAGGCCAGTGGGAATCGACTTTCAACACATCCCCTAAGTGAGTCTTATGCAGCCAATGAGACACAGAACTTCACACAAGGTATTAGGGCCTGTGTTTTGAGCACTGTCAATGCTCATTTACCGAAGAGTAGCAAACTCTCAGGGACATATGGGATCTGATGTAAACCATGAGAGTATTTTTAGGTTATATTCTGATAGTGATCATGGTGGTGCCAGCCGCTGCCATGGCCAGGGACCCGTCAGATGCAAGACACTGTCCTGTGCATTGCCCGATCTCAAGAATCCCTGGGCAGGCTCTCCCTTATTCAGAGGAGACAACGGGATCTCAGGGGAGCTGCACAGTCTCTGTGCCCACTGACCACAGTCTCATGCACATTAACATTGAGATTGTTTCTGAAGGTTTTTGGACAGCCATAAGTATGGACTTTCTGATATTTGCTGGGCAGTTGCCTATGTGTTTTAAATCCGTTATTTCCATTTGTCTTCCCAATGGCTCCGTGAAGTGAGAGAGATTTACCTAATTCTTCAGAGTAGAAAAATGAGGCCATGTATGCCTAAGCTGAAGCCAAAGCTAGCTCCCAAGGCTGGCCTTTGAGTTGCTACATTCTATTTCTCATCCCTGTCCTTTGGGGGTGAATGTTTCTTGAAAATGACTGTCTTCAGGGAATAGCAGATAAGGGGAAGGGAGTGTTGAGGTAAGACCATCATGTGTCTAAAGCACTTGCTAGCTGTGTTGCCTAATTTGCTCAATGTGATAGCTGAGGAGTGCCTTGCCCACAAATCATGTCCACCAGAACTTCAGGACATGGCCTTGTTAGAAAATAGAGTCTTTGCAGATATACTGCAGTTAGTTAAGTTAAATGAGGTCATACCAGGTTAAAGTGCACCCTATGTCCAGAGACCCATGTCCTCATGAGAAGGACATGTGAGACAGAGGGAGGCCACAGGACTACAGAGGCAGAGAGTGGAGTGAAGCAACTACAAGCCAAGGAATGCCAAGGTTGGCTAGGAGCTACCAGGATCCAGGAAGACCTTCCCCCAGACTCTAGGGCCTAGAGCCTTTGGTGAGACCAAGACATAGCAAACATCTTGATGTTGGCATTCTGACCTCCAGAACTATGAAATAATACATTTATGTGGTTATAGTCACCCAGTTGGTGGTCATTTGTTTGTGTAGCCTTAGGAAAACTAATACATATGGATATTTGTTTCTTGAGTTTATTTGATTTATAGCACTTATTGCAACTTGAAATAATTTCTTGTATTAGTTTTCTTACTTGTGCTGGCCTGTCAGCCATACTGGAATCTTCATTCTGTGTTGCATTTTGCACTTCATTCCTGTATCCCTGATGTTTGCTCAGAGTAAGGGCTCAGGAAAAAAATGTGTTGGTTCAATGAATGAACAAACAGAGGAATGAATGAATGGGGCTGTTGTGAGGATTAAGTACGGTAATATATTGAAATTGCATCATCTGGTCCTTGGCCAAGAACAGGCATGTAACATAAAAGGAGTTTTGATTATCATCTGAGGATGGAATGATATTTTTCCTAGGGATTTGCTGCCTTGCTGAGAGCCAACAGGAACTTGAGTAGTTACATGGAGAGAACCCAGTTAAAATTGCTTCTGCAGAGATTGACAGGATGAGAGCCCTGTCTTCCCTTTCAGGAACTGCAGTTTCCCTTTAAGGAAGAAGCCTACCAGTGAGCGAGGCAGGATCCAGGCAGTGGGGAATGGGGTGCGCAGTGTTTGCAGCCCTCTGACCCCATGCTTTTAGCCAGGCCTCCGCCTTTCCACTCCTGGAGGCTTTGATCTCATTTCCTTGATCAGCAGACACACATTAGTCGATAATTCTGGGAGACATCAAAACCCTAGCACCAAGAAGCTGCAAGCCATGTTCCTGGGCCCTAGCGGGGCTTGTGCTATTTCCTGGGGTGTGAGGTGCTGAGGCTGCAGGCTTTAGTAAGCCCAGCTCTGCCTCGCTTCTGTCTGCCCCTGACTCAGTGAATTCAGAATTAAGCCAGCTATCCGGAATCGAAGCATTGATCTTTATGGCGGCTTAATTACCTATAGCAGCTGTATTTTTCCTGGCTTTTCTTCCCAGATAGAAGCATACCATGCAGAGGAAGTAACATGGGCTTGGGGCTTGGAAAACTTGGCAAAAGTTCCCAGCTCCACCTTTAAAGGCTGTGTGACCACCTATGCCCTTCCTGAGTCTGTCTTTGCATCTGGGAGCAGAACCAGAAATATCAGCTCTTACCTACCTGACACGACGGCTTAAAACTCACATGGCCACTCAGATGTGCACATGCTGTAGAAATCAGGAAGTGTTATAAAAATAGAAGCAATTGGTACCATTATCCTGTGAATCTGAGTTCATTTTAAAAAATCAGTAACTGACCCTGTGTTATGCATGGCAGATTGAGAGACAAACAACTGAGGCTCAGAGGACCCTATAGACACAGGGTCAGTTACATAGTAGTGTGCCTTTATACTAGGCAAATAACTACTGTTCATTATTTTTTTTAAAAAAAAAGTAGAAACCCCATCATTATCATCATCATCATCATCATCATAATTGTTCTGTCACTTCAATGACCACCTGTCTGTTGATCCTCGGAGAGCTTTTTCAACATGCTCCCCCCAAATTAAAAGTAAATAAAAATAGAAAGATGGCGCATGCAATCCTGTTTTGTGACTTGCTTTCTAATTTAAAATACACACACACACACACACACACACACACACACACACACACCTTTCCAAGTCATTTCGTGTATTTCAACATTTTTCCTCCTCTGGGGGCCTCTGCGTGTTTTATGGCTGGCATCATTTCAGCTGCACGTAGCTCTTGAGCCCGTCCCTGGTAGTTGGACACGTAGGTCGTTTCCCATTTTTCACTGTGGCAAATATCACCGTGATGGATTTCCTCTTGCCCAAATCTTTGCACACTTTCATGATTGTTTCTGTAGAATAAATTCCCAGAAGTGGAACCGCTGGGTCAAAGAGTAAAAATGCACATTTTTTAAGACTTTTGATAGTCAGATAAAACTAAAAAAAAAAAAAAAAATCACCCTCCAGAAACATTACACCAATTTAAACTCCCACCAGCGCTGCATGGGAGTGCCCCTTTCCCCGAACTTTCGCCGGTTACCCAAGCATTATCTCCGAGTGATTTAAAATGCCTGGAGAAAGGAGCGATAAGGGTTTCTAAACAGCACTGGCTAAAACACGAGTGCTGTATATTGGCTTTCAGCTTGATAAATACTTTCTTATAAGGTCATAAATATCAGCAGTACCAAAGGTTAATGTAGTGTGCAATGCTGTAAAATTCAGCAGGCAACCTGCTAGATCATAATGATGCATTAACGCCTTCCAGGATGAAGTGCGATGACTTACAAAGTCCGTGTATAAGTGGCCCCTCACTCAACAAGTGCATAATTGTGTCAGCTGGCCCCACTGTTGCCGCAAACACAATTTATGAAGGGAGCACCTGGCCTTCCATTAGATGCCAACAATGAAAAGGAGAGGAGAGGGGAGGAGGACAGTTGAGGAAAGTTGAGGAGAAGATGGCTAGTGGATCTGACTATGCATTTAATCCCTCCTGCAAGCTACAGATACTTATAAAGACCCATTGATTGAGGAAAAAGAAATCAAATCGCCCTTCCGATGTATTTCCGGTGACCTCACGGCGTGGCTGGCAGTGTCAGAAGCAGAATCCAGGCGGGTGGGCAGGACAAAAGGCCATTAGGAAGCACGTGCCTTTAGAAACCAGACTTTTAAATGTATTTGGTTCATGTTTCAAAGCTTGCGATTCAGATACCTTGCTTCATGTTTTATGCAGGTGCCAACAGGTTTCATGGTTCTTTGCTCTTATTCTTGGATGGGCTGCTATGAAGATGCAACCTGTTACTGTGATTAATGAATGTGAAGGGTGTGTGTGTTTTAAAGCAGGAGAGTCATCTATCCTGGCAGGAGGCAGAACAGGAGGGATGGTACCACAGGCCACGTGCCCTATTGGTTTTCAATCGTTTGGTGACAGGGCAAATCCCAGGCTGTGTCATGCCCACGACATCTTAGCCCAGCTCTGTTTCTGCTCCCTGGTGGCATCTTTCTTTTTTAAATATATGTATTTTTTATCGCTTTCAGGGAGGAAGAAAGAGGGAGAGATAGAAACATCCATGGTGAAAGAAAATCATGGAACAGCTGCCTCCTGCAAGTCCCCACTGGCGATCAAGCCCACAACCAAGACACATGCCCTTGACCAGAAAATTGAACCTGCGACCTTTCAGTTCTCAAGCCGGCGCTCTATCCACTGAGCCAAACTGGCTAGGGTGGGTGGCACCTTTCTTGTTTGGGAGTTTTGCACAATGGAAACAAGCTGGATGTTTACATTTTGAGCAATTTATTCCATCCTCTTTCAGTGGCAATTCACAATGTCAAATATTCTGAAAGAAACCAAAGAGTTCTGCATATTCCCTCTCTCTTCTCTCCTTTCCTCCCCTCTGCTCTCTCTCTCTCTCCCTCTCCCTCTCCCTCTCCCTCTCCCTCTCCCACACACACAGTTCTTAGTTAAAAAACAAAAACAAACAAACAAACAAACAAACAAAAAAAACCCACCCTTTCAACCTGCTGCTGATCCTGGGAATACAGAGGCGGATGAAATGCACTTCATTCCCTAGTCTAGTGGGTACACCAGTGTGACTGGCAAATGCGTTCATAGGACAGCAACCGAGGGCTCAGATGAGAGAGGCCCAGCGTCCCTGCTCTCCAGTCCCACTTTCTGCTTCTGTTCATCGATATCCCCCACGCCCTGATTCGTCACGATGGAGAGGGCAGTTTCCCTCTGTGTTTTCATCTACACGTGACGCCACCAGGGTCCACTCTACTTGGAACCATCAGCCTGGCTGCAGAGCGGCAGCAAACAGGAACTTCCAGGCAGGGTGGCACTGTCATGCCACAGCTATTAGTTAGGACCCCCTTCCTTGTGCTCGAATACTGAGGAGGTATTCAAGAGCCTCCCTCGCCCTGTTCGGGAAGTGTGCCAAACAAGACCTATGGCGATGCTGCGGCACAGAGCTTCCCTTCCAGGGATCAGAGCAATCCATCCAAGTACCTTCCTCCTTGATGGGGAAACAGACAGCTGGGGTGCTGAGTGGTGCAGGGTGGGCAGGGGGGTTCTCTGAAGAAGGGACATTTAAGCAGATGACTAAGGCTGAGAGGGTCCCATTTGGCCAATGGGAGGAAGAGGACTCCAGGGAGAGGAGCCCACAAATGTGAAGGCCTCGAGCTGGGCAGGACCCTGGTGGTGCTGCAGGAGTGAGAGGAGGGAGTGCGGCTGTCAGGGTGTGGGTAAGCCAAGAGGTGTTTGCAAATGGGGCCTTGCTCGCCAAGCCAGGAGTTTACCTTTAATTCCAAGAACAAGGGGAAGCTACCAGAGAGTGCTGAAGCAGTAAGGGTCCTTTCTCTTGGTTTTGTTCTTTTTAGGGGAGGGGGGCTGGGCTGGAGAATACCCTAAGTGCCAGTGTCAACACGTGGTTTGTGGGAGTCAATAAAGATTAATTTGTTGATACAAATATCTTCTCCCAGGCGAGGGAGATGGCTCTGACAATGCCCAGAGGGTAGGCTTGATGATCTGAGAGTGCTTGGAAGGTCTGTAGCTGATAGCCACGTTGTCCACTGAATGTCTCTTCCATTTTTAATGAGGAGCCTGGAGGCACTGTATAAATAAAACGGCCGGATTATTGAATTATCACTCTACAGGACATCTTATATTAGTCCTAATTAAATGATGCTTTTCATATTAACAAGCAGTGCTCAGAAAAGAGCCCAGTTTTCAGTCCTGGCATCACAGAAACAGGAAGCCTTAGACATTTTTGGATGGGGCACGATGCCCCTGGACTCAATGGAGGGTACAGGTGGTGGTTTTCGGATCTCGACCTGCTTTGGTAAAGATGATGACTGAGATATCCTCGTTCATCCAAACAAGAGATGCTTGGGGGCCTTCTGCTTTAGGCCATAGTGGAATAACTGGGACTGGTTTACACTCCCATCTTAACTCTCTGAAAAACAGAAAAGGTCAATGTGTAAGCAACAGTGGTTTCAGATGTTGAACCAATGGGAGAACCAACATGAACCCTACAATGGCCCCAGCTCACTGCATAGAGAGGTTTCCAAACCACAGAGCAAGGAATGGGACTCAAGGAAGGAATTTTTAGGGTGCTCTTGCTAGGTGCCTGCGCTAGGTGCTGGGGACACAATAGCAACTGAGACAGGCAATGTCACTGTTCTTCTGAGCTGACCTAGTTGGGGGGGACAGTCAGTATATAACTAAATAAATGGGGTCATGCTAGCAAGGATAGTGGGTTGTCTGAACAGGCTGGCAAGAACCAATTGTGCACATTTCTTCCCAACTCTCTGTTCAGTGAATCATGTTGGTAGCTTGACATTGGCCGGTGTGGGAGTATTTATACCCAGACTTATTTTGCTTGTTTTCTTTTTCTTTTCTTTTCTTTTTTTGCACAGTTTTTTGACAATATAACTTTTCAGGCATTGTGGTGAAAAAGGGCTTTGTAAGAGATCATCATTTCTGTTGAGATATGAGGATGAAGGGCCAATTGTTCATGGGCAAACCCTAGGGGGAAAGATCTGGCAGAAGAAATAGCATGTGCACAGGTCATGTGTCCATACCCTGACCTCTTCCATTCTCTCTGATGTTCAAGGTGGAAGTCTTACTTTCCCCTACACTCCCTTAGCCAGATGGTCATTCCATTTGTGTGTCAACCACTTCATCCTAATTTTTCTTTTTATTTCTGTGACAAAACAGAAGAGAATAGATGTATATAATTATTCCAACTTGAGCCTTAATTTTGTTTCCAGACTGTCTTCTCCATTCTGAGTCTTTTATTTTCCAAGTAGGGTACAGGTGGTGGTTTTCGGATCTCGACCTGCTTTGGTAAAGATGATGACTGAGATATCCTCGTTCATCCAAACAAGAGATGCTTGGGGGCCTTCTGCTTTAGGCCATAGTGGAATAACTGGGACTGGTTTACACTCCCATCTTAACTCTCTGAAAAACAGAAAAGGTCAATGTGTAAGCAACAGTGGTTTCAGATGTTGAACCAATGGGAGAACCAACATGAACCCTACAATGGCCCCAGCTCACTGCATAGAGAGGTTTCCCAGGAATGCTTCCCATTTTGTTCCCAGGAATGCTTCATTATTTCCTTGTCGGTAAAAAAATTGGTCTGTAGCTGCAGGATTTTGTATAGATTGTGACATCACTTTATAAGGAGGGAAGATTAGAAAACAGAAATGGGAATATTCCTTTAACATGTAGAGGTGTAGGACTCCACTATGGAAAGGCAAAGAGACTTTGAAGACACTTTATAGAAGCATTTTCTTGAGTACCAGGTTATCTTCAGAGACCTTACCGAACTCAGCCTGAAGGAATGAGCTGAGTGGACCAATGGCTTGAGTGACCAGCAGGTCAATGTTAATTGATAATGATGCTTTTCATGGCAAAATACGAACTGAACCCTAACTCCATTCTTAATATGCACTGCAGAAGCAGAGAAATCCATAGATCATGACCCTGTACGATTTATGTCTCAAGCATTTTCAAGGCGCCAGCCTTTTGCTGTGTTTTGTTTTTGCTTGATCTATCCACTCCTCTCAAATATTCTCTGACATGTCCCCTCTGTCCTCTCACTAAACTAATAAGATATTCCAGGAATATCCATTCTCCCCTGCCTCCTCCCTCCCTCCCTCCCTCCCTCCCTCCCTCCCTCCCTCCCTCCCTTCCTTCCTTCCTTCCTTCCTTCCTTCCTTCCTTCCTTCCTTCCTTCCTTCCTTTAGTTTTTCAATGTCTGCAATTTTTACAGATTACTCTAATTAGCCTAAAATATGGCATAATAATGATACATGCTTTTTAGACTTACAAGGCTGAGAAAAACTGCTGAATGTCTGTGCACACTCACAAGGGAATTATGGCAAAAATCATAATTCCAATGAAGGTCTCCCAGTGGCCAGTGCACAAGGGGTCAGGGTGCAGAACTCACTTCAGAAGGTACTGCCTGGTGTTGCTGAGATGGAGCTGTGTCATAAGGCCCAGGTTCAAAGGGATTCATAATGCAGAATGGAGTTAGCTGACTCAGTGCACCTGTTTGGACAGTTACATGCCAATCCTGATAAATGCCTGAGGCAAGGAGGTTAGTCTGGAGGCCAACAAGAGACAAGATTCTGGTAAATGGTGACATCCAACCTCAACAACAGTTCAGGCTGTGGGCCTGGGGGTGTTTGGAAGAACCCAGTTCTATTCCAAAGTCATCAGTGTGTGCTTGGCTCTGTGCTAGACAATGAGGAGTAGAACAGAAGACCCAGATTCCACTTTTTCAGAACTTGGGAAAATGGGGCATTTAATAGATTATCTCAGTGTAATATGCTATATTCTAAGATAAGGCAAAAATGCCATCAAAATGACCTCTTAGGAATCTTTATCATCCCAGGAATAGTTAACCATCAATTACTATCTTCCAGGCCCCATACCAAGTGCTTTCTATGCATTATTTTATCTTCAAAGCAATCCTGCATTGTAAGTGCTCTTATATAAAAGTCCTTCTTGTCGATTTGCAACCTGAGCACAGAGAGGTTAGCCAACACAGTCATGATTGCACAGCATGTGGTAGAGAAAAGATCAGAGCTAAGAAAATCAAATTATTGAGCTCAGCCTCTTGATCATTTGCTATTCTAATATGTAGCTAGAGCAACACAGGTGTTACTAGCTCTCCGTTTCCTTATCAGGAATATGGGGACATTCACAGCATTGCAACTCTGAAGGTGAGCATCTGGCTTTGAATGTCAATGAATTATGACTCAAGCCCCTCTTTTTAAATCCAACTGGCACCTATAACTAAAAGGCCTCCAATTTGGAACAATTTTTGTGGCTGCTGAGTGTTCTTACTTTGTTTCCTTTTCTTATTCTAAGCCAAATGCATGACATCAAACCTGTAATTTTGACCACATTATCACCATGTTCTAACCAGGCAAGCTTATTAGTTTAGACAATTAAGAAAATACAAGTTGAAAATACTTGGTTATTAGGGAGAAAGGAGTACCATAAATCTAAGATGTTGGGACAATTAGCATTTGCAGCAATAAAAATCAAGTCAAACACTAAGGAAATGACTATTATGGTTATTATTTAGCATTTACATAGCATTTTGTATTTATTAAATACCCAATAATTGTTTTTGGCCATTTCTTCTGGTATAACTCTGATAAAGGACATTTGCTATTCTAATGGGTAGCAGCAGGGAGGTTAAATAAGAGCCCATTAAATTACAGTTCACATAATCTTTCTCTCTTCTTGCTCTCAATTCAGATCTGAGTAGAGAAAGAAAGCACCCATGAGAAAGTCATGTCATTTCCCTCCTTCGTTCAGAGCTCTCTCCTGGCTCCCCTATTCCTCGCTCAGAGTACAAGCCAAAATCCTATAAATGCCATTTGATATCCTAGGTCAGATTCCACAACTGAAAAAAAGGACATAAGTGGGAAAATGGAAATTTAATCTAAACTTATACTTTACGTAATAATAACATACCAATGTTAATTTCTTCATTTGGATACTTGCACATGGCTAGGTAAGATGTTAACTTTCAGAGGAGCTAGTGAAGGGTATGCATTATTTTTACAACGCTTCTATAAATCTAAAATCATTTTAATATTTTAAAAGGTTAAAAATAAAGGAAACAGTTAATTTTGAATGCTTTGCGGGTTTATGCCATTTACTTGTATTAAACATTGTGTCTAGCAACAGGCTCACAGTATCCCTGACATCAGCGGTGGGCTCTCCCGCATAGTTCTGAGCAGGCTGCAGCACCCTGGAGCCACCCACACTGCCCAAATCAGCACTGCAAACCCTGGGACCCTGGAATGTGCATTTCTAGAGAGTCCCCAGTGATATTGGGCAACAGTGAAATTACTGAGTCAGTGCCACAAGCCTTTTGGAGATCACATTCAAAGAAAGTGCATGAAAGTTACATAAAATGTGATAGGCATCTGAAAAATGTAGATGGCATTCATATTCCTAGTCAATGCTCATGGCAGTTATGCTAAATAAACTCCACTGTTACTCATCTTAAAAGAGTTTTTTTCATAAACTGAATAAAAAATAGTCCAAGATTTTATTTTATTTTGCCCTTCAATGAAGTATGCTTTGCTCTCTGTTGAAGAAGAAGGCAGTAATCCCATTTCCCTCGCAGCCGGCTCGGGAGGACGGTTCAGAGGCCTTTCCTGAAAGGTTCAGGCAAAGATAACAAACGCTGGGGAAGCTGCAGGGCAGGGCTGAATGGAAAAGTAGGCTTGTAATCTCAAATTCAATATAAAAGATCGAAAGCATCAAATAATCAGTCAGCGGTGAGTCTCCCCATCGGAATGTTCCATCTGCCTTGGTATTCAACCTTGTGATTGTATTATGATGTATATATTATATATATATATATATCTCCATATTTATAACCTCATGGCAAAACCCGGGCACATCTGAGGTCTTGCTTGACTTGGTAGAGAAACCATTTGAAACATCACCTGCCTCCACCCCCTCTTCCCTCCAAACCCCGCCCACCTTAAAAATATAAACATCTCTTTTCTTTTAAGTTCTTTTTTTCCTTTCCTTCCCTTTCTTTCTTTCTTTCTTTCTTTCTTTCTTTCTTTCTTTCTTTCTTTCTTTCTTTCTTTCTTTCTTTCTTTCTACTTAGCATTTTGAGAAAGAAAGAGAGAAATCAATTTGTTGTTCTACTTATTTAAACATTCATTGGTTGATTATGGGATGTACCCTGACCAAGATTGAACCCACAACCCTGAGATATTGGGACAATGCTCTCCTGAGACAGGGCTAGGTAGAGTTTTAATTCAGAAAGAAGGCATGTCCTTCAAATCAAGGATCATCCAATGGTTGTGTGCAAACCCTGATACACAAGAGGTCTAACTTCAGGCTTGGGATTTGTCCTCTACACAATGGCTTTGCTTTTGGAAGGTGCATAGGGAAAGCAGTTAGTGGGCATCCATGACCAGTGTTTACTTAGGGCTTTCAAAATGCCTCCGTCATTGGTAAGCACTGTGCATACATTCCTGCTTTAATCTTCCTCTTGTGTTTTGGTTCTTATCCAGTCACATGGAAAGTAGTCAGTCAATATTCTCTGAATGAATGAATTCACAAATTCCTATTTTAATGGAAGGCAGGGAGTAGAGAAGTGAAGTAGCGTGTCCAAGATCAGATAACTGTGTATTAGGGGTCAATTCCAAATGTTTTCTCAGTCCAGAAATACAAAATCACACTATTGCCTCCCTGAGGTATAAAACACTGGCTTTGAAGATGTTAGTATAGTCAAGAGTCACTCATCAGGATTATTTGTAATGATTCATGATTCATCTTGGGTCCATAATTCTGAATGGTTAGTTTTGGGGTAGGGCCCATGAATCTGCATTGTAAGAGGCTTCCCCTGCTGAAACCAGTTTGGCTCAGTGGATAGAGCATCGGCCTGCAGACTGAAAGGTTCCAGGTTCGATTCCCATCAAGGGCATATACCTTTGTTGCGGTAGGGGGTGTGCAAGAGGCAGCTGATCAATGATTCTCTCTCATCGATGTTTCTAACTCTCTATTCCTCTCTCTTCTTCTCTGTAAAAAATTATATATATATATATATATATATATATATATATATATATATATATTAAAAAGAATCTTCTCCAGGTGACTTAGAGATGATCTGATTTAGTACATGCAGACCTCTCTACACCTTCCAAGCACAGGAATTCTGTCCACCTTTCTGACCATAAAACCTGCATTTTTCTAGGGGTGACCACAAACTACCCCCACTCTCAAGATAGGGTCCTTCACCCCACCCACTGCACTCACTCTTCCTGAGTCTCAGAGCCTTGAATTTTTAGACATGGTACCTTCAAGGTCAACACATTCAGTGCCTTCATTTGTTCAGGTTCAGTACATTTCATCCCAGAAACATGACCTAGTAGATGGTGACAGAAGTTAGACTTGAATGCAAGCCTCCTGAATTGAAGGACTGCCACAGACTAAAAGTCTTCTGGTTGCCACACTGGTTTCCATGCTTCAACCTGCTATGTGAGCAAACTTGCTTCTTAAATAGAATAACCTCCAAATTGGAAATGGTTGACTACAGATGCACAACACCTCAGAACAGTCATAGCACTTTCTGAGGTTTAATCCTATTTGCTTCTCTCTGACTCAAGAAGGGGCTGGTATTGTCATTCTTGTTTCACACATGAAGATATGGAGACTGAGAAGGGGAGTGATGTGGCCACAGTCAC
The DNA here is from genome assembly GCA_963924515.1 of Vespertilio murinus. Taxonomy (NCBI): domain Eukaryota; kingdom Metazoa; phylum Chordata; class Mammalia; order Chiroptera; family Vespertilionidae; genus Vespertilio; species Vespertilio murinus. Next base: position 92,110,821 of record OZ004705.1, on the reverse strand, counting down.
ACAGCATCCTGTCCACCACTCAAATCTTCCCTTTGAGGCTCACCCTCTTTTCATTAGAGCATGCCTGACATAATTGGATGAGAAATAACGTCAGGACTAGTGGGTGTTTCTCTGTCTTCATTTTAAGAATTGGACTTTAGACCATTGCAAGGTTTGCCCATGAGCCCTACTAATATACCACTGCCAAGTTTCTAGATGAATAAGATTTTCTTCAAGAAGTTTTCCATATGTCCTTTCTTGTTGAATTCTGTATCTAAAGGTCCTTCCATCAGAAGACTCAACCATTGTCTTGTGATTGTATGGTTCATTAATTTCCTCCCCTACATGACTGGGAGAGTTCAAGGACTCTCTGAGGATGTTTTATTCATCCTTCATCCCTCACATCCAGCAAATGTTCTTTATAGGAACAGGAATTTCAATAGGAACAAATAGGACAGTATAGAACCAGAGTATATTTGGTTCCTCTAAGAACAAATATGGTCAACTATGGCACACAAGCCAAATGTAGCCCACTGTCTGCTTTTGTAAATAGGCTTTATTAGAGCAGCCATGCTCATCATTTTATTTATGTATCGCCCATGGCTGCTTTTGGGTACATTGCAGGCATTACAGCCCCCAAACTCAAACTATTTACTATGGCCCTTCAAGAAAAAGTTGGCTGTCTATCTAGGTGAGGTGCAAATTAGAAAGGCTATGCAGGCATTTCTATTTCCACAGTATATTTATTAGTATTTTCATTTCCTGGCATATATTTCCACCCATCCCCACCCACCAGTGCAGGAGAAATAAGCCTACTGATGAATAGGATTTGGAACACAGAAGTAATCTGAATCATGTCAGCAGTTTACAGAAATCCTGTACATTATATGAGACGGGATTCTTTGTCAAATGTCTGTGAATAGACATATTAGTGCTCACAAAGAATGATATCTTCACATGTCTCCGTGGATACTGGAAAAACCTCGGTAGTCCTAGAACAAAACCCTCAGAGTACTTGTCTCTTTGTTCCAAACATTTATATAAAGAAAGCAATAATTAGTAAGGAAAATCCAGGGATTTTCGCTGAGATCAGTTCCATCTCAAATTCATCACCAATTTTCTGCAACCAAATTATGCTCTCAGCAGTTTTCTTAGGCCCAGGAAATTAGCATAATGTGTAGATTTGCCATTTGGTTAAATTAAGTCTTGCATAATACGTTAGGGGGAAAAGATCTTTGAGCTAGGCGGATTTGAGGATTCACTACAAAATATTAACTTTTTTTTCTTTTTGAATTGATGTTTAAATTGGGCCTTGACTTCTGGGTGGGATGGAGAATTAAAGAAAACCAGGGGTTAAGGTGGGGTGTGCAGAGAGCTGCAAGAGAGTCTCTTCAGGAGACGAGCGTGGGGTGCAGCAAGAAAGGGCTGCCATCTCATTTGGGCTGGATGCTTGCTGAGATAGCGAATGAGAGGGCTCATCTTAATGATGTCACCAAGAACTTGGGTATGGGGATGTCATTAATATAGAGACTCGTGCCTGCTCCTTATCTGAGATTTATAAAGGTGGGGGCTTGCTGGCAGAATCCAAAATAGCAGGAGGAGAAAGAGCTAACATGGAGCATGTGTTAGGGTACCTGCCATCTGCTTCCTAGGGTTGACCTGACTCTTGGAAGAACGTGAAGCTGAGAGGACAGGACAGGAGTTCTAAGTATGTATGTCCAGGAGGCTTGATGCTGAAGGAGGAACCCCTGTTCAAGAGGAGAGCCTGGAACATCGAGGACCACCCTCAAAGCCTTGGGATGCTGGGCAGTGATGAAAGATGATGGGACTATTCCAGGCCCCCAGCATGTGGACACCTCAGGTGCCACCACACCCACAGTAGCCACCTAGGCAGAAAAGCTCCAGTATAATGAGAGAAAAAAAGCAGAGACACTTGCTTCCCACCACCAGGAAAACTCTTGAGTCATTGGACATCCTCTGCCTTCTCGGTCTTTTTGTGCCTTCTCCCAACTCTCAGCCCCCAAAAAATAAGAACCAGAAGGGATGAAGGAAGACAGTCCCACCCTTGGGCTTCTTTCCACAGACACAGAGAGGGCTGGCATGGTGCTGGTAAAAAGGCAGGATGTGACCACACCCACCGCAGGCCAGTCCGGATGCAGTCTGTAGCCCAAGGAAGAGAGTTGGAATCTTACGGACTTTGGAAGCTTTAAAATGAACGGGGCTGAGATCAGTTCCATCTCAAATTCATCACCAATTTTCTGCAACCAAATTATGCTCTCAGCAGTTTTCTCAGGCCTGGAAAATTAGCATAATGTGTAGATTTTTCCATTTGGATAAGTTAAATCTTGCGTGATAGGTTAGGAGGGAAAACCTTTGAGCTAGATGGAGTAGAGAAATCACTATAAAACATTAACATTTTCTTTATTTTTAAATTGATGAGTAAGTGGGTCTTGATCTGGAGTAGGAGGTTAAAGAAAACCGGGGGCTAAGGTGGGGTGTGGAGATAGCTATAAGAGAATCACTGCTGAGTAGCAAGCGCGGGGTGCCCATAAGAGTGGGGTGCCCAGAAACTGTTGCATCTTCTTTACATGTCATGAAGGAATTAGACTTAGGAAACTGCAAAGCCACACTGCCTGCCATCTTCTGACGGAGCATCCTGAAATAGCTCTTAATGGTACCCCCTAGGTACCTCAGTTCTTTTACCATAAGATGGGGACAAATAATAGAATATTTCTGAGTCACGGGTGATGCAATAAAATATCATACCTGCATAGGGCTTACCAGAGAGCTAATTGTTCAATTAATGCTTATGAAGCGGCAATCAGGTGCTCTAGATGTTGACCATCATCGTAATCTGGGGGCAGGAAGGGCACTGACCTGTAGTGACTTATTTCTTATTTCGGGTAGGTACTAATAATAGTATTCCTTTTTTCCTAGATGAAGGGGCTGAGGCCCAGAGAGGTTAAGTAACTTCATCCAGGTCACACAGCTAGAAAGTGGTAGAGCCAAAATCCCAACCCACATAGTTTGGTTCCAGAATCTGTAAATGTTTACTGTTATTACTAGTGGTGATTTCCAACTCCTTATTCCTGGAACTAAAAACTAAAACTTTGAATGTGAAATAATGGGAAAGCATTTTATAGAATCTTATTATTCTGCTCTCTGATAAGCTAACACCAATCCCCAAACCCACCTGCTATATCCCCAGATACTGATACATAGTAGATGCTCAATACATAGATTTTGAATGATTGCATAGAGAGCATGCGGCTTCCAGCACAGTGAAACCCCTGTCCCCCTCCAGGATAAAGCACCTCACCTTAGTCCCCGGGTTTGCAAGTCTGCTTTAGTGACACTGCCATGGACCCAATGCTTGTGTCACCATCCCCCAAATTCATGTGGCAAAGCCCTAACGGTTAGGGCCTAACCTCAAAGTGATGGTGTTTAGGGATGCGGAGTTTGGGGAGTAATTAGGGTTAGATAAGATAATGGAGGCAGGATTTCATGATGGAATTAGCAACCCTGTAAGAAGAAGAATGAAGAGAACCCATTCTCCTTCCACACGTGAGAACACAATGAGAGGGCAGCAAGGCAGAAAGTGAGCTCTCATCAGGAACCGAATATGCAGACACCTTGATCTTGTGCTTCCCAACCTGCAGAACAGTGAGAAATAAATGTCTGTGGTTTAAGCCAGCCAGTCTATGATATGTTGTTATAGCAGCCAGAGCAGACTAATACAGACACCTTAGCAGTTCATCTCCTTTACTGATGTGTTAAACACGTGGCCCCTTGCATGCTCTTCCTATATATTTAAAGAGTAAAAAGTATAACCAAGGGATTTATCAGGGCTTCTCTGCCCCTCAGCCTATTCCTGTCTGAGGAATTTTTGTCATTCCAGCAGGGCATTGAATTCATTCAAGTGGAGGGAAACGGGATGTTTTCTTAAACCTGTGTCACCTGGCTGCGGAATTAGCCCCTTCGAGCGAGGAGGGAGGCATTAACTACATCCAAAGCTGTGTGATTAACTTATTTGTGTGCCTACTGAGCTAAAATGAAAAAGCAGGAAGCTGAGTGCATCTGCATGAGCCCCGTTTTGTAGTAGGATCGCGGGCAAACCGAGATGTGGGTTTTAATTTACATTCCCCAGGCTTACCGTTATTATTATTTTTCACGGAAAATAACTTTGCACAATCTTGCTCCGCTTTAAATGGAGAGTGTGCAATATTGTCTAATGCAGGGGATGAAGTTGATTTAGTATGCATGATTTGCTCCACCTCCCCCCACCCCTTTCTGTGGTTCTTTGTACACATTCAATATAGTTACATTTTTTTGCTTAGAACATATATATTTTCCCCCTGAACTTTTCTCGATTGCTTTTTTATCAGGTTTACAAATCAAATCAAATAGGTATATTGCAGAGCTCTGTGATATTATTTTCTGAGCTTATAGTACAATGTATTGAATTATGCCGGTCCATGCTTCGCTCCTGCTATTCTCTGCAGATTGAGAGAAAGGGACTGTGGGCCCCGAAAATTCACTTGGCGCCCGGCATTACGGGCTAAATCAAGACTGCCATTCAGGCTGCAAGAAGAGACGGAGCAAGTGTTCGTTACACAAATCAATTTGGTCCAAAGTTCATCGCAGTGGGTACTCAACCATCGCTCACATTGTATTGTCAGCTTAATCAAATAATGCCTCAAAGACACACACAGCTTTTCTTGCGGAGAAAATCGGTGGAAGAGGGGGAAGCAGCTGGCACTTCAAAAGTACACTTTTTATTTATCACTAGTAAGGGCTTTGTGCATGGAGAGAGAGAATTAAGCCTGTGGGAGAGGGAAGATGCTGAATATTCAGTAGGCTGACTGGGGAAACGGTGGTGCATTAGCATTGCTTCTTGGGTGTTATACCTTGATGCTCGTGGGCAAGAAAGCTGGACCCAGAGAGGTTTCCTGGAATGCTGGGGGAAAGAGTTGCTGAGTCCCTACTATGTAGCTCTATAAAAGACTTTGAAAATGCATCCAGGCCCCGGCCGGTGTGGCTCCATGATTGAGCATTGACCTATGAACCAGGAAGGCACAGTTTGATTCCTGGTCAGGGCCCATGCCCAGTTGTGGGCTCCATCCCAGTGTGGGGGGTGCAGGAGGCAGCCAATCAATGATTCTCTCTCATCATTGATGTTTCTGTGTCTCTCTTAGCTCTCCCTTCCTCTCTAAAATCAATAAAAATATATTTTAAAAAAGAAAATGCATTTAATATAGTGTGTGTTTGGGATGGTCATATTCTAATAGGACAGACAGATAAGTAAAGTGAACATTTAAAAAAATCTGTGGTTAATAAGGGTTCAACAGAGGTGAACACAGGACTCTAGGAGCTCCAAGGAGGCATCTGAAGCAGCCTGGTCTGGTTAATTTTTTTGTTGGTTGATTGTAATAGGGCCCTATTCGCAGACCTTATTCTGGCTCAGCCCAGATCTAGAACACAGGTAGTTTGAATGTCAGTGAATCTTATATCTCTGAAAGAGAACTTGGCACTTGCCTTCTAGAGCTGGGATGTTTGGACCTCCCAGAGATTTTTCACCTTGACCCTGAAAAGAGTCTAAGACATGGAGTTACTTATCCTAGGTTCAGTCCTGGCTCTGCCATCTTTTTGCTGTGTGACTTTGGACGGGTCACCTAACCTCTCTGAGCTTCAGCTTTCCAAATTGTTAAGATAATTCAGTGGGATAAGATATGAAAAATATCCAGCAAGATGCCTGGCTCACAGAAAGACCTCAGCACAATTTTATTTTCAATCTTCTACCCCAGACCCCTTAGGCGGTTCCACGCTGGGTTGATAAGCTGTCAGTGGGTGGTAGTATTCAGTATCAAACGTTTCAGTGCAGAGTAGGGGAGGGGCAAGTGCCTTCCACAGCAGTGAGCTTATCCAAGGGTCCATGTCTATGCATCCTCCAGGGAGTTTGCAAACTTCCTGGAATTCTATGCAAAATTCAGGCATATGTGCATTTCCCCCCCAGGGAGTCATCCACAGCTTTCATAAAATCGTCAGTGTATCCATGAGCACAGAAGTAGGTTAAGAAATTTATCTACAGGCTAAAGAGAAATACCACCAATGACAATAATAACAGGAATAACCATAGCAACAAGTTGCAGCTGCCACTGGTAGAACCAACCACATGGCAGGCCTGGCCCCATGCTGTATGTTTTCATTCTCACAATACCATGCAAGGAAGTTATATCCAATGCTGATTTCATCATCATCATCATCATCATCATCATCACTTACTTACTTTTAACATAGAGGTGACTCCCAAATACTAATCATATTTCTCATTTTGAAGCACCCTATCACCGTTGGCCAAGGGAAGACCTTTCCTTTCTTCCCTTTTCTTTACTTTCTTCCCTATTAAACCCATTCTCCACTCCATCCCCCCAAGAAGCCACCGCTGTAAAGCGACAGCATCCACCAGAACTTGCTGAGCTGATGAAAATGGTGCTCTGTACCTATGCTTTCTAATGAGGGCATGAAGGTGTGTGTTCACTTCCTGTCGCTGTCACAACGAATTGCCACATCTTAGTGACTCACACAAAGCAAGTGTGGTGCCTGACAGTTCCAGATGGCAGAGGTCTGGCATGATCCTCCCCAGGCGAGTCCAAGGCGTTTTCAGGCTTACGTTTACCGCTGTAGCCTCTGTATGGGACCCCTTCCTTTGTGTTTATGGCTCCCAGAGACCATCCTCGTGTTTTTCACTTCAAGCTCCTCTGCTTCCTGCAACTTGGAAGCCAGCAAAGGTGGGTTGAGTCCTTCTCATGTCACATCTCTCCCACCTTGGCTGCAATCTCTCCCTCTTCCACTTGCCAAGACCCTGTGACTCTGCTGACCCACTAGGTAATGCAGGATCAGCTCCCTACTTCAAGGGCAGTTGATTAACCACTTAATGCCACCTGTCACTTGAATCCCCTTTGTCCTTCAGAGTAACACATTCCCAGGTTCTGCAGATTAGGGCATTAACGTTGCTAAGGGCCATTATTCTGCCAGCCACAGGCATCTTTTGAGCCCTTGACATATGGCCAGTGTGAATATTTGATTTGATTCCACTTTAATTTAAATTTAAACCCTGATACTTAATTTAGTTATGAGACACTTTTTAAAGTTTTCAGTATGTTGTGAAAATGCTTGGAATTTTATTGTCAATTTTTCAAAGCCTAAATATAGGTAAAATATTTCCAATGAAAATTTAATGTGCATAGGAAGATGATGAGCCCTAAGTGCAAGTTATACTCAAGATTTTGAGGACTTGGTACAAAAATAAAAAAATAAAAACGGATGCAAATTATTATTTATATTGATTACATATTAAAATAATATTTTTGATAAATTGATTCAAGTAAATATATTCTTAAAATGAACTCAACAGAGTTTCTTTTTACTATTTTAAAACATGGCTTCTAGAACTTTTTATTTTTTTATATCTTTATTTTTTCCTTTTTATTGAATTTATAAGGGTGACATTAGTTAACAAAATTATAGGTGTTTCAGTTATACTATCCTACAACACATCATCTGTACACTGAATTGTGTGTTCACCACCCCAAGTCCAGTGTCTGCTCATCACCATTTATCCCCCCTCTATGGCTTCTAGAAATTTTTCAATTGCAGATGTGGCTCCCTTTTTATTTTATTGGCTAAGGTTGCTCTCAGGTGTTGACCAACTATCCTTGAACTGTATCCAGAGCTGTGTTGTGACTACATGCGTTTTTAATTTTCATCATGTAGGGGAGAAAAAAAATTTCCTCTCTACCTTTTTAGGTTCTTACATGAGATCTCACCCCCACAAGTAACAGAAGTTTACTAAGATACATACAGCCTCGATACATGGGAGTTGCCCAGGAAAACTGAGCAATCCTCAAAATGGCCCAAACTATCACCTTAATTACAATCTCCAACTATAGACAAAAGATGTGGAGGGGCAGTCATCCATGGGAGGTTACGGGGAAAGCACCTCAAACAAGGGTAAGGTTGTTATGCAGACTAAGTCAGGCCTCCACTGATAGAAAGTTCCTGTGACTTAGGGTCTTGCTCTCTTCTGGCCCAGGAGACACCCTTCCAAATACAGATTCCCCTGATACAAGTTACATGTCCCTCACTCTGCTTTCAGAGCTTTTCCTGTGTCTGCTGTTTCTCAAAATAATCAGTTCAAAATAGTCCTTACACAGGTGTATTTCAGGGCAGCATAATTTGCTTTTCATCACCAAACATAATTTGACACGATTCTTGTTTTATTTCTAATCATTGCCCCTTCACTCCCACACTCAACAGGGTGCTTCCACATCTCTAATTTCTCTCTGAATTCTAATGTGTGCTGACAACTTGACCATGCCATGTGTTAGTCCTCCACCCTTATGACAGTCACCAACAGTGCTACCAAGAACCACCACACACAGCTCTATGATGGAAATTTTTTATCCTTGCTTGCAGCTGAGGAACCTGGAGCTCAGAAGGGCTTAATGAGCTCGGCTAGCAAGTGACGGAACTGGAGTGTAACTCAGAGATGCTGCCACTCTGGATACCTGATGGGCTATCCCTAGGAGGTGGCATGCAGGCAAACTCAGCTGAGTGAGAGGACACTGTGGGGCAGGGCCAGGCCTGAAAGGTGCATACTTCTACACAACTATGCCTGTTCTCTCCAACAGTCATCCCTGGATTGGTCGATATCAAAATCCAATTTCACCAGGATTAGCCTGGGGATGCTCAGAGCTATTCATTGAATTAGGAACGATTATAGCAGAGGGAGCCCCACGGTTCTTTATTAAGGTCTTTGCAGAAGCACTAAGTGATCTGCAGGAGATTAAAGTGCCAGTGGTGTTTTCTTAACATTTATAACCTACGTCGATGTCTGGGGAGTTTGTTTATTAGGAAAAATTCTGTGACACACATCCCGCCTCCTAATGGGGGCCTTTGAACTGGGCCAGAGCCCAAGCTGGCTTTGCTGCCCTGACCAGCTTATTCGGGAAACTCTGCCAAATGCTGCCAGGAAACCCACCTCTAGAGGCTAATGGATTTCCCATCCATGTAGGTGCCTGTAACCTGCCTTGCGTGATGGGCAGGCCGCATCTCAAGTCTTCCACATCCATCACCTCAGGAATAAAGAGCACAAGCTGGTGGTTATTGATACTCTTAAAAATAATAATGATCACCTGCCAGCATGGCTCAGTGGTTGCAAGTTGACCTGTGAACCAGGGGGTCACGGTTGGATTCTTGGATTCCGGGTCAGGGCACATGCCCCATTGTAGGCCTGATCCCTAGTGTGGGGTGTGCAGGAGGCAGATGATCAATGATTTTTCTGTAATCAATGATGTTTCTATCTCTCTCTCCCTCTCCCTTCCTGTCTGAAATCAGTAAAAATATATTTTTAAAAAATAAAGATAATGCCCCTTGTTTACGGGTAGGACTTCACAGTCCCAAAGCCTTTGATGCCATTACCCGACTCCAAATGGTCCCAGACAGATGAAACTTTATGCATATGCAAGAAAGCCTGGAGACATGAAGTCAGCAGTCCTGTAGCTCAGTCTGAGCAAAACCAAACCTATTTATTTACACCTCAGATATTTACATGAGAACTTACCATGTACTCTAGGTCAGCGGATTCCATTGGTGCAATTTTTTCCAGTTCCCTCTCCCCACAAGGGACATTTGTACCTCAGAAGATAATTTTAGTTGTTCCAGCTCAGGAGTGTAGCATCGGCGCTGTGGATGGAGGCCAGATGTTTCTGAAATCCTCCAGGGCACAGGACAGCCCCCATCAAAGAATTGAACAGCCATAGGTGCCACCAGTTCCATCCCTGAGACACTGGGCTCCAGGGGGTGAATGGGGAGGTTATTGGGGGTAGGGTGGAGAAAAACAGTGGGCATGCCCACTCTTCTGGAGTCACCTTCTGGTCGGAAAATAAACACTATATAGATTCGCAAAAGCGTATGCCATGAAGGTAGGAAGGTGGGGAAAATCGGTGAGCTAGGAGAGCCAGCAGAGGTGCTGATTCAGCTGCCTCAGGTCACAAGGCCAGAGGCGACCTCCAGTGGGGGATGTCTGAGCAGAGACTGGCCTCTGACCTTCTCATCTCCCAAACCTGCTTAGAGGAGCATTTCCAATTCAGCTGGGTCCCACTCGAGTGCCAAAATTGACTTCTAAAAGTCAGACACAGGTCAATCAAGAGTTCTTGCTTTAGCAATGAATTTTCGCTGAGCCCTGGCATGCAGTAGCCTTGGGAAGGTACCTGGAAACCAGGGGGTCCCAGCCTTTCAGAAGTACACATTCTACACCATTGGTCCCCTGAACAAGTTTCTTAGCTTTTTCACATTATGTTGTTTTTATCCTTAGAAAGTTCACTCCATTTCCTTGCCATAAGATTCAACAAGCTTCACAGGGAAGCTGTGATGGCTTAACAGTTAGGGCTGTGTAGTAGCTTTTACGTTCCTATTACATTTGGTCCTCACTGTGGTCTAGTCCTTTGTGTTAAAGCGCGCTGTATAAGCCTTAACACATCTGTGGGATGTGTGGTGCTGGGCTCAGGGAACCTACAGACATGCCCTGGCCCTGATCCTTAGAGGATGTTGATGGTTTGGGAGTCGGGGAGCAAGGGGTGGGGTAGGAAGGGGAGTAGGGGGCGCTTCTCAGCCCAGCGTCCTTGCATCCAAGTGCAGAGAGGCAGTCTGCATTGTGAGCCTGGCCTGGTGAAGGGAATACTCGGGCCTCCTGTCCACTTTGGGAACTCATTAAAGTGGCCAGTGTGACAGATGGGCGCCTGGGGCAGCACTGGCAGGAACAGACATTCTCCTCTCCTTTCTTGGACCTGGTTTGAGGCCAACTCCTTGGACAGCCTCGGGCTGCCTGATGTGGTTTGAAGTACACTCACTCCTTAATAAGAGCGACTCACTGTACATCCATTGGGGGCTTGTTTATAGGGGGCTAGCGGGTTTAATGGTGGCTTTAAAAGAGATGTCCGTGTCCTGGTTTAATAGTGGCTTTCAAAATATATGTCCGTGTCCTGGCCTTCATAAACCTGTGAATGTGACCTTATTTAGAAAAAGAGTCTTTGTAGATGTGATTAAGGATCTGGAGGCGAGATCATTCTGGACTTAGGGGGAGCTCTAAATCTAGTGACCGCTGTCCTTATAAGAAGAAAAAGGCAGAGGGAGAGTCACGTCTCAGATGCACAGAGGGAAGGAGGCCATATGACCTTGAAGACAGACGCTGGTTGGAGAGATGCAGTCAGGAGACACCAGAAGTCCGGAGAGGCAAGGAAGTATCCTCTCCTGGAGCCCCCCGAGGGGCGTGGCCCTACAGCAACTTCTTTGTAGGCTTAGAGCCCCACAACTTGAGAGAATAAGTGTCTGTTGCTTTAAGTCAGCAAGTGTGTGGTCATTTTCTAGGAGACTCACAGAGGGAAGTGAGTATGTGTTCCCTGAAAGTTCTCAGGAAAAGGGACAGAGAAAGATCACACCCAATATTCTCAATATGAGAGTCAGTAGGGCTCACTCCCACAGGTGCAACCCTGAAATGAGAGGCTGCGTAGTGGCTGTCACCTTCCTATTGCATTTGGTCCACACTGCAGTCTAGTCCTTTGTGTTAAAGCTCACTGTATATAAAACCAGACATGCTCAGTCTGCAAAACATTTTTTCCCTGTTTATCTTTTCCAACCTCTGGATTCCAACATTCTTTCAAGTCCATTCACCCACAATGTCTTTTATTTTCTTTTTACATGTTATCTTTTAAAATTACTATTAACACACAGGTATTCCTACATAACAGTGTTTGGAGAAATATATATACATATATATATATATATATATATATATATATATATATATTACAAAATGATTAATTGAGCGTTGTATGTTTTTATCAAAGGAAACAACACAAAGATTTCTCCAAAGTCCTGTTTGACTAAAGATGATTAATTTTAATTTTCACATGAGCAGCGTAATGCCATTAATCATTTAATATGTTTAATCATAATCTCTGTAATTCCTAATTAGGTTTATTAAGCTGCAACATCCAGCGGTTATGAACAAATCCAAATCTAAGTTCCTTCTTGGTAGGAGGCTAGGGGAAGGAACTCATTGCAATTCGCATTCGAACAGCAATTTCTAACCAGAAAGAAAAAGTGGACAGGAAGTTTCAGTCTCAGCGGACATCTTTGCTAACTTAACAGTACTGAGACCCTTGACCTCTCCGAAAAGTGACAATCCCATGATTCAAGGACATGTGCATCTCATGGACATGTAACCAAATCTCACTACCAGAGGAGAAAACACAGTTCCTATTTCTGTTTGGGTATCAATATTTTTCTTCCATGATTACTTGAAGGTGGCAAGGTGGATCCTTCACTCCTTTGTTCTTTGTTTATTCATGCACCCATCTTCCATTCACCCCTTTCGTCGGTGAGTCAGCCACCATTACACAAGCATTTGTCATGTGTCTACCTCGGCTCATGTGCTGGTCATGTCACCCTGCTATGATCCTTTTGTGGCCCCTCATAGCTTGTAAAGGGAAGTGTATACTTTTGCTCATGGGTCATCCATGATCCAGCCCCTACCTGCTTCTGCAGTGTGTTCTCCTGTGCCTCCTTCATACTCGCTCCTTCTGGCCAGGGACTGTGAGGTCCACATGTACCGTTCCTGAAATTCTGTGTCTTTGCATAAGCTTTGCCACCTTCTGCCACAGTGCCAGTGCTCTTCACCTCTTCTCTTAGACATCCCCCACTTCAGATTTAACCTGCAGAACTGGCCAGCCTTTTGGGACCTCCAACAGTGCTGTGTGTCCCTGATTTAAGTTTACTCAGCCTCCTGGGATTCACTCTCATCCCAGCAATTGACAATGATATTACAGATGACTCTTTCTAACTCTTTATCTAGTTTTAAAAGAGGAACTGCATTTTAAGACCAACTTCCATGTCTAGCATATGGTAGTTGCTCAGTAAAGAGGTGTTTCGTAAGCAAATGAGGACCTTTCTGCTTTATTTCCTGAGAGGGTCTCTTTACATCTCTCATTGGACATTTTAAAAAATCATAATTCTAAAAAATGCATTTACATTGTATTTATCGACAGTACACCATGAGCCAAGAACTCTGCCAAGTAGGAATAGGTTATTGTGTTCATTCTTCACAGAGCCATTTAAGTATGCGGTATTATTACTGTTCATTTTCCAGATGAGAAAACTGTCACCATCCTCCTTCTTACTCCAAAAGCATACGCAAAATTGTTGTTGCCATCATAACATTGCACTTGGGAGTGGAAAAAGTCATATGGTAGGGGGCTTTGGATAAGAAACCAGCTTGCAAAGTAGTGTGCCAGTCACGGGGCAGTCTTTACTTCAAACTGCAACTCAGGATGTATAGGATGGAGAATAATGAAATAATAAATGAAATCTGCCAGTTAATACAAGAGTTGACAAGAAAGCCACTAATTATGCTCACGTTATTTTGGCATATATCTATTTCACTTCATAAAATTGTCTTTATTATTTTACAGCTGGCTGCCTGCATTGATAGGTTTTTTCTCAATTATATGCCTCTAACTTGTGAATAAGTAGGTGTGGGTGATTCCTTGCTCATAATTTGATGAGCTTCCATATAGGTTTTTCCATCTTGGCCTCAGAGAAGCAGGTATCTGATGTGGATGGCATCTATTGCCACCTGCAGGCAGTGTGTGCTAATTGCAGGGAAAGTATCTAAAAACAAAGCATCTCTGAAATGTTCAAACTGTAAGACTCAGAATATGGGCATGGCTACAATGATACCAAATGTTACTGAGACTTTTCTCATAGTTCCTGCTTAGATGAAGGTGTCATTGTACTAGCATGTGATCCAGGCTTTCATTTGGGAGGGATGAAATGGGAGGCAGATGAGTTATGCTAATAATGTGACATTGTCCACACTAACTTACTGCAATAATAAAGTTCTGCAGTGATGGAGAGGTTCTATATCTGCTTGCCTGATATGGAAGCCACTAGCTACATGTGGTTACTGAGCACTTGATATTTGGCTAGTGTGAATGAGGAGCTGAATTTTATGTTATATTTAATATATTTACATTTAAATCATTATATCAGATAAACTATAATGGATAGCACTAGCTTACAAAATCAAGAAACCATAGTTCAGCCCAGGCCCGTTTGGCTTAGTGGATGGAGTGTCGGCCTGTGGACTGATGCATCCCTGGGTTTGATTCTGGTCAAGGGCACATGCCTGGGTTGCAGGCTTGATCCCTAGTAGGGGGCATGCAGGAGGCAGCCGATCAATGGTTCTCTCTCATCATTGATGTTTCTATCTCTCTCTCCCTCTCCCTTCCTCTCTGAAACCAATAAAAATATATTTTAAAAAAATGAAACCAAAGTTTAGCCCTGAGTATCTGCCTGCAGACTGTAGGGCCCCAGGTTCCATTCCAGTCAAGGGCATGTACCTTGGTTGCGGGCACATCCCAGTATTGATGCTTCTCTCTCATTGATGTTTCTAACTCTCTATCCCTCTCTCTTCCTCTCTGTAAAAAAATCAATAATATATATATATATATATATATATATATATATATATATATTTAAATAAAATAAGTTAAGTCAATCAAATAGCTATTTGGACTGCAGAGTACCAAACGACCTTTTTCAAATGTTTTAGTGCATATACTAATATTTTATCTGCACAACCTCAACAATTATGTAGGGTGTGTCCTAAGATTCGAATGGCCTTGAGTAAGGGATCCACCTTCCCCTACCTTTGTGAGTCCGATCCCTTCCTGCTGACATTTTTCTCTGACTGCCTGTTAGCCTTCCCCACCCAGCCCCCAGCACCAGCTAGCCCATTCCTTTGCTTGTATTTTCTTCTCGAGCCCTTTTCTCCTTTTGTCAGCTCCATATGTATTTATTTTTACTTACTTATTTTCGTTGTTAATCCTCACCCAAAGATATTTTCCCATTAATATTTAGAGAGAGTGGAAAGGAGGGGGAGAGACACACTGAGAGAAACATTGATGTGAAAAAGCCGCATTGGTTGCCTCCCACACACGCATGGACCAGGGCCAAGGATCAAGCCTGCAACTGAGGTACATACCCCTGAATGAATTGAACCCTTGACTCTTCAGTCCTTGGTCCAATACTCTATCCACTGAGCCAAACCAGCTCTGGCCCATATTTATTAATTCGGCAGCCTCCCCCTACCCACCCCCCTGAGAAATATAGAAATATACTCCTTGAGGACAGGGGTTTTTGCTTTGCCCACCTCCAGGTCCATGACGGGCACTCAGAATTCAGTCAATTTTTGTTGCGTGAATGAAAACCACTCATTAGTTCCTTCCTGCCTTTATTCCTTTGCTCTGGTATTTTCCTACTAGGGAGGGGATGCAAAAACATTCTGGGAAAGAGTGTCGGGGTCCACTCACAGCCTCTTCGCTTTGCTCTCGTTCTTTTAGCAGACGGATGATGCAGCGCCGACGGATGGCCAGCCCCAGACACAACCTTCCGAAAATACAGAAAACAAGTCCCAGCCCAAGCGCCTGCATGTCTCCAACATCCCCTTCCGCTTCCGCGACCCGGACCTCCGACAAATGTTTGGCGTAAGTACAGCCTTTCTCCCCTGCGGGGCCTGCTCTGGGCCAGAGCCCTGCCTGCCATGTAAGTTCTTGCTATTTATAATACGAGGTGAGACGTTTAAAAGGGAGGATTTGGGGTCCTATTTTGTGGGTGTATGGTGGTTAGGCTCTTTCTATGATTTTAGTATAAATTTCTTTGCCTGTGTCCACTATGTTTCCATTTTGCCAAATGGCCTCTTTCTAATTAGTCACTGCACTATCAAATGGAAAATCGACTCTCAGATAATACACTGCTGAAACAAGCCCATTGGTGATCCCAAATGGAGAGGCCCGGACCCCATCTCATGGCTAAAATAAATATCATGTTCCATCTTGGTTCTTCTCTGGAAGGCAGTTGCCAGATTGCCATGACACATTCAGGCACACCTTACCCTTTCCCAGGCACTGAGCATTTAGAGGGCTGATGCAGCTGTTGAGAAGAATTAGCTCTAAAGCTTCGTTACAAGAAACAAACAAACAAACAAACAAACAAAAACAGAACAAAAGCTAGAGACTTCTCAGCCTGACTTATATCCTGCAGCGTGCACCCTCCTGGAACCTGTGGTGAGGGTGCAGAGGTTCCTGTTGTGGTGTTGTATGTGCCAATGACAGCGTGCCCTATCCCCAACCATGGCGAAACGCAGAGACAGAAGTCACACCCACCCAGAGAAAGGAAATGATAGGGCTGCTTCCTCAGGCGCCATCATGACCTGGACAGTATTTTTGCACAATATCTGCCCTGTCCACCTTGGGAATGGATGAGCTTGGCATTTCCTTGGGCTCAGTTTCACCAAAGGGCAAAGCCACCATGGGCTTGGATACTGCTCATGTTTGCAAACGTAGTCAGTATATTTATCCGTGACATCCCAGCATTGGTGGGAAGTATCTGTGGATTCAGTGAACAGGACGACATTCTTAATGTTTGACTGAGAGCAAAGGTTGGCTGCCTGGAGATACTTCTTCTAGGGGTCTTTGGATGCACACAGATATGACAAAAGGAATAAGAAATAGCCCACCTTGCATGCCTAGTTCTGGGCAAAGAAGGTTTCATTGCCCATGAGAGAAGGGAGCTCTGGCTCATGGCCCTGTGACTGCAGGGTTAGTGTGCACCTTTCATTCCTTGAACATGCACGATGTTTATCAAGCGCGCATCTGACACAAACGCGGGCCAGGCATCCTAACATTGAAGACACCCAGACTTGAAACCTGACATTTCAGAGGAAAAGGTCAGCTCCTGCACTTTCATCTCTCTCATTTGGTAATAACCTTGAGTTGAGCCCTCCCTCACTGTTGCAGAACAGAGATACCCTCGGGCACTTTTGGGTCAAAGATGACTTTGAAAAGTGCAGAGCATTCAAAGTGAAAGTGGAGGTTAAGTGTGTAAAGCAGCCAGGCCAGGTCTGAGTGACGGGAAGCCAGTGGCATCAGATTCCTTTTGCCACAGCAGGTGAGGAAGCCATCTTGCTCATCAGGTGTCACTGGGGTCGCTCATTGCAGCGCACCCTAGTTCCCACCCTCCATGGGTGTTCTTCACTCCCTGGTCTTCTGGGTTATTGTGAAAGTTCCTGGAGAGCGAAACTGCTAAGTTGGAGAGGCATTCACAATACCCACAGCTAGATTTCCCAAAGAAGGGATCCTGTGTGTGTGGATATATGAACCTCTTACTCTTACATGGGTAATAGGGCAGGTGGCACGGAGCAAAGTCTTGGTGTATTCATTTATTAACGTATAAGGCAAAAGATCCATTGTACTACCAGTTGTCAAATCTTGATGGAAATAGACTGGTTTCATAGCCACTTTTTGTAAAAGTCAAAATTGTCAAGCAACTAGCAAGATGTCAATCTGACAGGATGATAGATACACTTACTATTTATGCATTAAGAAAACACAGCGTACATTCAGTGATATTAAAATGTATTTTTGTTTATTACAAACAGCATCTGTGTCCATTTAGAAAAGTAGGCAGGATTTTTGTGATGGGTTTCATCCATAAAAAAATTATTGGGTACACATGGATTCTGGGACTCTGCTGTAAATCTTTGTTTTATAACCATCATTCTGAAGAAATGGAATTTTAACACTAAAAAAATGCAACAACAACAAAAACGCCTATCTTTCCTAGCCAAATGCTGGTGTTGGCAAACCTATTCTGGTTATCTGATACATTTAGTGGCATGAATCCCTTCAGAAGGCATCTGTAAACATTCTGATTGGCTTCCCAGTTTAACCCCTGATTGGTAGTTTCCAGATCACATGGACATGAGATACATTCTCTCTTTTTTGGTGGAATATTCTGCCTTTGTCCCCTCGCTTTGGCAGGAGCTACATTACCTGCTATGATGGGGGGAAACTCTCACAAGGCTCCTGAGCTTTTCTGCTTTGTCTCTTTTCCTCAACGTGACCAGGGGAGTTTCAAACTCAAAACAAAGACAAAACTCACAAGACAAAAAAAGCAGCCTCCTTTCTCAAACTGCCGAAAACCTGGCAACATTCATAACAATTTCCTCCTTCAGTCCTGAAGTTTGCAACCTCTGTGGGCTTAATGGTTACCACAAGTGCCTCGCACTTTTATTTATTTTTTTAAATTTGTGGCTCCAGTGCCTCCTTATTGCCATTCTGGTTATCTTTTCTTCCACATGCACTTCATATTCTGCACTTTCTCCTCTTTTGGAGGCATGGGTCTCCGTGTTTGTCATGAACTCTTTTAGCTCATTATAGATTTCCTGTTCAGTTTAAGATGGAGCATTCCTGAGCCTAGCTGCTCTGTGGCCACATTATCCAAAGTAGAAGTCTTTTGAAAGCATCGAAAGAGGTGTGAGTGAATGGCTTGAATATGCAATCAAGACTTTGCTTCTGAAGGTTTCACTGGAAGGAATGTTGGTCCCGGCCTGGCTCCATTCTTCTTGAGCTCTGTCCTCATGTCAGACATCATTCATGAGCCGCTACTTCCTTTACATTGAGTTCTTGATGATCCTATTAAAGGAATGTATGGATTTCCACAGATTAATTATAATATCTTGCTCCTGAATATAGAAATTAATTGAGCCTAATATTCAAATATTAAGCATTTCTGGGTTTGGGAAGAGAGAAGTGGTTATAATCCATCCAGATCATGGATACAACTCATTCCATTATAGAATTGTTTTCAGAAACAGCTGCTCAGTGAGTTCAGGTTTCACATTTGCACAGGACCCTTGATGTCATAGCCTTGCTTTTGTTATCAAAGGACAGACTCACTTGGGTATGCACACTATCTACGGAAGTCTCTATGGTCAGCAAAAAGCAGATTCCCCTGACTTTCAGAGCATGCAAAAGAAGCTTTCGTGATCAGCTCTGCAGTGATAACATAGAAAGAGATGGTGGCACTTCCAGTGTTAGCAGGAATTCCACCCACTGTGATATTACAAGTAGTGAAGCTGATCTCTTGGGCATGGCTTGGTGCCTCCTAGGTCTGCATTCTAAGCATGAATCTGACCCCAAGAAAACTCAGAGGATGCCTTTCCTTAGCCTCTCTGTACATTCTTTGAACCTTTGCTTTCATGTTTCATGCTGTATCCATTGGCCATCTTGCAGTTTTTCAGAGAAATATTATTTGATCTGAGAATGTCTACAAATGGCTGCGACAGATTTGCCCACGTGCGTGCCTATAAGCGCCTGGATTTCCTTCTGGATGCAGCCATCCAGACACCTTGTGTGGATTCTGAGACGTTGTTGAACGCCACCCAACATTGGTGTTGAGCAAACAAATGCTAGTTATGTCTGCGAATGAGTCGTGTCTGTTTAAACTGAAAATGTGCCAGCTGTGTTTACATCATTAGTACCAACTTCCCAATTAAACTGTTGATACTATAAATATAGTACACAACTGTCTCAGCCGTGGGGCTGACATCAGCATTCTTCTCAAGGCTCGTTTCCTTGGCTTTGAGAATCATCAGCCCAAGGGTAGCAGCCAAAAAGGCAAACAGTTGAGACCATTTTGGGGCATATGGTGTCATCATTTTATTTGGGGAAAGACACATGCTAAGAGTATTTCTCCTTTGGTTCTTTCTCCAGGATATCTTATTTTAAGGAAGTGTTTTTGTGTTGACTGTTGAGAGAATGTTCCGTAGATGACCTTTGCTTCATAGTTTGGGAAGAAGTTCTTTTCAAGCTTCCCTGTCCATCAATGCAAGTGCTTTCGGGCCCTTATGTCCGAAATACATATAATAGCATCTGGGTGGACTGACTTTTCTAAGCTTATATCAAAGTTACTGCTTCTGAGGCATTCACCCAGCTGGAGGATTGCTTAAGTCTGAGATTAATTTCACCTTTCAATGGCAAACCCTTTGCTTCCAAATTTGAAAATTTTCTTTTTCTGTGTTTAGTGATTTTCTTTGCCCAAATCTAGGGCACTCAGAATGCTCTGTAGAAGAGTATTCTCACGTCCAAAAGACTGAGCATCCAGAAATGGCAGGGTGAGTTAGCTGCATGTTTCTTGGTGTTTCCATTGTACAGGCAGACCTCATTTATTGCACTTTATCGCATTGTGCTTTGCAGATACAGCATTGTTTTCACAAGTTGAAGGTCAGAACCTCCAACAGCAAAGTGATTATGACTTGCAGAAGGCTCAGGTGATAGCATTTTTTAGCCAACAAAGTATTTTTAATTAATATATATATATATATATATATATATATATATATATAGACATAACACTATTGCACACTTAATATGCTACAGTATAGTGTAAACATAACTTTTATATGCACTGGGAAACACAAAAACTTGTGTGACTTGTGTTATTGCTATATTTGCTTTATTGCCAAGGTCTGGAACTAAACCTGTACATGCCAGCATCCTTCCATCTCCTTTCTTAGTTGAGTCTTGTCTTCTTGATGTCTTCCTGTCCTTCTGTCCGTTGGGAAGTAGAGAAGCACTTGTGTTCAACAAGAAAAATTCCACTCTATGATATCCTTCCTGGGTACATATTCTGAGTAATGCACATATTTCAAAGGTACAGGATGACACAGCTTTGGGTTTCTTTTTCTCGTAGTAAGAACTATTTTCATTTCAAGGTTTTGAGCTATTTATATTTATACTAGAGGCCCAGTGCATGAAATTTGTGTTTGGGGGGGGTCCCTCATCCTATTCTACATCCTCTCCTATTCAGGAGCCCTCAGGGGATGTCATATTTACGACCTAAGCTACAGTCTGGCCTCCCTCTGCAGGAGGCAATTAGGCTAATCAGGGGAAGGTGCCACCTCCATTACCCTGCTGCTGCTGCCACTGCCAGCCACTCTAGCCACCAAGGTGTTTTCAACAACACGGACTCTAGTCCATTCACCATGAAAAAATGATGTCTCTTTTATAGGATATGACATTTCTTTCTTTCTTTTTTTTAATCCTCACTTGAGTTTATTTTTCCATTGATTTTTAGAGAGTGTGGAAGAGAGAGGGAAAGACAAAGAGATACATCAATGTGAGAGGGATACTTGATTGGTTGCCTCCTGTATGATCCCTGACCTGGGCCCCAGCCAGGGAGGAGCCTGAAACCTAGGTACATGCCCTTGACCAGAATAGAACCCAGACCCTGCAGTCCACAGGCTGAGGCTCTATCCACTGAGTCAAAAACTCAGTAGAGTTTGGGTAGAGAAGGATATGACATTTCTTAGCCCCTCTAGCAGCAGATCTTTGTTTTTTCCTCCAGGAGTGAGATGGAAGACCCTAGATCACCTTCTTGGATTCTTATTACCCAAGTTACCAAGACACTTTGTGAAAGTGGCCAATGGGGAGCGTAGCCAATGAGCGGTCAGAAAAGGTGCTGCCTCTGTAGCTTATTTGCAGAGGCAGGACTGCCAGCAGGCACGGCTGGCAGGCCCTGTTTTCTGCAAGCCTGCACCATCCATGGCTTGCCTCACCACGCACACAATCCCCTCCCACCCACCTGTGCACACAGCCGCCTCCTGAGCAGTTGTGATGTTATGGTGTACTGGCTAATTTGCATTTTACCTCTTTTTAGATAGATAGATAGATAGATGAGTAGCCTCAAGTATGCGTATGTTTTCATCTATTTCCAAGTAAGATATGATAGTTTGTATGTTCCAGTGGACAGCCTCTGTATGTTCAAAATTTTTTTTCTTGAATGTTAGTAGGTCCCTCACCTTCAGGGCTTCCCAGCATCCTCAGACGGATGCTCCTGGTCAGGCAGGTTGTCCTAAGTAATCTGTGTTCAGATTGTTCCTTCCCTGTCTTACTCCTTCCTCCAAACCACTCTGTGCCTTGCTGCATGTATGCTGCTCCATGCTTTCTACCCAGGGGAGAGACAGAATACCTATTCTCCTACAGCAATAAATAAAACAATAAAAATTGAAGCTGCAGAAGCAAATGGAACAATAGGAAAGCTCAAAATAAAGGAAAAAGAGATGGAAACATGACTTTATGGTCTGCTGTTTATTTTTTTAATAACATGAACATTCGCTCCCTTCTGCATCAGGGTAAAATTTCCATCTTCTTTTTCCCTGGGCCATTCCGCCTACTTGTATGCCATCCCCTCCCACCTGCTCTCAAAAGTTGCCCACTCGACTTCATGTGAGTGAAGAAAACTGACAGGATTCCAAGGTCAAGGAGAAGGATTTTGGATTATCAGATGCTTCTGGTGTCAGGGTGCACATTCCTTTTTCTCTTTAAAGTGTGAGTCAAGAATTGCTTGACATCTTTCTCATGAGGACTGCCAGATTTAGCAAATAAAAGAAAATACAAGATATGCTAGTTGAATTTGAAGCTTAGACAACAGATTATTAAGAATAAATGTATCCACAGTATTATTATCTTCAGGGCATAATTATTCTTGAAAATTTGAAATTTAAATCTACGTAGGCATCTGTATTATACACGACTGTCCAATTTATTTGTCATCTGAAGTTGTGTTCCTAGACTTGAATAAGTGGAATCGCCTTCACTTTTTATATATAGAGCACATTCATGCTAATTGTCTAAAATATGTTTGTTGGTTTAACAACATGGAGAATCATCTGGAAAGAAGTACATTTCAGCCCAAGGTCTAATAACAACTGTGCTGGTGTGTGGATTCTGATGGGCGTCCAGATAGTGGATCTTGCTTTTATCTGTTTGTACTACTTTTCTTATCTTACATGGCCTGGCTGTTTCATGTGTGCTTGTGACCAAAATCCTCAACCTCATATTCTATTTGGATATTTTACTACCCAAATCCCACTTCATCAGGGTTTTTTTCCAGGGATTAGTGGAGTGGCCTAGAGGGGTAGGCAGATACATTAGCCATGCTTAATCTTTGCTGCTCAGTGCCTGGGAAAGCAATCCTGCACACATAAATAAAGCAAAATTGAAATAACCTCTTGATTACCTATTTTGTACCAGGCCCCTTACTCTGCTCCCTCACTCAGTGAAGTATGGCATAACATGGAAATAACATGTGTGGTTATTTTTTCTCTTGGTTCAGGGGCACTGTTTAAGGACAGCACAAAATAAACTGTAATATCCTTATATATTGAAAGAGAACAGATGATTCTGACTTGGGGTACCGTTACCAATGTGCATAATATGATTTCCTTCATTTTTCTTATAGCTTATAAAATATTTCTATTTCTTTGCAGCAATTTGGTAAAATCTTAGATGTTGAAATTATTTTTAATGAGCGAGGCTCCAAGGTAAGCAACTTAATTCACTTTAGAATCATTTAGCTTATTGTTAAATGCTTGTTATGAATAATGGGAAACAACTGCACTATTTTAATCAGCACGTGGTGAAAATACCCTTCAGGGGGCATTCCCTTGGAGACCACTTCCGGTTTCCAAAATCGTGGGAAATGCATTGGGTTCAGTTTTAAATATAGAAGGGGTGATTTAGAACTGTTGTTTTAGATCTACCTACCTATTTATAGATCAAGTTTCCAGAGGAAAATTACCCATGCTTAAAAAAGTAATGTTGTTGCTACATTTTTTTTGTTTTTCAGTGATAATTATGTTCTTTATATTAAAAAGTGAGTTGATAGTCTCATGAGCAGGTAAATATGTGATTATTCTGTATTAATAAAGTGCAGTTATTTTCCTGGGCTGTAGGGGAGAAAACGTCATATACACCAGCCTTTTGAATCTAGCTTTCTTCATTAGTGTGTTTATCAGTTCACATTTTGCAATTTGCCACTGCTTTGATTTTGTTTTTTCTAGGAAACCAAATTTTAAGTTGATTTTCCTAGAGCACACAGTATCGTAAAAGTCTGTGGTTATCTAAGCAGGCCCCGACACTTTTAAAGTGGAAATACGTTAGGATAGAAAAATAAAAGCCAAACTCTTCCAAAGCATCCTCTGTTCAGCCGTCACCTACATGTGGTCCCCCAACCAGCCGGCACCTCAGCATCACCTGGGAGCTTACAAGAAATGCAAATTCTCAGGCTCCAAACTTGATCTAGTGAGTCAGAAACTCTGAACGCAGGGCCCAGCCATCTGTGCTTTAACAAACCTTCCAGGCCTATTATTAGTCACAAACACTGAGTGTTCTTGTTTTAGGCAAATGACAAGGCTTCCTCTGAACGCGCAGCACCCACTGCCCACTAGTGTTTTGTGGGTTTAAAAGTGTCCTCCTTCCACCTGCACCAACAGGGAATTCAGGAACACTGTGAGAATCTTCTGCAGGGAAGCAGTGCCCTCAGCATAGCAGCAGAGACTGAGGGGTAGCGGGAAGATGCATTAAGAGCTGTGCATTGACCTCAACAGCCACATAGAAAACACTTGGGCTGTTTCCAGAGAAACCATCCACAGGGCCTCAAGGAACTTAAGCTCCCTTCTCCTCCCCTGCTCTGACTGTGAAAGTGGGGATTAACAGAACGTGCTTACAATTGACAATAGCTAAGAATGTAAACAGCCCAGGTGCCCATCAGTAGTCGCGTGGATAAAAATGCTGTGGTACATGTATACACATGGACTACCATGCAGCAGTGAAAAAGAAGGATCTCTTTCTCTTTGAGACGGCATGGAGGGGCCTGGAGAGTATTATGCTAAGTGAAATAAGTCAGTCAGAGAAAGATAAGTGTCACATGATCTCACTCATATGTGGAGTCTAATGAACAAAATAAACGGATTCACAACATAGATCCAGAGGCAGAAGCATAGAACAGACTGTGGAATCTCAGAGGGAAGGCAGGGGAAGGTGGGTGGGGTGGAGGAGATCAACTAAAGGACTTGTATGCATCTATGCATAACCCATGGACACAGACAGTGGGGTGGTGAAGGCTTGGTGTGAGGTGTGGGGGCAGGCCCGTAGGAGTCAAGGGGCGGGGCTAGGGAGCATATGTAATACTTTCAACAATAAAGATTTAATTTATAAAGAAGTCATAGTAAAAGAAAAAAGAAAAAAAAAAACAGAGAGAAAGTGGTACCAGGTACAGAGAGATAGGTATTTTAGCCCCATCACTCCCTTACACAGGCAATTTGGGACAAGTCAGTATGCAGGGAGGGCTACTCAGAGGAAGGGGTTTATCTAAGGTAGCAATGCCAGCCTCTTGAGAACAGGAGCCACGTCTTCCCCACCAAGTGAACATTAGAATTTAACATCCCCTGGACAGCCTGTACCCCTCAATGCTGAGTAGATTTAGTATTAGCTGAATAGGATAATGCCAATGGCATTGAGGGAGGGAAGAAAATTCCAGTGTCCTCTTCTCCGCAGCCAAAACGATGTTGTGAGTTGCCAGATGAGTCAGGTACATCAATCCATTAGAGTCTCTATAATGATCTGCTAGTTCAGGGACCTTGCCACTCTAATACTTCAGACCTTTTGCCGTCATTCTTGTAATGTGTCAGCAGTTTGACCTCTAGGCTCAGGGACAGAGAAGTTAGCTATCTTTCTGCTTCTCATATGGAAGTCATCACAGGGACTATGTCTACCCCTGCAAAGCCAAGTGCATGAATAGAAAAATGAGCCCGGTCTCATCCTTTTCACTCAAGATTGAGGTGTTCTGGGCAAAGCTACAGGAGAGGACCTGAAGTGTTGGCCAACTTCCTTCTCATCTAAGTCTGTAGCTCCACTATTTTTAAAGGTGTGTTTTAAAAAAAATTCTATTTAATTTATACTTTGTTTGGTAACTTTTGCCAGTGGGAGAAAGCTATTTCATTCCTTTCCAGAGCTGTTTTGGGACATTAGAAGAATATCATTTGCTATTTTGAAAGTACAATGGCAGTGCTATTTTTAAGACTCTTTGTCATCCCCATGATTAGCCTGTCTCTGGGGTTTTCCGAATAAGACCACTTAAGTGTGCCTGTTCCAGACACTGACTTTGTGAAGCTGTGTGTGTGTGTGTGTGTGTGTGTGTGTGTGTGTGTGTGTGTGTAATTTGGAAACATCAAAAATCTCCCTTCTCTCCATGTGGGTCTGCTCCCTTTCAAAGAATCGGTCTGACCTGGCAGGTGTCAAGGCTGACAGTTTAGGTATGGCCGAGAGTAATGGAGAAAGTCCATTTGGGATCTGCTAAATGGGGACCTCGGCTCACACAGGGATATTTTTCCTACTTGACATCATCCTTTACAGGGAAAGGGCCTATTTAGAGGAACATTTCCATTTTAATGGCTGAAAAACCAGAACCGCTATTATGACCCCATTTTCATCATTGGGTGCTGGAGGTGCAGCCAGCAAGTGGGTGGGTCCTAAGAGCTGGGAGCTCACATCCTGGCTGCTCCCCAAGGCAGGTCACTGAATGCTCAGTGAGTATGACTGTGTGTTCTGTGGGTGGTTGTATGTGTGTGTGTGTGTGTGTGTGTGTGTGTGTGTGTGTGTGTCTGTGCGCATGCGCGCGCGCACACACACACACGCAGATACCTACACGAGGAGCATCTGTTATCCAGGAATGTGTAGCATGCATAATGCATCCATCTATGAATAGGAAATGTACAAGGTAACCACATTAAAAAAACAAACAACAACAACAACAACAACAACAAAAAACAAGCTATGCCAAACATTGTAAATGGGAACTAGATAGCATTTAGGAGTGAGAGGTGTTAAAATTCATTTTCCCTCTTAGGGGATTTAAAAACATTATTTGTCTCTGAAATGTTTTATTTGAGGATACAGACAAACATAGTTACTTTTTAATATACCTAGGAAATATTCAGGCTGGCCTTTGGCTCCATAGACTTCTGTAAGTAGGGGTTACATCCCAGGTACCAGATGAGCAGATCAACCGTGAACTAGATAGGAGTGCTTACTGTCACCCTCACAGACTCCGGAGCAGCAGGAAAGGTGGGCCGTGGAGACAGGCCTCTGCAGTAGAGGATGCTGTGCTCTGTGATGAGTGAGAGGCTGCTGAGAGCCCACGCGGGCAGGCCGGTGTTGTCAGAAGGTGGGAGGCTTCTGGGAAGAAGGGGCATGTAAGCTGAAGGAGAAAGATGGGTAAGAGTTCCCCAGGGAAGGGGAGGAGGGAAGATGTCCAAGGAGAAAGAGCTGCAGGGACAAAGGTCAAAGAAGAAACAAGCTCTTAACTCCACAGGAAAATGAACCTTCAGAGCCTTATCAGCGGCTCCCTCTTACAGACAGCGGTTTTCTGCACCAGAAACCAGAGGGGTTGGATTTTCCTGTCAGATGGAGAGTCAGTGTGCTCATCCGTCCTTCAGGGCTTTTGTGTGAGATATGAAATGTATTTGCATTCTTGCAAAAAAGGAAGTAAGCACCTAACCATATGCTATAAGACCAACTTGAAAAATACTAGGGTATGGGAAAATCAGAATTCACAATTCACCAAAAGCTTTAAAAATAACCAAGCCACGCCAGTCTGGTGGTCTCTCTTAGACTCACATTATCTGGCCTGTGGATCATGCCTTCCCATCCTGGGGCACATGTCGCAGATCCGGCTCTCCATCGGCATGGTGCCTTTTTCATGTATTTTTCATCTAACATCCAAATATTGTGTCAGATAGACATTCACCCCAAAAACTCAACCCACTCCATAGGTTTGCACTACAGATGTTGGTGGGACAATATTCTACTTCATACAAAGAACTGAAGCCTTCGTTTGATGGTGCTTGGTGCTGAGGGGCCATGGAAACCCAAAGGCTGGATCACACAGCAGCTTTTTTGACAGTCTCCTGGGCTCCTCTTGGGGATTCTGATCTGGTAGATATATAGCGGGACTTGGCACCTAAGTGTTTAATATGTTCCCAGTTCCTTCTAATGTGCAACTAAGTTTGGAACCCAGAGCCATCAAAAAGAGCACCCCCCCAAAAGAAATTATGTTGTTTGCTCATCAAAGAGCTATTATCATTCAGTTAGCATGTTTATAGGAGTACCAAACATAGGCATACCGCCTAAATAGAGCCCTTCTTTTATGGAGCATATAATCTTACATTAATCAAATATTTCAGACCTATATTTTTTGTTAAGTTGTTTTGTTTTTGTTAATCCTCACCTGAGGATATTTTCTCCGTTGATTTCCAGAGAGAGTGGAAGGGATGGGGGAGAAATAGAGAGAGATGTGAATATGAGAGAGACACATCAATTGGCTGCCTCCTGCACACACCCTGACTGGGGCTAGGTATGGAGCTTGCAACCGAGGTATGTGCCCTTAACCAGAATCAAGCCCATGACCCTTCAGTCTGAGGGCTGATGCTCTAATCACTGAACAACCACGTTGGGACAAACATTTCAGATCTCTCTGAATCAGATCTTCACCATGGGAAATGTTATGAAAGGTAATTCCGCCCACCCCCCAAATTAAAGAAATTTGCCTTTTCACTCTATAATACTGCCAAAGAGACACGTCCTCTAGCTAGGATCCATTCACAGCTGGTGTCCTCTACAGATGAGCTCACGTTGACACTGGAAAGTTCTCAGTTAGGCAGACCACAGGGCACTCTTCCCAAATGCCCTAAGCTTCAGAGAACGCTGTAGTGACCTTGTGAGTGATTGGGAGTTAACACTCATTGGTTATGGCTACCTTTTACTTATAATCACTGTCTATTGTATTCTTCGTGAAATAGAATATCTTACTGCCCCAACTAAACTTAAAGCCAGCATTTACCTTTACACATAGTTGAAATATCCCCCCCCCCCATACACACACACGGCATTATTTCCCCCAGTTTACACTGTGAAAAACAGAACGAGCTGGGCAAATTGGCACTGGCAGTGTTTCAAAAGGTTGGTGTATATATCTGAACAAGTCGTACACTTATTTTTAGGGGTTTTAAAAATAATGTGTCATATTTTCTGTACTCTTCTTAGGAACAGTGTCAGTAAAGAAAAAAAAAAGATGGCTTTTGACAATGTAACATTTAGTAGGGTTGTTTTTTTGAGGCTGAAAAATTAACACAAAAATTGCCAGTGGTGAAATGAAGGGGGTATGTCATCTGCCAGAGGAAGTGCCCAGAGTTATCTTAGATAAGCATCCTGTTAACAAAGCTGCTTTATCGTCTGCCTCTGAATATGACAAATGAAAATCAACATAAAGTGTTAGAACTTTATCATATGTTGACTCATTTCCCTTTTTGGTTAATAACGTAGTCTGGGAAGCTGACAAATTTCTAAGCATGTACATCATTTTGGGGGATGGGAGGGGGAAGTATTGATACAAAAGACTTACTTGAACTGTTTGCATTATTGATCAATTGATGTTTCTTTCTATTCATTTCATGTGATTCTTTTGTTTATTAGATCCAAGAGTTTAAGATTTATGACAAAGAAGGTCTTTCCTTTTTTTTGTAGGCTTCTAATTTTTATTTTTGAGAAGTAAAGGCTGTAGAATTGATCAATTTGAATAACCCTAAAACTGCATGAGGAAGAGATGTTCTTAAAACCACACGGCATGACTCTGTAGGCAATGTTAGAAGATTTTGGCATTCATTGTTGAATTCCGTGCACACGTTTTATTTTACTTTATTCTTAATTTGCATGTAAAGAAAGTGGTTCCCTTTTTATTTTCCTTGTTATTTCATTTTATTCTCTGTGAAGACACCGTACATTTATTTTGATCTCATTTTCTTTCCGTTAGATTTATTTTCTTCTGTAGTGACATTTAGAAAGGTATTTTGGGTATCATTCTTTGAATTCTTCAGGGGTTACAGCTAACTGGTGACAGAAAAAAAAAATATATCTTGTTCACATTTGTTGCTTACTGATTGCACATCTTAGTACTCTTATAATTTCTCTAATTTGCATGTTACAGAACGGAAGCCAGGACAAGACATAGAAATTAAAGCGAGAGAACGTTACACAGTGGTCGTTGACTGAAATAATAATCTGCATGTTGTTTTCCCTTCTCCCTCCTGCATGCAGGGATTTGGTTTCGTAACTTTCGAAAATAGTGCCGATGCGGACAGGGCGAGGGAGAAATTACACGGCACCGTGGTAGAGGGCCGTAAAATCGAGGTGCATGTCCAAAATATTTTCCTTTACATCTTTTTGATAAATGTCTGCTTTCACGCTCATTCGTTGTTTCAGATGCATCATTGTGTCTTGTATGTGACCCTATTCCCTTCTCATTGTTTATATATATACTTATATATAAAAAGGAAAACTGGCCTTACTTTTTGTTTCATTTTATTTTATTACGTTATTCTTAATACTGCTGAAAGGTGGATGGCAAACGTGAGACCAAAACAAGGTTAATCTGAAAGTTTTTTTATTTTATTTTATTTTATTTGATTCTTTTCTTTTCCATGTGTTAGAGCCATTGGGTGCAGTAGATTCCAGACAGTGGAGAGAATGTTGCAAAAACAGAACAACATACAGAACAGATTCTTTTTCTTTTTCTTTTTCTTTTTCTTTTTTTTCTTTCCACTGCAGGGTTGACGAGGGATCCACAGTGGTGTGAAAATTAAGCCAAATTGTGAAAGAAAGAACAATTGGAAAGAACAATTGTTTTATATTGGTAAAAAATGAGAGGTTTTGTCTTTAAGCCTTTCATTTTTTTTAAGATGTCAGTTTGAACCTTTGTATTCTTCTGATAATAAAGCAAATAAACAAACAGGATTTCCTGTTTGATATTTGGCCCCTCTTCATGGATAAAATTAATGCTAAAATTCTGATACTCAGAAATCTCCACCTTCTACCACTGGATCTCCCTCAACGTGGCCACAGGGTCATATTTGTTAAAACTTAAAAAAACAAAAAACAAAAAAAAGAGAAAAAAATACCAGTTACGAATGCTTTAGTCTTTGGAGTAAGATGTTGCATATTTTGCCTTTTATTTTCCCCCCCTCGACGATAACGCTTAGGCCCCTCACCAAACTCTCAGTAACCATGGTAACTGTATACAAACCCATGCTGGCGATGGTGGTGAATGGTAAGTGGTGAAGTCCATCTGCCGTTACACGTATTTAGTGCTGATATCTCTATATACATATATATCTACCACGTGACTTTTTTTGACTTGTCATATTAAGTTTTCTTGATGCTCTATTTTTTTGGATATTGGTACGCCTGTAATTGAGTGTACGTTCTAAGCTAGCCTGGAAGGCAATGACTGGATTGAGACATGACCGGTGCACATCTTACTCAGATCGTTAACTCCATATTGTGTTAAACAATGCACCCTCTCTTTTATCCTTTCGTTAGCTGTGACTCTAAAGCTTGAATGATTTCGTTAATTCTTGCGATGTCAAAGGCTCTTGTTCCGAGTGTTGAATGCTAGATGTTGCTTTCCCCTCAATGGTTCTCCCCTCCCAAAGTGTTGCACACGGTGAAAACTTGTTTGTCCCTTTTTTTGACATTTATGTTCCCTTGTACCTTGTCTCTCCCTCCTCCTACTCCACTGCATGTTCCTTCATATGAACTTTATTTTCTGTTTAAAAGCTATTGTTTCTGTGTTACCATGGAGTACACGCATGCTTTTAAATCTTCAATTATGCAGTTCCTTTTAATTTGCTTTTACTGTCTCCTTATTAAACTTAAATGATATGACATTGCTTTATTGAAATGATTTGTAAGTTAAAACGGTTATGAAGTAAATGTAATTATAAAAATGTATGATTTTTTGTTATGCACCTACTGCCTTTTATAAATTAAAATGCATTTTAGTTTGTTTTGTTTTATTTTTTTTTAAGTAAGTAATCACAGTCATAATGCATGCAACTAATGGAACTGTGGGTTGGCCCCGGGATATGTGCTCACTTGTGTTTTCTGTGTGCATAGGTAAATAATGCCACAGCACGTGTAATGACAAACAAAAAGACTGTCAACCCTTATACAAATGGTGAGTACACCCTGGCCTTTTCCCCGAAGTTGCCTGTACCTCTGAACCTGTCAAGTAATTTCACTACAGAGCCTGCTTCAACAAATCCCGTTAGCCTTCACCTGTGAGAGTGTCCTTACTGCTGACCTGCTACAGTGAACCTCCTGAGCCAATTAGATAATTTCCACAATGGGCCGGGGTTAGTTGCAGATTAACCTACGTGCTCTTTTTCCAGTCTCTCTAAGAAAGTTCCCATTTTGGGGTAAGATACAGTCACTATTTGGGAATTGGTTGGGTCATTTAATTTGTTATTATAGTAAAAACAGGCCCAGTGCCCAACATCCGTGCATGGGGGGAGGGGTGTCCCTCAGCCCTGCCTGCACCCTCTCCCAGTCCAGGACCCTTTGGGGGGGATTTCCAACTGCCGGCTTAGGCCCACTGCCTGTGGGGTCCTTAATGCTGCTGCAGAGGCAAGAGTGGATCCTGCCATAGCAGCTGTGCTCGCCAGCCATGAGCCCAACTACTGGCTGAGTGGCACACCCTCTGTGGGAGCGCACTGAACACCAGGGAGCAGTTACTGTGTTGAGTGTCTGCCCTGTGGTGGTCAGTGTGTGTCATAGCAACTGGTTGTTCTGCCATTTGGTTGATTTGCATATCACCCTTTTATTATATAGGAAGTTGAGGCAGGGTAGAGGCTTTTTGTCTGTTTGTTTATTAACCATCACTTCATTGATCACTAGCATTCTTGGATGTGTGGCTTCAGAATTTGGTTCCCTTTTTGAGTCTCCTTTGTAGTTATTAGGCTTTTGAAGGGGCTTGGAGGGTCCTTCATGATGAGTTCCGAAGTGAGAGGGGAATGTGTGAGTGCTTGTTTCTTATTATCTGGCCATTTTGGGTCAGGCCTGGATGTTTCATTGATCCCTCGGGACAGTGCATTACGGCCCTCCCTAATGGCCAAGTGTCACACACTCCCCACACTAAGGACTCACATATATGTGGAAAGTCACTTTACATTCCAATATTTTGATTATTTAATCCTCCACAGGGTATATCTCTCTTAAGATATATAGGGAGAAAGGCTGCTGATATGCTGATCACATACTTAATTGTACCAAATATTATAAAGAAAGTAATGCAGTATTAAAGTGTACATGCTTAGTGGAATATTATACCCATTAAAAGGAGCAGAGTTAAAACTGAGAGAGCTCCATAATGAGTGAACATTTTTTCAAATAAAAGATTATATGTATAGCATGATTTGAACTAAATTATGTTGGGAATTATACCAAAGTGGTAATGGCTGAATTGAATTTGAGACTGGAAGATATTTTTTCTTTGTTTTATAGGTTTTTAAGAATAATTTTATTACTGTCATAAAGGGAAAGTATTGAATTTTCCATTTTTAACATTTTAATTACACATAAAACACGGAAATGTAGAGTCATTTAAAAAAAAAAAAGAAAGAATAAAACATTAAAGAAAAGGCTAAAATATACTTTGAATAACACCACTGCCACGGGGTTTCTTTTCTCCCTCCTTAGAGGACACCTCCATTACAGATCTATATCTATACTTTTATTTTGCATTTTTGGATGTATCTGAAGTATGTATCTATTTACCATATCCACAGTATTGTGTACATGCTTTTTATGTAAATGGTATCATGGTGTACATATCATTTTTAATTGGCATTCATAAATCCACATAGAGTTCTTTCAGTGTTAATACATACAGACCAGATTCATTCTTTTTAGTATTCTATACACGGATCTATGGGTTTATTCCAACTTTCCATACTGATTGGATTAATTTTATTTTTGTTATGATCATTAGCATTTGGTAGTTTTGTTCTTCTTCTTCCTTGTGCCAGCAGCTGCCAATTTGGCCAAATAAGTTTGTTCATATTTTTCAAAGGGGCATCATTAAACAGATATATACTCTCAATATAATAGGGCTTTCAGCTGAAAGATCAGGAGAATTATTTATTCTGCTGACCCATTTTCTCAGCTCCAGCAGCCAAGACCTGTCCTTAAATGGAATAGAAATTTCAGACTTTGGATTCCCAGTGCTGCAACGAAGCCACCTCCGACTCATGGGTCCTGAGGCCTTTCTACTTGGGTCAGAATGAGAGCACTGCCACTTGCCAGAGTTAATACATGGCACCATCACCCTGACTGTTGGAAACTTTAAAAAACTATAAAGTAGTGAGCATGCGTGTGTGCATGCACGTTCTCATGCATATGCAGAGATGCTCTTGTGTACTATTTATGAGAGGAAATGAAGTCAGGAAGCTAAATATTATTCCTTAAGCCATATGTATGCATATTTATTTTAAAGAAAGAGTTATTGATCAATGTCATACCCAGGGGCTGAAAACTGGACCTATGGGATTTTGCACACAATTCAAAGCACTTTCATTAACAGCCAACATTTCTGGAATACTAACTGCGGTGGTAAGCGAAGGATATTAAATACCCTGGGCCCACAGGAAATCCTATAGAGAGGAAATGGGTTATCCTAATTTTAAAGATGCAAAAACTGAGGCTAGACAAGAGGAAGTAATTAGTGAAGTCATGTGCTTTTGTTGTGAAGTAACACATTCTCTGGCCATTCCTGTGTGTATGTGAATGCGTTTCTTTCCCCATCATCTAACGAAACAGCACTCAGATAGCAACCAACGACAATGACGCAAGGCTGTTCAATGTGGACCCCAACTTCCTGCCAGATGTTGGCATAAGCAGCCCATATCCCATTCCAGGTAGCCATACCTTCTTAATTGCCAGCTATGAGTCACCTGGGCCTCTCCTCCATGTACCATAAAGGGGCTACTCCAGCTGTGGACTGTTCTATCCGGCCTGCGGAGCTGAAAGAGCGGAGGGTTCTCTCGCTCTCCCCTCTGCTCCTTCACCAGCAGCCCAAGATGAGAGTGCCAGCATGGTCAGGTTGCTTTTATTCCGGCCCTCTGGTCCAGTAAAAGAACCCATTGTGGCCCTCAAGTCAAAAAGTTTGTCCACCCCTGGGCTACTCAGAGGCTTATCCCGACATGTGGACTGAGTGTGGCACCTAAAGGGTCCACGGACAGTCACAGAAGAACTGACTTAGAAAATCCAATACAAATTCTAATTACATAAAGACAGTTGGAGCCCTTGGAGACCTTTGATATTCAAAGAAAGTGGTTCTCAAAGTTTTTTCAATTGTTAGTTCATGAGTATCATCACTACAAAGACATTTCTGATAAATTGCAATTCGACTCAACTGAAAATACACAGAGACTCTCTTCAATTCTTAATAAAGAGTGGTAGGAGGGGATATTATCAACACACACATATACACAAAGAAAGTGGTAACTATGTGGAATGATGCATATGCAAATTAGCTTGAGTGTGACAGATATTTTACAAAGTATGAGAATATCAAATCAACAAGTTGTACACCTTAATTATGTTCTGAGGTTAGTTGTCACTTATACCTTAATAAAGCAGGGGGAAAAGAGAAAAGTCAGGAGCAATGAAGTTACAGTGAAAGGAGAAAATTAAGTGATCTGTGAGATTCATTAGTTATTTTATTCATTCTCACAAACCATCAAACTTATGTTCAGCAAAATTATACATTAATAGAGTTATCACAGTTTTAAGGTCATCTTCAAATGGTGAAATATAGCTATTAATGCCAACATCACAGCCATGCATTCCTTCAATCGTGTAGCCAACAAAAGTTTGAGTAGCTGCAAAGTTCCCAATGATTAATAAGATTGGACCCTAAGTGCAATGAGACAGATGGCTAGGAAATTGTGCTATGGAAGACTAGAGTTAATACTCTCATGGAGGACTCGGATTCTATTTCCCATAACAGTTAACTTGGGTATAAGAAAAGACTATGGAATGACATATAAGGATTTGGAAACTACCCATCAGAAAGCTCCACAAACAGAAAATCAGGCTACTTCCATAGTGCTGATTTTTCCTTAGGATTTCAATACTTGGGGAAGAGTTGGGCTTTACTCTGCCCATTGGAAGTCAAATGCTTGCTCTGCAACACAAGTTGAGAACCAGAATCTCAGGGAATTTCCTAGATATTGGAGAAGCGACGGGGCTGGATAGAACTCTTTTATTTCTTAGAGATCTTAGGAAGGATAAAAACTAGACAAAGAGACTATAGAGAGAAGTAGAGTTTGGTGTCAGCTTTGCCTTTCTCTAGCTACTGACTGACAAGCAAGTTGCTTAAACTCTCCACACACCAGTATTCTCAAGTGGAAATTGCAGATGTAATAGGATCTACTATCTAGGATATAAGTGACTATTAAGGGAGATAAAGTATAATTCAATGACATAATAATCTCAACAATATGTAGCCATCTTGTTTGTTTTTTGCTATAGGTAGTAAGTTCCATTTTCTGACAAACATACTAGTTTGAGGATCAAACATTCAAATGCTGGTAGAGGCTAGGCAGGTAAAATAAGTGAGCAAACAGAGAAGGGCTGAGGAACTCACAGTATTTTTAGATTGTCTTTCACCTACAAACTGGGAAAAGCAAGACATTTCTTTACTAGAAGGAAAAACAGCACATGGTAACAATGAAAGACTGCCAACATGAATCCTCCAAGCCAAGCACACACTAGGGCATCCGTGGGCAAACTATGGCCCCCAGGCCGGATCCGGCCCTTTCGGCTGTTCTATCCTGCCCACGGAGCCGAAAGAGCGGAGGGTTCTATTGCTCTCCCCTCCGCTCCTTCACCAGCAGCCCAAGATGAGAGTACCAGCATGGTCAGGTTGCTTTTGTTCTGGCCCTCTGGTCCAGTTAAAGAACCCATTGTGGCCCTTGAGTCAAAAAGTTTGCCCACCCCTGCACTCGGGAGCAGTGGTGACTGACTAACTGGGAGTTTAATGGGGTCTCTGTTCACCTCCAGCCATCTAAAGTTGCCATTTCTAATAAGGTTTCAAGAGAACCAGAAATCCTATATTGTAGATGAAATCTAAATATTGAGAATAAATATATGTGGCAGAAAAACAAAAGGAAGGAAGGGAGGGAGGGAAAGAGAGAGGGAGAGAGGGAGGGAGGGAGGGAGGGAGGAAGGGAGGGAGGGGGAGATATACTAAGTGAACCAAACACTATGTACCACTAACTTTTCATTTGGGGCACTGCCTCATGGCCCATTTCAATGGCCAGGCCCTGGTATCCTCAGTACATGTTTTTAGTAAACATTGATGTGCAGTTTGGAAAACTCCTGTGGTGCATTTAAGGATACTTTCTTGAATGTGTTTCTTTGATATCTAATCAGGTGTTAAGGAACATTCAAACCTGTAAAGAATTTTTGTGAGTTAATTTGAGCCAAACTGTTGATAATTGCCAGGAAACAGAATTTCAAAATATTGAGATAATGCTCTGGAGAATGGTGGTTTTTCACATATTTTATAAATTACTCTCAAAGGAGGAGAATGCAAGACTGGGTTACATGAATTCCATTGGTGCTAGATTAGGGAGGTGGGAGAAAGCAGTGGGAAAACCTCTGGGATTGGATTAAAAAGCAAAATGGTAGACACATGCTTTTTTTTACATAGGTGGGCATAAGATAGTTAACAGTCAACAATTAACATGATGACAATAACAATGAGGGAATTTGTGGTCTCTGCCCTATGGTTGTGCCCTGAAGGATCCAGAAAAAGGGAAGTTACAAACTACCCTGATATTCCAAAAATGTGTTATCTATTGCAAAAAGACCTTAGGCTCAGTTAAGATCAAAGTTGATCTTTGTCAGGGAAGATACCAGCCTAGGGCATGTCTACCCAACACAGACTGCTTTTTAATTAAGAAGCTTTAATTTCAGACTTTTTTTGTGGTTACCTTAGGTCTCGTGATCACGTTTGCAAGGCAGCCACACAGGCCTTCCCTGAGGTAGTCAAATTAGCATGTGGCCCCACAGCAGTAAAGCCCTAGAGAAGGCCTAGGGTTTTGTTTTTGGGTTTTGTTTATTTGTGTGTGTGCACACACATTCAGACTGGCATTTTAACACCTAATAGAGCCTTAGTTAACAGCAGGCATGTTGGCCAGCATCTTTATGGGAAGCTGGCAGATGACTTTTGAGAAGCTGAATGGAGGATGGGAGCACTGATTTAGAGGTGGCCCCTCCAGGCCCAGCCACAGAGGGGTCTCTCTAAACAGCTCCTGCATCTGATATGGAGAGAGACCCCCATGTGTCTGGTCTCTGCTCTACTGCCTTGTTTTATGGGGGGCCCTGGGAGGCCGGGAGCAGTGGGCTTAATCAGCTGTTCTCTTTTTGTGGTAAGCCTCATTGTTCGGTTTAATGTCCTTGATCAAAATCTGTGAATATATAAGGCCTGGGGAAGTACACAAACTGCCTGAGAAATTAAAACTGGGATCATTTTGTCAGTCTTCCTGACAGTACAGGCTCCTGTCTCCAGCAGGGTTATCCCAAGGGTCTCTTCCAGGTACTAGATGGAGTCACAGGGACTAGGAGACCATTTGCATGCAATTTGCATACATTTACATAAGCCTGCCTGAGCTCTGTAAGTCTGAATAGAGGTGATTTTCAAGGGCTGGATTCTTATTACCTTTCCCTCGAAGACTGTCACCCATAACTGGATCCTTCTTTATTAGATGTATATCAGGAAGCAGGTCATTGAAGGTTGAAAGAAGATAGAATCCTAACCAAAAGGGAATGAGTCTATTTAAAAAAGCTTTATATTCTTTCAGTTCTTTTAGAGCAAAACTAAGTATGTATGGAGTACGGACTATTCACCAGATGCAGTTTTAGATGCTGGGAATTCATATTGGATGTCAGACCTGCTCACTTTACCAGTAATTCTAATAAAGAAGATGGTTATAAAGACAATTAATAAGGAGAAAGAAAAAAGATGAACCCAGGTAGTGTTAACAGCCATACAGGAAGTAAAACTGGGAATTGAATCAGGTAGTAGCTCAAAGGCAGGGAAGGGAGTGGCATTAAGTAGCTTCCCCTGGGAAGACACTGGAGACCTTAATCAGGTCAGAGTTGTCCAGAGTGAAGGGATCAGTCTAGAGAGATATAGGAAAAAGAGATTAGATAGATAGCAAATATGTAGATGATGATAGGTACATAGATAGATAGGCAAACAAATAGAGGGAAAGGTTACTTGGCCCAAGGAAATGAGGAAGAGAAAAGCAGATGACAGAAACATGATTTTTTTTTAATATATATTTTTATTGATATTTTACAGAGAGGAGGGGAGAGAGATAGAGAGCTAGAAATGTCGATGAGAGAGAAACATCGACCAGCTGCTTCTTGCACACCCCCTACTGGGGATGTGCCCGCAACCACTGTACATGCCTTTGACCAGAATCGAACCCGGGACCCTTCAGTCCGCAGACCGACG
Organism: Vespertilio murinus; assembly: GCA_963924515.1. Classification (NCBI taxonomy): domain Eukaryota; kingdom Metazoa; phylum Chordata; class Mammalia; order Chiroptera; family Vespertilionidae; genus Vespertilio; species Vespertilio murinus. The sequence continues at coordinate 92,071,680 of OZ004705.1, read as the reverse complement.
CTCTACCACTGAGCCAAACCGGTTTGGGCAGAAACATGATTTTTTAGGCCATCTTAGATACCTCTGAAAAATTTCTTTCTTTGAGGAAATCAAAGACCATTGGTATAACTTCTCTTTGACAATTACATCAAAGGAAACTGATGGGTCCACACCCAGTGAATGGTGTGTGCAACTGAAGAATTCAAGACAGCGATAAGGATGCCTACAAGAAAAACCTTACTCAAGTAGTGTTAAAAAAAAAAAAAAGACCCTGTCTCCATTACCAGTAAAAGGTGGGGAAGAGGGAAGAAGAGGCAATAAATAAATAATTCATTTAATATAGCTCCATATAGATTTCTTTCACAAATCTAGATTTCTATGGACTAGAAAGAAAATGTTATATATGATTATATAACCCTGTAAGTTTTATTTGCAATCAGTTTCCTCCCCCCTCCTCTCTCTCTCTCTCTCTCTCTCTCTCTCTCTCTCTCTCTCTTTAATTTTAAATAGCTTGACATGAACATCAGTTCCCAGGTTTTCTTGAATAGGGTATTTTCTTCTTTGAGAAGCAGCAGGATTTCAGCTGACCAAATTGAAGTCATTCTCTGCATTCATAGAACATATATTCTGAAATGTTTGGTGCAATATTTATTTTTATATCACTATAGAAACTCCTAAAAGACAAGATGTGGTTAATATGAGAGAGGAAGTTGTCTGTATGAAGTTTAAGAAACCATTGGGACAATTGGTATCAGAATTTTATGTCTCTTTTTGTAGGTCTGAAATATAGCTAAGGATTTCCCATTAAGAAGTCTCCCAAGTAATTCAAAGACAACCTTTTGAAAAACTCCATCCTAAGGACATCGTGGGAACTGTAAACCCGCTAGCTTATTAAAGTTGGAACTGAAAGTTCATAGAAACCAAACATTTTCTCAGAGTATTTTAGAAAGTCCTTAAGTCCACTGGGGCATATCTATTGAGATGTCGGAGCCTCTTAGTGGGTCAGTAGATGTTGGTCACCTCTCAGCTATTCTTACAGGCACTTCACTTAGGCCAGACTTTGGGGTATCACACCTCTCCCTTCTGGAAAGAGCTGAGAGTTCTCCTTGTCAGAAACACCTTCCCACACATCCCAACTTTCGCCACTGCCTTTGGTCAGGGACATTCACTCAAGGACCTGCTGTGTTTGATGCTGAGCCCAAGGACACAGGTTTTCCTCAAAAGGCAGCACACGTGTCCTTCATTGCCTTTCAGGAGTTTTATGTGATGGATGTTTTCATAAAGATGTGCCAGCAGGTGCAGGAAATGATCACCAAACCCTAAAACATGCTCATTCTTCTGAGATTGTTCCCCAAATAGTGCCTAGCAGGTCTCTCATATGGGTAGGTTCTTGATTTGCAAATATTCTTCTATGCTGTTTTCTTGAGTAAAAGTTTTTGAAAGGCCATGATTCATTTGATAGAAAATCTCCTTCCAAAACTTGGAAAATTACAGCATTCTGGTCATCTTATATACAGGTTATTTGAAAGTCACCTTAGATATTATGCATTGATTAGGAATTGGTATGGCTCTTAAAGCAACTGAAATATATTCCATACTTTACTTAATCTCTACTGGATAAATGTCATTTTTTTATTTTTTTTAATTTAAAAAGCATTTTGAAAGTTTACAGTCTCCAGGTCATCATTAGGAATGACAATTATCAGAATGCTAGAGGTCGCTCAGCCTGGCCTGTGCCCCTCTCACAATCCAGGACCTCTTGGGGGATGTCAGACTGCCAATGTTGGCCAGACACCGGCAGTCCAACATCCCTCAAGGGATGTAATAGTGTGTGAAGCAGCAGGTGACTGGGAAGGAGCCCCTGCCTCTACACTTATCCCAGCCCTGCTGTGCCTGCTGCCACCACTTGGTAAGCTTGGTAAGCTTGCTGAGCAGCGCTCCTGCTGTGGGAGTGCACTGACCCCCAGAGGGCAGCTCCCGTGTTGGGCATCTGCCTCCTGCTGGTCAGTGTACCTCATAGTGACCTGTCGACAGGTCTTCAGTCCCTTTGGCTTTTATATATATAGATAGATATTTCTGCAAAGAATTCTATTCCTGTGAGCTTTCACATTTTTGTGAACTTAACACACAGAGACATGCGATGAATTATTTAATGGTGACCCATAAAAGAGTAAAAGAAGGAAATTATTTAGTGGCTCTAAAAAAATATTGATGTGGAGGGAAATTAATTACCACATCACTTTCAAAAGGTTCACCTGTGGCTGGTCAGTAGTTTTCATTCTATTAACTTGTATAGGCAGAAGAATCAGAGGAGGGAATCACTTTATTTCCCTAGTACTGTGTAGTTTGCAAAGAATGTTTATATGCCCAAACTATCTATTCTCTGAATTTTAAAATTATAAAAGACACCAGCCCCTTAGATGTGCGGTTAATTTGCCACAATATTCTTTGTTGAATTAAAGGTGATGTTAATGTTTTGTGTATTTGTTTCAAGGCTGGAAATTGAATCCAGTTGTGGGTGCCGTCTACAGTCCCGAATTCTATGCAGGTAAATGGTTTCTCTTTTGCACGATGTCTTCTTGTTCTGTCCTATCTGTGCTTTGCCTGCCACTAAACAATTGGGTTTTGTGTTAAAAAACAAAAACAAAACAAAAAACACAAAAAACTGGAGCCAAGTAAATTATTAAGTTCTGAATGATTCATTATCGTTATTTTTTTTTTGGCAAAATCAAAAGTGTTTAAAACCCTTTGAAAAATAAAGGGGGATCATGTCGGTTCCACTGTGGAGCAGGCATGGAGCCACTGCTCTTTCTGACATTTCCCATTGGTTTTGCCTTAAAAAAAGTGTGGAGACTTTGTGCAGGTGCATATTGAGCAAATGTTCATGCCCATTTTTTGGTCAGTGCCTGGATGTGTTCTTTTAAGCCATACATTGCTGTTCGGGGTTGCATTCCCCCCCCCCCCCCCCTGGCAAAGCAGAGAATTGGATTAGTTATTCCAATAATGTGGCAATGAGTGGCAATTGCCAAGAGAAGGACTACTGAGAAAACTGGAAAGAACTAAATTGTCTTTCTTTCTCCATTGATCCATTTTCTTTAGCAATTCCAGTGCTCTCTGCTTTGCCTTCAAGGGTATATATCTCTTCACCCTTCCCTGCCTACCCTACAACTCCCTCTCAGCTGCAAAAGATGCTGTAGTATAAAACCTGACCATCAAATTCAGAGAGAGAGTAGCTCAGAGCAACAGTGGCTGAGATTTTGCTCGGCTTGGCCTGTCACTTCTGCCTGTTGTGTCTTCGCTCATTAACAAGGCTGCTTTTAAGACCTGGGACCTGAGGAGATTTGCCCCATGGGTATTGAAAAGAGGTCTTGCTTAGATGTGACCCTTACTTTTTAATAAGGAGAAAGCAATGACCACTTGGTCTGTCCACTTGCTTAGGGAGTTCTTGACGGTAAGTCATACCCCTGCTTTGCTTTTTCTGGGGTGCCTCACTGTGATCACTGTCATGACACTAAGCATCAACCTTAGTGGATGACAAGGGAGCATGGGAAACTTAGCTACTTTGGTATAAGAACCAATTTGATTTTTTAAAAAAGGTAAATCTGGGAAGGCCCAATATGTGTTCAGGATTTTAGATAGACCATCTGCAGTTGTTCTTCCACATGTGGATTTTGCCTGGCTTAAAGTCCAAGGAGTCTGTTGACTGTGGAGTAGCAGTGTTGATGCTTATGAGGGAGGAGAGAGATAGCCATAAGGCTTCCCATGACCGTATGGTGCAACCCATGTCCTAACAGGACACCTAGCAGAGTGAGCAACAGGGACACTGCACTCAAGACAGCCTGGGTTCAAATTCTGGCCCCTCTATTGGCAAACTGTGTGACTCTAAGCGAGTTACTTAACCTCTCTGTGCCTCAGTGTCTTCATCTGTTAAATGGGAGATAATAATAGTAACAAACACACAGGTATTTATAAGAATTATATGGACTGATGTATGAAGTGTGTTTGGTGCCCAGCTGGCACCATGCAAACACTGGATAAATAGAAATAAGTTACTATTCCACCTTGTTGTCATAAGTGAAAGTTAGCAGGGAGCTGATGATGCTGAATTGTGAGTGTACCACTAAACTAAGACTCTCTTCTTATCTCATGGGAGGACTAGTCCTTCCCTTCTCAGCATATACATTTGGTGGAAGTTAATTTTGGGGACCAGAAGTAAGGCAGTCTGTTCAAGTGACATAGATATTACTGGAATACATCCTTGTCCAAAACAGCAAATAAATGAAATTGGCCCAAAGGTAAAAGGAGACCTTAAGACAGCACTTCTGTGCACCTGAAGACACTGCCCAGTGAAATGGAGTAGTGGGAGTAAGTAGGTGCCAGACGCTGTGTGCACACTCACCTACGTGCATGCTTTGTCCCTAAGTTATGGGTCAAGAACAAGGAGCAAGATGTCATCTGATGAAAAGGTAGGGTATACGCATGTGTTATAGTAGAGAGAGGAGAGTGCATTTTTCTGGTCCCATGCAAAGTAGTTGGTCATTTTTTTTCTCTGGCAACCAGGAAAACACCAAATATCTTTGTCAAACCCATATGCATTTTTGTGGTTTTTAAAGAGGACAATAAGACAGAATGAACAATTTAGACTAATGCATACATTCGAAAGCAAATTAATCTGCGTAACTTTTAGAACATTAGAACAGTGACTCAAATTAGCCCTGGGCCCACCCTTAGAAGTTAAATCACTAGGCTATATAAAGCATGTTATCATATGGGTAAATAAGGGCTGAGTTCTTTCTATGTTCAGATACTGATGTACACACTGTACCTAAATTAACATGTTAAAATTCCTTTGGCAATTTTCCAAATGAGGGGACTAAGGATCAAGGAGTTAGCATCATGGGACTAAGATGTCACAGCTGGTAAGAAGCTGGCTAGAATTTGAAAGCAAGGGGCTATCTTCTTTACAACCAGGTATGCTGCTTCTTTTTTTGTGTGTGAATATTGGAAGTCATTCTTACTGACTGTGCCCTATGGTAGCAGAGACTCCTGATCTAAGTCCAAATCCAGAGGAGAAATAAGATAATGATTTTGGATTATGTCTGCTACCAGAGTCAGACATGTCACCCAGGTGTGTCAGGGAAAGCTTTAAGGAGTCTGAACAAGCACGTGCTGATTTCTACGACTTGTTCCAAACAACGTACACCTTAAAAACAGGGGCCACAGCTAAGTGACACTTGGGAAATCTGAACATGTGTGGTTTGAGTTGACAATATCGGGCCTCTGCTTAATCAGAAGCGTTTCCTGTTTTACCTGTATATTTATTTGTGTCAGTAGGTAGAGAGAACTTGTGGTAGTTGGAAATGTGGGGAAATATTGCTGCAAATTCAACACTCTGAAACTATCCCTTGGAAATATTTGAAAAAAAACAAACACAAAAAACACTGAGATTCCTACAAGGTTAAATCTGAAGTTTTAGGCATCTGTATCTATGGAATGCATACAGGGGTGGGCAAAAGCAGGTTTAGTTATAATAAAAATAAACAAGACAATAATTAATAAATGATAATACAAGAATAAACCTACTTTTTGCTCACTCTTGTATATGTCAAGATATCAGTGTGGAATATATTAATTTCCATAACCAGGTATAATAATTAATGTCACCCATTGAAACATCCATGACTAAGAATTTGGGGGGGGGGCATTTTAAATCTCCCCAAGTATAAAAATAGTCTGCATTTATCTTACAATTTTGAATATGCCTCAAAGCTGCAATGAAAACCCTGTCATTGATTTGCTAGGGATGTTTAGTGGGCCAGCCCTGTGTCTGTCTGAGATAGAAAGCCAGACTTATTAGTCATTTCTCTGTATAAGATCCTGCGTTAATGACACATATCATAATATTCCATAGTATAATTATCGATTTTCTGAAGCTTATGCAGAATTAACAGCCCAGCCTCCAATTGTCTCTCTGAATGGGGCATGAAAAGTTCACATATTTTGTAAATTAAAATCGATATTTTCAATCTCTCCTAAAGGTAATTTTCCTAATTTAGTGGACTTTTCCCTAACATTTATTTTCTCTTTTAATTATAAAATGGCAGGGTATTGATTTCCCTGTGTAACCTCCTGACGCCCTGAGTGCATTTTTATTGCTAACGCAGGGTGGGGGTGGGGAGAGCAGTTGAACCTCTTAATGAGGATCTTTAATTACTAGCTTTGTATTAATTTGCTTTGATAAATTATGACATGCGCTCTCCCTCGCCTACACAGTCCAGGGGAGGCATTCAGAAAGCAGGAAAGTCGTTCATTTCGGGTGGTTCTTCTGAGCTCTCAGGCCTGGACAAACTCTTAAACACTCACCCAGCTCAGGCCCCGGAGCAGGTAGACATAAATCAGCTTAATCCCACAACTGCGTATAAATCTTCTCGGAAGACAAGATGGTGTTTCCCTGTCATACAAGCAGCATTGATTAGTTTTCCATATGTATCATCATCTTCAGACTTCTGGAGGCTTATTCTCAAGTCAAAAGATTGATAAGTCAATAAAATAAAATAAAAAGTCCTGATGGATCCCCTAGACTTTAGCCTGTACCTATATCCATTCAATTTTAGAGTTTAAAGACAACCAAGGCCCTACAGAGAAGTAAAGTATCCACAAATATCTGTTCCCAGTAGCATGCCTCAACTTACGCAGTGTAATTAGAATATTGTTTCTAAGAATCTCAGGGAAGAAGGCTCAAAGGGGATTCTTACAGTTTTCCCGTCTGTGTGAGAGATCCCCTTTGCTTGCTGATAAAAAGGTTTTTAAGAAGTGGTGTCTTTGAGAGATAATCATAATATCTAGCCCACGCAACTGTTGATCGAAAGCACCTTTAATCTTCATAAATAAGTACAACAAAATCAAAATAAATAACAGAAGGTTATGCAAAGATGTCAACATGGTACTGACAAATGGCAAATTCATCTGTTTCTCAATTGCAGCTAAGATCGCTGCAAAGCTTAACCGCACTGTATATCATATCTGCCAACTCATTTCTGTGATTAAATATTCCATCAGTGGGGCTCTAAGGCGGCAAAGCTTAACAAGATTCATAAGATGCACCACTTGAACACGCATAACTCACTTCGAGGGATGGAGAGCACCCCGCTTGCAAAGGAAAATTGGAATCCAGTTCAATTACTCCACAAGTCTCGATCAATAAGGGAAGGAAAAGACCTTTCAGTGCAATGCAAATCTAAGATATAGTTCGGTCCTGATGACAAGAAACACACAATTCAAGTCCATAGTAGAAAGATACAGAGTAAATTAGTCAAAAGTCTTGAAGATGACAATGAAAAATTGTCTTGGTGAGACTATTACTATGAGAAGGTGTTTGTTTGTTTGTTTGTTGGTTTTGAGGGGTGAGGGTAGTGGGGGTCCTGAATATATAATTCTCCTGAAAAAAAAATTTCTGATTCAGAGGGGGTAAAACAGTCAATAACAGGTACTGAAAGAATGGCATACCTGGCTGCAAAGTCATATTTGAAAGGTCGTCAGGTCTTGAAAGTAGGTTATAAGTAGGAGTCGATAATATAATGAGTATAAAATAACTTTACAGACAGTAAAGTAAAATAAAAGTGTAAGTGTGATCACTGAAATCACCTTGATCATGCACACATTGGTCCAAGCCTGGCCATGAACACGTGACTGGGTACCAGGCGAAGCGATGGGAAAGGGGATTGGGATCTCAATATAAATTTAAAAAATTAAGAAGATGGATGTAGCACTCTGTGATTGCTTATCTTGAAAGGGCAGCTGTGTCTGACCTGGGATTACCTGTGTAACAGTGTTGTTTTTCTATGGGCTTTGGGGTCGAAAGAAGGTAGATGATGAAGGTCTCACTCCCAGTGGTGTCCCCTCTCCCAACTTCACTTGATTGAGTCCCTTACAGTTATGAGAATGACCTTTAGCCACACTTTTAAATTGGCTCCCCCACCCCCCCCAATTCGTTCTTTGCAATTTGGATATAATGGCATCTGCAAAAAGTAAGATTACTCAGAACCTGTGATAACTGTAGCCTCTGACCCAAGCTGCTTTTCCTTTATTGGTCCCAGTCCCAGATCTAGGGCTGGGCTCAGGATGAGCTGCCAAATATTGGGAACAAAGCCTGCCCTGCTTGGGGTGAAAGAGTGGAGTGTGGAGTTGGAAGGTACCTACTTCTACTCCAAGCCCCTCACAGCTGCTAATAGGCAGGCACCCCTCATGGCTTTAACATTTTCCACATCCACTCACTGGACCAGCCTTATCCACACACACAGCCGTGGCAGTAGGGAACCATCCCTTGTGAACCATGACCTTCGGCTCTGGTCTGGTTTGTATAATTTGCACACCTGCCAGATTAAACACAGTGCCCTTCAGTGAACTGGAACAGAGGGTCCGGATTTAAGTCCCGGAGGCAAAGGAGTATCAGCCTGGCATGTTCCCCTTCAAAGAATGTATCTCGTGCACCTCTTTGGCTTTGCCTCCTCTTTTGGTTGCAGTTCACTTTTCTCTCCTCTCCTCCCCCGTCTGTCTCAGCATATTTCATCCCATCCCTGCCCACATTTGGCCTTAATTTTCATCCGTGTCCTTCCCTGTTCCACAGAGGTAATGCAGCTCAGCTCTGATGGAACCTGTGGGATTTTTGGATCTTCAAATAGGATCGGGACTTGCTTCCATGCAAAACACTGCATTTCCTAAATAAATGAGCGCTCCTTCTATTGAATGAAAGTCTATCTGGGAGTGCTCCCCCAAAGCAAGGAGGTGCAGGACAGTCCCTGTCGGAGCTGGGGGGGGGGTGGAGGAGATGAAGTTTGAACACCTGACCCTGGATACATTTCACAGGGAGAGTTTCAGGCTGCATCATCAATACACTGAATAACTCAAAATATCAGCAACATAAGGCAATTTGGGGCACTTATTCTATGACTGGCATTGTGCTAAACACTTTGCATCTCCTCAAGTCCTCCTAAGAATGTTATAGCATTAACATTATTATAGAAATGGTGAAACCAAGGTTTCACGGATGGTTATCTCATTCCCTAAATCACAACTAGTATGTAAAAACAAACAAACAAACAAACAAACAAACAAACAAAAAAACCCAACAAATTAAAAAACTGTTTATTACAGAAAGGTCTTTTTTTTCTAACCTCAAAGCCATGTTTTTTTCTATAGTTTCCTCTGTGGGAGGAGAGGAAGGAATGCCTGCCCCCCCCCCCAACACACACACACACACACACACACACACACACACACACACACGTCTTCTATGTATCAGGCCCTAGAATATAATAACTAATAACATCTTTGCATTTAATATCACACACATGCCAAACTCCACATTGGGATTGTTACATACATTTACATAGATTGCAACCTGGCAGGGTGAGTGTCATTATCTTTATGTTGCACATATATTAGGAAATCCAGTCAAGGTAAGTTGCCCAAGGTTGCTGACTTCCAAAGCTAGAGAGCTGTATCCAAACCTTTGTGAATCTGAAGTGCATTCCATTTTACTAAAACAACTTACTCCCCACAAATGCTTTAATTAATCCAATATCCTTGATCAATGGTTTTTAACTGGGAGTGATCCCTACCTCCCCACCCATCCCACCCCAGAGGAACTGGGGAATTTCTGAAGATATTTTTCATTGTCAATCCTGGGAGGATGAGTGTTCACTACTGACATCTAGTGGGTGGAGGCCAGGGATGCTGCCAAACATCCTACAGTGTCCAGGACAGCCCCCCACCACAAAGAAATATCTGGCCCCAAATGTTGAGGAATCCTGTCCTGATAGAAGGACATTGCTAAAGATGTCACATATTCACTGAATATATTAATAACTCTTGTGCTCCACTGCTTACTACCGCTAAAAACGTATGACAGCTGTAGTTCTCAAAAGCAATCAAAGAATTTAAAGAGACATTCGCCCAAATGTTTGTCTTGTTATTTTTTACTCCAAAAGAGAAGAGTATAATATTTGATTATATATTTCAGAGCTGTGTTGGGGATCCCCAACACCACACTCTGTGATGGGCTAGAAGGACTCACAGGACTCAGAAAAGTGGTTATACTCACCTTTTTATTTTAGTAGGAGAATTCAGATTAAAGATCAGCAAAGGGAAAGAGTACACGGGGTGAAGGCCAGAAGAAGACCAATCATGCACTCTCCCCATGGAGTCTCAGGAAGAAACTTGATTTCCTAGCAATGATGTGTGACAGCACCTGCAAAGTGCTGTCAGTCAAGGAAGCTCACCTGAGATTCGGTGCCCAGACTTTTTATTGGGAGTCAGTGACAGAGACATGAAGCATCCATATGACTAGCCTCAACTACTCAAATCTTAGCCCCCAGAGCAAAACAAAGCATTCACCATCCTTAAGGCAAATTGCTGCCTTATCACAATGGTACTGTGCAGCCCAAGGGCTCAGGCATCCAAACACAGTCCTATCAGGTGATATATTGCAGGAGTTGACTGAGGGTCAAAACCCAAAACAAGCCTTTGGAGGGAATATACAGGGTTAGAGAAACCCTGCAGAGTTAACCCTTTCATGCACTACAGAAAAAGAAATTGCAGATGAAAAGATAACAATGCATAGCAATGGTGATAATGATAATAGTGGTTGGTGGGATGATGATGATGTAAGACAGGATGTACCACCATGTTGGTTGCTTATAGAAGAAAAGATCAAGTTGAATGTTCTTACAGAAAAATAGAATGTGTGGCTTTTCGCTCAGAGCTAGGTCAACACATTTCTTCAGTAGAGGGCCAGCTAGTAAATATTTTGGGTTTTGTGTGCCATCTGGTCTCTGTCAGGACTCAACTCTACCAGTGTGTTCAATATAGCCACGGACAATACATTATGAATGGGGGTGCCTGTGTTCCTAAGAGGCTTTATTTAAGGACACCAACATTTAAATTTCATTTCACTTTCATGGGTCACGAACTAGTCATCTGTTTGGGTGTTGTTGTTTTTACTCCAATTATGTAACAATCTGGAAGCCATGACCTCACTCAGCTGACCCTGGCTTGGGAAGTCCAGATTTAATAAACACCAAGCCACTAGTTTTCGCCTGGGGGAATGTTGTTGTTGTTGTCTCTAGCATTGCACTGGTTTTAGCAGTTACACACTGCAGAAATCCCTGAGGCTCGCTGATTGTCACTCATTTGTGTGATTTTCATCAAGGAAGGGCCTCAGAGACAAGTCTTGTGTAAAGTAGCACATGCCACTGGCTTGTATCAGTTCATTCTTTAACACCAGTTTCAGCATCAAGGGACTGAGAAGTGCCAGGCACTGCGATGGGCACTGAGGGGAGTGGGGGTGGGGGGGGGAAGCAGTCCTTCCCCCCAGAATTTGGCAGGGCAGTCAAGGATACAGACAAGGAAAGCAGCTCAGTGGGTCACAAATGGTGATACCTTCAGAGCACTGAAAGAGAACAACCCCTTGCATTAGCAGTCAGAGGGGTGGTACAAATAGGATTTTAAAGGGTAAATAAGAGTTGGCAGGGTAAGATTATTATAGAGCAAGCATGTCAAACTCAAAGGCTAAGATTTAAGTTCATGTGGGCAGTAAAATTCAAAAGCTTCAATTTTCATAGAAATATAGGTTTATTTCAATAGAGACATGCTGAATACAAAGGGCTGAAATAGATGAGTAATCATTAACATAAAATAATCAAACATTTTAATAAAAATTAATATTTGTTTTTGAACATTAACTTACCAGATACTGAATAACTACAAAAATTAGTAAGCGTAAGCAAATAAATCTATTTTTCTTGCTTTCCGAAAGCAAAATATTTCCTGTTGCACACACCAAACAAGTCAGTACAAGACTAATGATTTGGCAATCAGCTGCTAAAATATTCGCTGCTAGTATTAGTGGAGAGAAATGGTGTGCCTGTGTGTAAGGAAAACAGATGTAACATGATTATGTAAATCAGTCATTATCAAACATTGTAGTTTGTTATTAGTAATTATGTATAACAGGATGTTGTAAAAATTAAGTTATGAAATTTTTATTAAAACATTTTTTTTTACATATAGTTACATTGGCTAGGCAGCAAAAATATTCGTTGTGGGCCTTATATGGCCCATGGGCCGTGAGTTTGACATGCTTGTTGTAGAGGTAAGTAAGGAAAGATTTTGGTAAAGCCTACAGGAATTTCTCAACCTTTATCTACAGAATCCATTGAGAAATGTTAAACAAACAAATAAAGACAAATACAGGCAGTTACTTGACTTTCACCTGAGATAGAGATTTCTGAAGCAAAATCAGGCTTCCCCCAAAGGCTAAGAAAGACTGATCTGCTGAGATCAGAGAGGACCTTCTAGAGCAGCCGTGGGCAAACTACAGCCTACTGGCCAGATCCAGCCGGTTCGGCTGTTCTATCCGGCCTGCTGAGCCAAAAGAGCTGAGGGTTCTCTTGCTCTAAACCCCTTCCTACCCCCACTCCTTCAGCAGCAGCCCAAGATGAGAGTGCCAGCATGGTCAGGTTGCTTTTGTTCCAGCCCTCCGGTCCAATTTAACAATCCATTGTGGCCCTCGAGTCAAAAAGTTTGTCCACCCTGTTCTAGAGAAAAGCTGCAGAGGACCTGATGATGCCATACAAAGGAATCTGGGCTCTAGAATTTATCCTGTGAGTTTCGGGCAACCATTGAAAGCTCTGATAAAAACATAAAAAAATAAAACAAGCAAAACACTTGATAAGAGGTAGCACCCAAATCTACCTTTGAAGCAAATAATTGTCTTATCCTGAGAACAGATTCCTGACATGTAGGTCAGGCCCTGAGGGCTGGAAAGGTAACTGCTCATCAATTCCAGAGATTGGCTTCTTGACAGGCTCCAGGATGACCAGGCTGCTACCCAACTCCAAGGCTATCATAACATTTGTTTCCTGGTTCTATCTTTCCCTAGGAAAGTAAATTCCTGGAGATTTTTTTTTTTTTAATGAGGTGATTTTTCCCCCTGTTTATATTTTAACTGGTATGGCCATTTTATTACTATTTTGTTTTAAATGTGTTTTTTTTTTGTTGTTTGTTTTTTGTTTTGTTGGGATTTTTTTGCTTCCCACTTTCAGAGTTCTTTTCAAAATGTATAGTTCACTATTATTGGCTCAAGATTGAGTTGTTGTGTAAATAGAGACAAATTGGCCAAATGTTGTTTAACACCCTGTATGATAATTAGATGTAGATACTCATTCCCCAAGCATACAATAAAGCTCTCCTGTTAGCTTTTTTAAAGGGTAGTGTTGAAGAATCAACAAGCAAGGGGCAAAACCTCCTTAGGTTACATTAATGACAGTTAATGCATTTCCAGAACTTCTGTGGAACTGTTACAAACCATTATAGTTGAATATTAGTTATGAAAAATTAATAAAGCCAGTGGAAAATGGAATCCAACATTAGCATTCGCTATTTACACCAAAGAATCAGCCAGAATCAATTATGCCATATAGTACATTCTAATGAGTTTTTCATTAAACTGTATACCATTATGGAAACTAAACATGAATTACTCAAAGAATAATGCCAAAGGCTGTTATATTTTTTTTGAGAGATTAAGTTAGCTAATGGGTTATGCATTTAAATCTGATGCAAAGGTTAATTGATGTATGCTTATCATTGTGTTCAATCCAATATCATTTTAAAATTGTGAATACTCCAATATCATTGATATTTCCCCTGGGAAAAAATGGGAGTCTATGTGTACGTTTCTAGTGTTTGTTTCATACCATCAGATATTATAAAGATGGAAACTCTATAATTTCTCTCTCATTTTTGAAAATAATTTTCACCAGTTGAAATTTTCTATTTGCCTTCAGCCCATAGAGTGTGTGAGTGTGTGTGTGTGTGTGTGTGTGTGTGTGTGTGTGTGTGGTAGGGGTTGGGGGACATATTTAAAGGAATGCATCTAATTACTCTTTGAGAGACTCAAAGTTGAAGTATGGGTTTACTTTCACCAGAGGAGTGCAGTCAGTGATGTAAACCTAATCTGGGACAGAAAGGGAGGTCAAAATGAATCTCTGCCCCCATTCCACAAATATATCCAGCCCCTCCAAAAATAAAGTCCTATCATAATTCATGAAATACAAGAGGGGGCACACAGGCAGGCTCTCCAGATTTTTGGACTCTTTGATCATCTTAGAGACTCTTGTCCCTAAAAAAAAAAAAAAAAAAGAGAAAGAGAGAGAGAGAGAGAGAATGAGGCCAAGAAATCTAGGGTTTTGCAGAAATCTGTAAACTCCATTGAACTCTACTGATTGGTCCTAAAGCACAATGGCTATGTTTTCCTCCTGAGCAGAGAAGCAAACTAAAATGTCTTTAGGAGTAGGCCGTGAGATCAGTAAGTGACACAGACAGTCAGAGGGGATATGTCTCAATTATGGGAAGGAATGGCTTCTCCCCACCACCCTGAGTGGCCCTGACAGGCAGGAACAATGACCCAAACCCATGTGGCCCTAGAACCTGATTCTTAGAAAAGAAGCTATATTCTGTCTTGAAACAGTAAACCTTTCACATTTAAAGACGTATGATTATTTTCCAATCTTAAAATGTTTTCCATTAATTCTATTATCTTTAGCATTGCGGTTAGTGGTCAAAGAAAACAGTACACGAGTCATCAGTTTGCTACTACTTTTTATTTAAAGGAACAGGGAAACAAATAAGTCCCCAAAGTGCCATATTTTGAAATTCCAAATAATAACAGTTATTTCCATTATTATTATTATTATTATTGTTATTACTGAGCTCACTTACTGTTGGTACTACTTGCCATACCCTCTCTCATGACAGTTCTAATCCTTATAACAGTACTTGATAAAGTAGATATTTGTGTTCCTATTTACAGATGTGAAAACTGAGGCTCAGGAATGTTAGATGCTTTGCCCAAGGTCAAAGAAATAGTGACTGAGGCTGGAAAACAAAACTAAGATTAAAAGTTTCAAAAGCCCATGCTTTTTCTGGTGTTTTTTCCCCCCAGACATTAAGAGTTCACTATTTCTCCTCTCTGTGTTCCCTGCCTCTGTGTCTTATTTCTATCTTGCAAGTAGGATTTTCTCATCTATAGGAGATACATCCTTGCCAGAGGCTTCCTTGGATGGATTTAAAACCCTATCATGGATTCATAAAGGTGATCAGGAGCTTCTGCCTAACAGTTTTAGCCCGGAAGAGTCAGGTGTTTTCAGCCAGAATGCCACTGCAGAATCCTCAGACACGGTTTAGCTGGAATGGGATTAATGGAGATATCATCCCAACATTGAGAAGGATGTTTGATCAACTCAGGACCAAGCATCACCACTAATAAGCTTCATGAGAGAGTCTGAACTTTAAAATCAGGCAAAGCTGGCTCAGATTTCAGTTCTGTCTAATCTCTTTTCTCTTAGCCTTAGTTTTCTTGTGCATACAATAAGAAATACATATCTTAACCATGTAAAGCATATGTGGTGAAGTACCGAAAACTCAGTGGCATCTTAAAGGTCACTCTTATTAGCACTGGCTGTACTTAAGGTTGATTATGTACTACCCTGTTTCCCCGAAAATGAGACAGTGTCTTATATTAATTTTTGCTCCCAAAGATGGGCTAGGTCTTATTTTCAGGGGATGTATTATGTTTCCATGAAGTAGGTCTTACTTTTGGAGGATGTCTTATTTTCTGGAAAACACGGTAGTAGTTCCCATAAGCTTAGTATTTTTAACAGCTGGGCAAAATCTCAGGCCTCACCCTACCTACTAGGTAAAGATTCAGCATTTTAAATGGGTCCCTGGGTGATTCACATTAATTAGAATTTGAGGAGCAAGAGTCTAGGTTAACCCTTGTGAATCTATTGGCACCCATCACGCTGAAGGCCAAACCCCTTAAAAAATAAAACTTAGCTTCATTGTTTTTGTTGTGGCTGAATGCTAACCTTCCATAAATACCAGCTAGATCAAGTGTTCTCATGGTTCATTGTCTTCAATAACAATAAAAAAGACAGTTTGGGCAAGTATTAAAAAGGGACATGTCTTAAAAATTTTTGGTTGTTTTTTTATTAACAAAAATGAAATAAAATTAATATTTTGGCAAGTATTGATAAAATGATACTCTCCAAAATATTCAGTGATAGCTTCCTGAGAGGGGCTAATGCTGTCTTGAGAGATAGTTAATAGTACCAGACTTTTCCAAAAAGGAAAATGACTCTGGAAAAGGGCTCAGAAAGCCTTCTCTTTGAAGATACACATAGTAAATATTTTAGCCTTTGTGGGCTGAACAAAAGTCTCTGTTGCAAGCATTCAGCTCTGTCTTACACCATCAATGCAGCTATAAAAGAACATGTTAATGAATGAGGTGGCTCTGTTCCAATAAAACTTTGTCAGTACCAAAAATTGAAGTTTATTGGATTTTTCCACTTGTCATCAAATCTTATTTTCCTATTGATTTTTCTCTCAGTCATATAAATATGTAAAGACCAGCCTAGCTGGTGTGGCTCAGTGTTTGGTCATTGACCTATGAACCAGGATGCCATAGTTTGATGCCAAGTCAGGGCACATGCCTGGATTGCAAGGCTCAATCCCTAGTGTGGGGCGTGTAGGGGGCAGCCAATCAATGATTCTCTCTCATCATTCATGTTTCTATCTCCCCTTCTCCCTTCCTCTTTAAAAATCAATAAAAATATATTAAATATAAAGTAAATAAATAAAAATGTAAAGACCTTTCTCAGCTCATGGGCCATACAAAAACAGTTAGTAGGCCAGGTTTGGCCAAAAAGCAGCAGCTTGCCTACACATGATTTAGAAGATGAGTCTTAAATTAATGGGTCCAGGATTCTGGTTGCTTTCATTTGCACTCAGGATTGTAAGATTTCTATTTTCATGACCTTGGGCGAGATTCTCAAACTCCCTATGCCTCAGTATCCTGTCCATTAATTGGGTGTAATAATAGCACCTGTCTTCCAGATTGTTAAGCGGAGGAGATAATCCAAGTTAAACGTTGAATAGGTTTGCCTGGCACTTACCAGGTATTCAGGAGGCAATTATTGTAATTGCTACTGATAATGTTAATTATCATATTGAGTCAATTGAATATTTTTTGTGAAAGCCTCTATTAGCCTAAATCTTGGAGGCAGGAGAATAAGAGAACAGTTCGAGTGAAACATTACATTTTTAAACAATAAATAATCAGGAAGAAAGTTGCACAAAGGTTCTTAGTCGTATTTTTTTGTGCAATCTGAAATTATGCCAAAAGAAAAAGTGAAAAACCAAAACTTACAAAATAAATGGAAATGAAAGATAATTTCCACTATACACAGATTCATCTCAGGATGCCTTTAAAGATGAAATTACCCCAGTACAATTAAAAATATGATTTGATTTATAAGAATTAAGTACATATACATTTTTGTGCAACATCCGTGCCTAAATGGAAATACCCTGTATTAGAGCTCCACCCTAACCCTTCGGAGCAGCTCATCTTTCAGGCATGTAAAACAGCATTAGGTATCAGCTGTGAAAATATTCTTACACAGATTGGCTTATGCTTGTCTATGTTTAAAAATGTACACAAACAAGGCATTTTCAACCCAACCTGGGGTTGGATAAGTCTGTCAGTTGCAAGCAGTGACTTCCATGGCAGGGACCACATGCCAGCCTCCCAGGCCTCCATATCTGACAGAAGTTTGATGCCTCATGGGGGAGGAAGCTTTGTAAGAGCCACAGCATTCACTCACCATTTGGGACTTTCCACTTTCCGAGTGACTTTACAGAGTCTCGAGGCTAAGACTTTAGGAACGGTGGGCCCCAGCAGGGCTGTTTCCAAGTGGCCCCTGCATGAGGCCACAAACTAGGTAGATGTTTGTGGAGGTACAGATAGCACATGACACACACACACAGCCCTACACAGTGGGTGCTCCAGAAGTCCCATCGGCCCTTAGCTACTTTATAAAGTTTTGTTGGTGTTATTCGTGTGTGTGTGTGTGTGTGTGTGTGTGTGTGTGTGTGTGTTTGGTTATTTTGTTGTTATTTTTTAAAACATTTTAATAGAGATATGTGTATCCTTCTCCAAATTTCCTAGCCCATCTTAGCCTTGGAGCTAATGAAGTGACTTGGCTGCTCCCTGTTGCCAGGCTGTTGGATGTATTTTGACTTTTCCTTTTAATCCAGAGATTATAGGATGGGTCTAACCATTCATCCTGGGGCTGACTGAGAACTCTGCCTGTCAGATACTGATATGGAAAGGGCAAACATTGCAAAACAGCCTTTCTTTTCTTCCTTACTCTGTTCCAGTCCAATTTTTTTCTTGAAAGTGTAAATAGCTTCCTTTCAGAAATTCCTTAGTTTTTCTCCTCAGTTGCTTCCTGCCTCTTACCGTAGGCCCCTGGGCCCCTGGGACAGCAGAACAAGTAAGTAAGACATGATTCCCAACTTCTGGGAGTTTGTAGTGTTCCTGGGAAAGACATTCTTTAAATAGATAATTACAACACAAGCTGGAAAGGCAGAAGGAAGCAGAACCTGGCCAGGTAGAGGCACCTAGATCCAGGTTCAAGGAGCAGAAGCCAGAGCCCGGTTTAGAGGGAATGGCCAGGGGGTAATGAGGCTCTCCCAATTGCTTGGAGGGTATGGAAAATTGACCCTGTGGTTTTCAGTGCAAATTAATGAAATGTGCTCCTGGATATATTTTTGCCACATTTATATTATTTTTATTTTGAAATGTGGGTACCCAAAGAAACTTCCTATCTTATTTTAGAAGTGACTTTTGACCAGGGGTGCACAGAGGGGGCAGAGTAGGGCTTCCTGGGGAGCAGCAGCCCCTGCGAGGACATGCAGGTGTGAGGCCAGCCCTTGGCTCCTGAGCCCATTTTCCTCACCGAAGGGTTGTCACCAGAGTGAAAAGTTTAGGACTCTTCCTCTATCCTGTCTGTGATAGGAATCCTCTTCTGGGCTTCTTCCTCCCCATCCAGGAGAGTCTCCGGGTGAGAAAGGGTTGAGCTGCCTCATCTGAGACATGGACCCTGCCTCACCCTCTCCCAACTGGAGGACAGCAAGCCTTCCCTGAGAGTGCTCCCGGGGACATGTTGCCAGTATTTGAGATGCTGATGATCATGGCACTAGGAGTGACTGAGGTGACAGGCCTTACAAAAGGCTCCGGTGATTCTGAGATTGTGGTCTGTCACACAGAGCCCCTTCCCTGTCCGTTGCAGATAGTCATCAACTTTCTAGGAAACGGATGACCAGGCTGCCCAGGGGTCATGGGAGGCTGGATGGTTCAATCTAAAAAAAAAGTTAGAAAAGTGGAAAGAAATGAATCTCAGAGATATATAGTTTGTAACTATGTGTGAACTTCAGGCATGCACATTTGCAGCTATCAAAAAGGGACAGCAGACGCCACACACAAGAAAGCTTGGTTGGACAGAGCACTCTCTTTTAGAAAAATAAAATAAAATAAAAAAATGGGAAGGTCCTTAAAAACATATGGTAACTTAATTTTTTTTTTTTAAAAAAAAGGCTTTTCAAAATGAGAGGCAGCAAGGGGTTATTTGAGATCAATGGGAATAGCTGTTTGGGAACCATTAATTCAGGCAGAAGCCCAGATAGTGTTCTGATTAGGAGAGGGGGCGATGGGTATTTATGAGAAAGGAAAGAGGACCAATTACCTCAATGGAAGGAAGGCATTTCTACTGGTGCAGATAAGCTAACATAGTGATGCTAATTCTGAACAGTGGTTTTAATTTTCAGCCCAGTAGTCCTCAGTGAAGTAGTCATAACATCTGCTTTCTTGTTATCTTTGCAAGCCGTTCTTTGGAACGTGTTGCCTAGGCCCAGTCCTAAGGTTATTTTGTAACATTCCAAAAGTTCGAGTATAAGATGTGAAGGGCAGTTCCTGGTGCATGGCAGCTGTGGCCCATGTTCAACTGGCTCCGCTTACATTATTGTTTACACCTGTAATAATTCAGCTGCATTGGTTGGCAAGGATTTTTGCCAGGGGCTTGGGATAAAGAGATGAGCATGGTTTGACTCTATCCCAGGGGACTTCTGTGTAGCTTAGATGACCAAGATATAAATAAAAAGTTGTTCTACAACTTTTTTTAAGAGTGATAGGAACATAGAAGAGGGAGCAATTAAATAAATCCTTGGGGCTCAGAAGAGAGGAGGTGACTTTTAAACTACACAGAAGGGAGAGGGGAAGGCAGTTTTCTTCAAACTGAACCACATGAAATTGCCAACATGCAACCCTATTGAACATAAAAGGTCAATTTATGATGGTTTATCTTAACAATAAGAGCCAGAGAAGCATGCAGATGGCATCCCTTTCACCGACTCTGATTGAATGGTGTAAGCTGTGTTGAGAATGATTCTGAGGATTCCAGGGCCAACACGAAAGAATGATATTGCAATTGTCCAGTTGTCTGTCTTGACTAAGGAATGGGTTTTAATTAAACATGGTTGCCATACTTAAATGATAAGAAGCTTTAGAAACAAAATCACAGAAGTCTTAGGCTGTCCTCCTGGGTCCAGGCAGTCCGTGGTAGTCAGAGGTAGATGGGCTATGCTGGGGATCATGGGGTGTGGGTGGAAGACTCATTTCTGGAGACTCATTAGACAGTTGTATCGCAACATGTGTTGGACGACCTTGTAAACACTACTGATACCGCTGCTTGTGCCCCACTATCTACTCCACCTGTTTCTAAGCAAACACACCCTACTCTCACCCCCACCCATGAGAAATGCATGGAGGTTACAGTGTATTCCTCCACTGCTTTGCTTTTGCTTAATTCAAAGCTTTCTTTTAAGAAAAGGTCACAGTGTACTGAGAGAACACACAATAAGTACTTTGCAAATTAAATTGGAGGATGTTTTTAGGTAACATCAAAACCAAGTCTTGTGACGGTGGACATTTTGTTTTACAAAGGTCAAAATCTTTGCATAAAGCATTTTTTAAACTACTTAGAGGGCATATAAAGAAGCTATTTCTGAGCAGTCTCTCAGGACCCACAGCATAAGAAAGCGAGGAAAGTGTCATGATGCCCCGCCAGGATTCAGCCTTCTAGGGACTCTGCCTCATGTCTCATTGGGACTCCTACATTGCACTGGGGTTATTGAAAATCTGTCCATGGTTTCAACTGTGAAATACTAAAATGCTCTTCTGCATATATATTTCCTACAATTACATTATTTTTCTTTTGAAACCTATATACCCCAATAAATTTCAGATCTCATTTTAATAGTGGTTCTTTTAAAAATATATATTTTTATTTATTTCAGAGAGGAAGGGAAGAGAGTGAGAGAGAGAAAGATCAGTGATGAGAGTGAATCATCGAACAGCTGCCTCCTGTATGCCCCCCTACTGGGATTGAGCCCACAACCAGGGCATGTGTCCTGATTGGGCATTGAACTATAACCTCCTGGTTCATAAGTTGATATTCAACCACTGAGCCAAACCAAAGGGCTTAACGGAGGCTCTTAACCAGGGGGTTCCCGTGAAGGTCTCGTGGAAGAACTTTCTCCTGCCTCCCTTTCACTAGCTCTGCTCTAGAAGGTTCTTATTTGGTAGCTCTCTCTCTCTATCCCATGGAAACATTTGCTTCTCTCCAAGAGTTCCAGCAATTAACCAAAGGGGTCTCACTGGAAAAGCTGAGTGGGGTTAGGGCCTGTCTTTTCTGCTGGGTGTCCTACCTCCTGTTGGTTGATATTAGACCCAGCATCCTGATGTTCAGTTCATTTGCTGTTCATCCCCATTGCAGACCAGCCTCCTGACAGAACTGGAAATACCCGCTGTGGAGAAGTTAAGTCATGAGAAGGCTCATAAGTTACAATAAACTGTTCTCACCTACAGTAGGAAGAAGAAAGCACTCAGTTTAGCAAAGGTTGATTATAACTCAGGCCCATCCAGACTCTTAATACATTTGCTACCAAGGGGAGGTCAGTGAATTCCACTCTTACATCTGGGCTCTTAAGGGGGTAGGGAAAGGGGGCTCTCCTCCAGCTATAAGCCCAGGACCCAAGGCAAGCAGGAGGGGGACTAGGGGACATTCCTCCATACATAACTCCCCCCCAGGACCTACTTCTCCTTGTCAAACATTGGATGGACTGGGCTGACCTGGTGTTGGAGGAGGGAGAGATCAATCAGTAATCTTAATAGAATCTTTGTATAACCTGAAAATAATGTACAAAATCCAGAGAGACACCAGGGTCAGAGGAGAAGTGGAATTTTGGGATGGCTCCCAGTCTCCTGCCATCCCTCTGTTTTGGCTTGGCACCTGAGGGACAGGGGAATAGAGGTATGGAGACCACATTTGGAGTTGTGTCTGGATTTGTACATCAGGAAACATTACTGTCACTTAATGGCATCTGTGGCAACCCCTCTCTGTTTGATGAAGCCCCACTCACTCTGGAAGTTCAACTTGTGTTGAACTTGGGTAAGATGCCAAAAGGTCATTAAACGCCCCCCTCATCACCCGAGGGCAGGTCTCCAAGGGTCCAGGTGAGTTCCAGGTTTCCTGAGGGTCAGGCTTCCTTTCACAGGGGATTGCTTTCCTGTGATGATGGGAGAATACAGAGACCAATGGAAGCTCTGACTTTGACCGGACAGGAAAGTGAACACAAACCCCAGGAAGGTATTCCCATAATCAGAAATTGGGCAGCAAGCTCCTCAAAAGTCTCTCTCCAACTTTGCAAAGCCTTGGCTTTTGAGAAGCAGTAGGAGAGCAGACTTGATACCCCAAAGAGCCCTGGTTCTCATCCTTGGAAGGGGTGGTTGAGCTGAACATGGCATAGATTGAGAGAAGGAGTCCACCTTTCTTCCCACTGTAAGATTCCTCTTTGTAAGGATGTTCCGGTGCCCTTTGCTGTAAATCAGGGGCAAGTTCTCCCTGCAGTGCCACTGTGGGTGGTCTGCAGGGGCAGTGATGCAGCCTCTCCCATTTGGGGGCTGGGAGCTTTAGGGGAGATGCAGAAGTCATAGATGGTCTCACTCCGAGTCCACAGGGGTTCGGAGTGGGTCACAGGAACAGCCTACATTGCATTTGTTTCTTCCCTGTCTCGTGCTCTTCCTCAGAACTGATTTGTACTTAAATGAATGTGGTGGGGGAGGAACACTTTTCTGTAAACGTAGCAACACACGTGCTTGCCATTTGCTGAGTAATGATTCTGAGCCAGCCCCTTTGTTGGACATGTCTCCGTCATATGACTCACCACCCCTCCTGCAGGTAGGTATATTCACCCCACTTTCCAGATGGGAATATCAAGGCACAGAGAGGTATAGTCACTCACCATGATCACACAGCAAAGTAGTGTCTGAGTCAGGCTTGCTATCTTGTTCTCCCTGAAATCTCTACACTCCCCTTTGAGCATGGCATGCTGGTTCCGGTATGGACCTGAAACTGGGGTCCTGGGCCAGCCAGACCCCTCTATGCTCATCCCGTGGGGAAAGGAATGACATGTGCTTGGTGGGCTGGGGGCGGGACTCCACCGGCTCCCTCTGGCTAAGGCAGGGGCTGCTGTGGGGGTCCCGCCACACGCTCTGGGATGGGGCTATGTTTTCATTTGCCTGCCTTTCTCGTTTGCATTGCCGCGTGATCTCTCAGGTGTAGTGTGCCTGTTCCCAAACCAGATACCATCTATCTCTCTCTCTTTCGTAGGCACGGTGCTGTTGTGCCAGGCAAACCAGGAGGGATCTTCCATGTACAGTGCCCCCAGTTCACTTGTATATACTTCCGCAAGTAAGCCCATGTTGTGGCTCATTTTTTTGTTTTGTTTTGTGACATAACTCTGAGTCCACTCACCTTCCCTGCCATGTAAGTTCCCTTCCCCTCCTTCCACACCATCCTCCCCATAGCTCCCTCCAGGTGATTTGATTTTCATGAGCATGTCTCTGTTTCCCTGTTGCCTTAGCATCCAATCCCTCTGCTCATTATGTCTGAATCCTCACGTCCTGATGTCCCAGCCATTCTTTGTTTGGACCTGTCAGGACTGGGTCGGATGGGATGTGGGGTATTGGGGTGGGGGAGGTGAAGGGAAGGAGAAAAGAAGCTATAGCTCACTATCTGCCTTCCATCACAGCTTTGTAAATCCGTAGGAGAAAATTTGAATTAAAACATTCAGGCCATTCAACTGTCAACTTAGTCTAGCAAAGGTGCTGGGTCAGTCCTCTTGAATGGAATTTTCTCTGTGGGAAATATGAGCAGTCTGGGCTAGTGACTTGTTTGCAAGGCTGTTCTATCCCTGGCTAAGTGATTCCATTGATAAAGGGGGCGGGGGGGAAGAGGAGGAGGAGAAGAAAGAGGAGGAAGAGGAGGGGAGAAGTAGAGGAAAAGAATGAGGTTGTGCCCCCTCCCCTTCCATTTAAGTAGGGGAAACGATAAGTTAAAGGTTCTTTACTAGATGTAACTATGCCCATCAAGGACTAGGGGGAGGAAACCAAAATAACAAGGGAAGCCAGATCACAATGCTGAGGTGGAAAACAAGGGTTGCTCTGCCTGGGGTGGATGCTCTGAAGAATGGCCACTCCCTCTCCCAATTCGAGCAGGACCTAAAGTGCTCGCGGATCCCACATGGCTCCCAACCCCTCCTCAGTCTCTAGCCACAGTCTGACCTCCTCATGTATTTCATACTGTGTGTTTATACCCTATGCAATTCCTGTGCCTGCTCAAACAGGTCCTCATTGGGATCCTTGCTCAGAAGTGAGTCTGAGACCATGGGGAGGTGGGATACTTCTGAGACTGGCTAGAGATGGGGTGGGGGAGAGCGGAGGATGCAGCTCATGATGATAAGAGAATGAGAGACAGGAGAAGCCTAACCACCTGCCAAGACCAACCATCTCCTCCCCAATGGTTGAGATAAATCCACCTCTTCACTATGGGGCAATGGTTAGAGGCAGTGACAGGGACCCCAAAACATGATCACAAGAAGGTTTCAGGTCATGTGGGCAGTCAAGGGCTTCTCCCAACCAGAGCATAATCTTCAATAGCAGTTTCGACATTCATGAAATGCAAGGTCTCCAAGAAGCTAACATACCAGCCAGATGTGGTTCTTCCGGCATTTATGAAAATTGGCCCATTTGGGCCAGTGCAAATGCCTGTGCATACATATCATAGATGAGAATGCTATTGTACATTTTCACATGCTCAACCTTGTTTTTGATGCTTGCAAAATCTGCACCAGGTAGGTTTTTTAATGTTTACTTTACAGCCTAGGAAATGGGGGACACAGAGAAGTGGTGTGATTCCCCCAGGACCACCCAGCCAATATAGAATAGATTTGCTTTTCAAACCTGGGGAAATTACTTAATCTTCTGGCCCCATTTGGCTCTAAATCTCATCATCATTCCACTGGTATGGGTCCCTCCCTCATCTCTATACACACTATTTCTGAAGGAGAGTTGGGTTGCATTCCAGAGGGTTACTTAGTTTATTCTTTAATCCAATTGTCCTATGGGACAATCTGGGAGGAAATCACCTATCTCCGCACTGTCCAGTGGGGGTGCTCCTGAGACCGAGACACTGACTTTTTCGTTTTACTTAATTTCAATTAGTGTTACTCTAATTAGTCTTGAGAGGCAAATGTCCACCATATTGGACAGTGTAGCTTTCTACAATCATAGGTTGTATTTATATTTCCATTTTCTTTTCAGAAGGGCATGGAATAAATCAAGCTAAAAAAAACAAAACAAACAAAAAACAGGCTGGTTTTAATTGGTGTAGCCATTCTAGATCGACTTGGGGAAAGTGTGTGTGATCATGTCAAACACAGATCTAGGCCACAACTTTCCATATTCATTTAAATTTTTAATTGTTTTTATTGTTGACAGTACTACAGATGTCCTCCATGTCCCCCTCCACCCAGCCTCTGCCCCACCCCAGGCCATCAACACACCATTATCTGTGTCAGTGGGCTATGCACATATGCATATAAGTTCATTGGTTAATCTCTTCTAGTCTCCCATACTGCCCTCTGAGATCTGTCAGTCTGTTCCATGCATCCATGCCTCTGGACCTGTTTTGTCTGTCAGTTTATTTTGTTCCTTAGATTCCACATATAAGTGATAGCATGTGTTACCTGTCTCTGTTCTCCATATTAAAATCAGTGAAACACATGGGAAATGAAATCATGTGATGCAGTGGTCAGCAAACTACAGCCCGGGGCCACTTCCAGCCCACAGCCTGCTTTTGTAAGGCTTGTGAGCAAAGAATGAGTTTAGATTTTTTTAAAAGCATTATAAAAACAGAACAAAAACAGAAATAACGGGGAAGAGACATAGGTTGTCCACAGAGCCTAAAATCTTGATAATCTGACTCTTTATTAAAAAAACAGTATTCTGAACTCTGTCTTAATAGATACATTTTATTATTGAAAATTGGCAATGGGACTGTTGCTTCACTGTTTATAATACTTTTTTTCTGAGATTAAGAGTAAACATTTATAATAATTATAGAAACTGTATGATGTGTGCCCAACACCCTTCATTTTAAAATTGCATAATCAGTCATATTATCTACACATTTGTTATTCCATTATTTTCACTTATTATCCTGTCATGTCTACTTTATGCAAATATGTTAATGACCTCATAATAATCTGTTGTTTCATGGTATCATATTTTAATCTATCGCCCCTCCATTTTGGGTACTTAGATTGATAGGAATTTCCCAAAAATAATAAGGAAAATCAATGTCCTGGTATGTATTAGTATCAAAGACAACAACAGTGACTAGCTAACCCTCCTATCCCATAACAAAACAAAACAAAAGCTGGTTTCTTGCCTATCCAGTAATGGTATTTAGACTGACCAGCTCAGTTAGTGCTTTGTAAAGACAACCAACCTGAGACCTGCCCTCCTCCAGCTGGGTGGCTGGAAGGGCCTTCCATTATTTGTATCCTGAGGCCACACATTGCCTCGGAGTGTAAAGATTATCCATTCCTCCCAACACACGTGGCTGAGACTTCCTTTCTCCCTCTTCTCCAAGTCAGCAGTGCCTTTTGGGGCCAGGCTGTTTGCGGTTCTCTTCTTTGCAACATTCACTTGGGTTTCCTCTTCCAGATTAAGGTATACACTGAGTGGCCAGATTATTATGCATTCAGAGATCATAATAATCTGGCCACTCAGTGTGTGTGTGTGTGTGTGTGTGTGTGTGTACACACACACTGAATGGCCAGATCGTTATGCATTCAGAGATCATAATAATCTGACCACTCAGTGTATATTCTGGTACAAAGTCACACCTCATTTTCACCAGACATAGTCACCTCTCCTCCCTCCAGGTCTGACATATACCTGGATAAGGCCAGAAGCCTTGTCTTTGAGGTCTTTGGCCTCTTTTTCTCTAAGGATCCATCCTTTTCTGCAAAAGCTGAGGCCCCCTCTCTTCTCAGCCATTTTTTAGGATTCACCTGTTTTTTTAAGCTTGAAAGTGCTTTCTCACTGTGGAGGAACGGGTGTGCCCCTGGAAAAGCAGGGCATCATTGCACTTTTGTAAATTGTATCCTCTGTGTTCACTGGTTTCCATGAGCACTCTTGAGTTTGTATTTGTTTCACGCATCTTTACCTGACCTTGGATGTTTTAGACTCAAATTGTCCTGTTTTGTAGCCAAATAGCTCATCATCTGTAAATAACACCGTTAAATGCAGTAGGAGAGATGGTTTTTTAAGGAACCCTGCTGAATTAGTCAGTAATGAAAATAACTCTACTGAAGTTATCTGTTTTTTAAGATGCATTTTTGCATAATGGGTTTTCCCCCTTAAGTGAACCATCCTCATAGTACAACCCATGACACAAAAGCATTCAGAGGAAGGTTTTGATGCAAGCATGGTCAATACAGCCTAATTCCATAGAGTCTTCCATCTCATACCACTGATTCCAGTTTCTCCTCCTCACACCCTTTAGCCTAGGGTGAAACCCTAGATCAAGAGTCATGGGACTTCAAACATCCTCTTACATGTTCTCATACACTACTCATTCAGAGTGAACAATGACCCTACTTTCTATCAGACTTAAATAAAGTAAGAACAAAACTCCAGAGAATAAGGGAAGATCATCTTGCCCCAAATGCAAAACATGTAGTATTAATATTGTTGTCTTAAGAAATTAATTTCAATCAGCTAAATTAAACTAATAAAATACTTTTAATCATTTTAAAACAACTTTTAAAAATTATTTTGAAAGCGGAAGAGAGGTAGAGAGACAGATGGATGTGAGAGGAAAACATCAATTAGCTACCTCCTGTATGTGTCGCCAGTGGGGTTTGAACCTAAAACCTAGGTATGTGACCTGTTGGGGAATTGAACCTGCAACCTTTTGGTGTACAGAATGACGTTCTAGCTGAGCCACCTGGCTAGGGCAATTTTAAAATAATAATTAATTAATTAACCTTGTATTTGCTTTGAATAGCAAACAGCACAACCCCTAGTCCAGTGGTCCGTAGGCCCTTCCTGTGTGGAGTGAAAGGCACCAGCCACATGAGCACTGCTTGCACACAGTGAATGCACAATATAAAAACGTCTCCAGGCTGAAATAGGAAGGTAAAGAACATCTCACCTCTCTTCCAAGTAAAGGCATTACTCTGGTTTCTACTCGTTGAAACACGCAGCGGTAAATCATTGGTTCCATAAATATGAAAGCCCACCTCCAATATGAATCAGCAAAGCCAGCAATCACTCACCCTCATTTCCATATGGAGTAGATGTTTCCAAAAGGAGGTAAATATCACCAGCTTTATTTTCTTTACCATTTTACGAATAGATTTTCAATGATAAAAGAGACATGGGCTCACTATAATCGGGGAAATATGCAAATAAACTGAAACACACCCATATGGAATAATATGGTAAAATAGTCCCACTTTATTAAAAAACACAGGTTCTTAAAGTAATTGACATTGAATCCCTGGTAAGTATCTCGGTACATGTTTTCATAATAATGCAAAAAAGGACAGACACACATGCCAGGGGTAGTGGTGGTAGTACGATTTTAAACAGGGCAGGGTACATATATGAATCATGTTTCATTTCATTTAATAACACACGTGGACCATCTCCTGTTAAGCCTTTTGATATTGCCATGCTGTTCCTTGGCGTGGGTAGTCCACAGTTTACTTAACCATTCTCTACCCATGGTAGTTCAAGCTCCTTCTTTTTATACCACCCCATAAACATTTTTACATATACTCTGACACACCAGAGCTTCACATTTTACATCTAGACTCCCAAACATGGGACTGTTTGTTCTGTCCAAACATTCTTGCCAGAACCTGCATATTTTGCTTTGTTTTTTTGCAAATTGGATGGATGAAAAATAGCATCTTAGTTTGCTCCAGTGAGCATTTTCCTTTCTCCCAATGAAGAGCATCATCCTTCACAAATTTAATTGTCGTTTGGATGTTACCACTAGTGACTTTTCTATACACATCTGCTCATTGCTCTCATGTGTTTTCTCATTTATTTTAATTCACATTGAGAGACCATTATTTATCAGGGAGAATAACCTGAGTGTAGGGTAGATGTTGCCAGCATCTATCCTATTTTGGTCATTTGATTTTGCTTACATTCCAGCATATGGTCTTAATTATATAGGCAAATATATCTGTCTTTTCTTTTGTTACTGACACTATAGTGCCAGCATGGTCTGTTCTGGTGAGAATTCTTCCTAGCTGGTAGATGATGGCCTGTGTCTTCATATGACACTCTAAAGACACTAATCCTTTCCTTAAGACCCCACCCTTATGACCTCATCTAAACCTAATTATCTCCAATTTCTAAGTACTAGCATAGTGGGACTTATAGGTCAACATATGAGTTTAGAGTTAGGGGAGTGAGCAGACTTTAGTTCTTAGGAAGCACCTTGACACAGAGGATCCAATTTCATTGTCAAGGACTCAGAAAAAAACAAAACAAAACATTTTTTCAGCAGCAATTTCTGTACGGTTCTGTATGCTTATCAATGCAAACAAGTATTTTCACATAGTTACATGGAAGCCACTACTTTCAATATACGCAAAGACAAATCCTAAAATAAAAGGAAGATAATTGTTTATTTCTCCAAAATTTTCACTCCTGACAACAAGGGGTGAAAAAATCTGTCATCACAGGCAAATACTTCGGAACCTTAATGTTATGGAAATGCAAAGTCATCTCCTCCATTCACTTTTATGAAACTGAAGGGCAAGTGGTAGTGGCATAGTCTTAATTGATATATTGATTGCAGGTTGTATGGAAGTAATTGTGTGGAATTCATAAAACAATGATTTAAAGTGGCAGAAACATACATAAATCAGGCCTGCACTTTCTACATTTAGGTAATGGATAGAGCTTCCATTGGTTTCTGTAATTAAAGCAATGGCCTTGCTTAATTTATGGCTTCCTCTTTCTTCTGCCCAATAAGAAAATGTCACTAGACTGAGTTCAATAATAGAAAGTGCACATCCAGGGCATTGTGTTACTGATACAACGGTTTAAAAACACACACACACGTCTTCTTTCTCCCTCTTTCTAGTAACTCGGGGCTTCCTGGCAGCCTCCCAGAAAGGCTTTTCTAATAGTTTCTGGAGAAGAATAATCTGAGACTAGGTTGAGGAAAGTGAGGCACTCCCCTCAGACAACATTTACAGAGGCTTCAGAAAGCTCAGTCATCAAGGTCAATAGTATATTTCAAAATATTGGCATTTAATGGAAAAATTTCATGGAACAAATGTTAACACTTTTCCTAAAGATAGGATGATGATTATTAATTTTTATCTTGCCTTAGGATCCAATATGGCTCAGCGTAGCACCTCTTTATTTAAATTTTAAAAAGATATTTCTATTGATTTTTTTAGAGGGAGGGCAGGGGAGAGAGAGAAAGAGAAAAATGGATGTGAGAGCAGAACATGGATCTGCTGCCTCCTGTGATCTCGGGAATTGAGCCCACAATCCAGGCATGCCCCTGACCTTGAATAGAACCAGCAACCTTTCGGTGCACAGGACAAAGCCCAACCAACTGAGCTACACTGGCCAGGGCTCTATATTTAAATTTGGACTGTTTCTCATGAAATTTTTTGCAATAATTTCATTTTTTAAATTGCACTGAACTATACTTTATCTTGATTCCTTGTTTCTTTGGTGGTTCCTCATTTAAATTTTATACCTAAGGTGAGTGCCTAACTAATCTTACCCTAGTTCCAGCCCTGGTATATTCAATAATAATAATAATAATATAATTATAATTATAATAAATGGTTATTGAGAACTTCCTATATCTTGAGCATTCTGCTAACCATTCATATGAGCTTTTTCAATCCTCACAAAAAAAGCTATGAAATAGGTATGATTATTCTGCCTCCTTTTACAAGAAAAAATTTGAGGTCAGCAGAATTAAGGAATTTATGCAGTGTCCACAGCCAGATCAATTTGAACCTGGCCTAACAGAATTTCAAGACTTCCACCTTTACTGGTCTCTAAATTTTCCCACCAGTGGATGAAACCAGCAGTGCCACCTGCCCTGCTTCTGGAAACGTCCACATAGGGAGTGGTCAGGCATAAACTCTAAGCAGCTGCCCAGCCTCTCCACTCAGCCCCCATTGTCCTTCCCATCCCAGGATTTCTGGAGAGGCTGTTCTTCCCTGTCTGCTCTGCCTGGCCTGGGTTGGCAAAGTTGTTCTTTAAAAGGCCAGTGAGTAAATAGTTCCAGTCTTATGGACCACCTGGTCTCTTGAAACTCACCATAGACTATACATAAATGAATAGGTATGGCTGAGCTTCCAATAAAACTTTATTTGCAAAACGGTCTTCAAGCCAGATTTGGCCTATAGGTTACCAACCCCTTTGTCAGACCATCATTTAAAATGGGACATCTATAAGATTTTCAGCAATAAGAAAAATAAAAAGGTGGACAGGGCATAGGGCAGCTGGCTCCCTGGAGGTGGAGATAAAAATACTTCTACTTTTTAATATATTTTTTATGAATTTCAGAGAGGAAGGGAAAGCAAGAGAGAGATAGAAACATCAATGATGAGAAAGAATCATTGGTTGGCTGCCTCCTGCACACCCTCCTCCCCCAACTGGGGATCGAGTCCGCAACCTGGGCATGTGCCCTTGACCAGAATCAAACCCGGCACCCTTCAGTCTGCAGTTCTATGCTCTATCCACTGAGCCAAACCAGCTAGGGCAAAGGAGACTTCTTTTCAATGTGCACCCTCTTGCATTTTTGGTATTTTGAATTACTTTGTCATATTTTAAGACAAATAATGGAAGGTGAGCATGTAAAAGAACACCCTCTCTCTGGTGCATATTAAATTAGAATGTAGACATAAATTCAGTCTAGATACAATTTCCATTGATGTAGTTTTGCTCTCACAGTAAACAACAAACAAATCTGGACCTGGGGGCTTTGTTTTGGTGCTATTTTCCTGGAATAGATAGTGAGACTCCCTCAGCCCTCCCAGGATCCCTCACCCTCCACCAAGGCCTCTTCTGGTTCCTTCCACACACTGCCTAATGCTGGCTGTCAGAGAGACTCAGACCCATCCTTCTGATCAGGAATCAGCCAATGCTTCGTTCCTCCTGTGTCTATGACTCAGCACTATGGTGATAGCGGTGCCCTCTGTCACTGTCACTGAAACAAGCCCTTCCTCTTTGCTCATCTGTCCTTTGATGGGGAAGGGGATTGAAAACGCATCACTTTATTCAACCAATTTTCATCAAGTTCTTTCCACCTGCCAGGTATCATTCTTGCATGTGACTACTAAGTGAACATGAGATCCACAAGTTGACTCTGTAGTGCCTACATTCTCATAAGACAAGATAGATAATGGACAGATACATAAGGCTAAGATCTCAGAATTGCAAACACTACTCTTAGGGATATTTGGGAGCTCTTTCCCAATCGGAGATTTACCCACTGCTAACACTTCCTGGTAGGTGAACTAAATACCCCTGCTTTCCCCACCATTCCACACCAGAGATAGACACACTTAGCTTCTGCAGTCCTACTTCCCTTGTTGAACTCATGGAAGAAGAGATTTTGAGACACCTACCACGTGCCATGCTCTGCCTGTCTCCTCAATCATAGCACATGCCTGATGGACTGAACAGTGGTTGTCCACAGCTGTCAGCAGCCACTGCTGATGAAGGGACCCCAGAAACCATTCTTTCTCCATCGCCCGAGCACCATCTCCTCTCTTTGCTCCATCTGTCCTGCGTTCCCATGGCCCAGCACATCTCTCATTTATTAAGAAGTTACTTTTAAGAATTGTTTTTGTGTGTTGTTTTTCCTAGTGATTCTGTCTGGACACCAGTTTTCAGAAGAGGTTCATTTGTATTTTCAATCCCCACCATTTCCAGGCCAACTGGGTTAGCTCTCTCATCAATATCTGTGTGGTTACTTTGGCTGAATAGTAATAGTCCCATTATTTCTGCTTTGTTCTTTTATTTTTTTAAAAAAAATCAATTTTAGGAAAATGAAAAAAAAAATCAACAAGTAAAACACCCTCCACCCTTAGCTGCTTAAAGGGAAAAATCTGCGGAGAAGCCACATTCCAGGCAGCTGCTCTGGGCTCTCCAGTGCTTTGGCTATTAATCTCCATGCAGAACAGCGGCTTTCTTCTTTTTCAGATGGGGGTCTCCCTGCTGCAAAAGACGCCGGTTGCAAAACCTGCCGTCCCGCGGGGTGCCCCCAAACATCTTATTTGTCTTGATATTTCTTTCACAGAAACACATATGACAGATAAGGAGTCACCAGAGGATGGTTTGCTTTGTGTCAGACAGATATTAAAACAATAAACCACGTTGTCCTGGGATTCCCGTGCGCTCACAGCCAGAGAACAAGGCCAAGATGAGACGTTTCTGAAAGGCAGCGAGGCAGTTGTTCTGGGGGAATTCCCTGGGAACCCAAGTCCTGTGATCCCACTGACAGAAAGCACTTCTTAATGCTCACGTGTTCTTAGGAGGAGCCGCTCTTAGGAGGAGTGCAGCTCCCCCATTTAACTCCTCCACCATGCCTACCTTCCACCAGCCCCTAGCATGGGCCAGAGGGCAATCCTTCAAAGGGTTGAGAAGCTATTTTCTGAATTCATTTTTTATGTGCTTTTCTTCATGTCATTGGCTTTCTCAAACTAATGTGGATTTAAAATAGGAAAAAAACACACACCCACAAACCTCTATTCTGAGTTCAGAGCTCTGAACATGAAATTTTCAGGGGCCAAGATAAGATCCGGTTGATTCCTGGAATATAAAGGGGCAGTTTGATACCATGGTGCAGGTGTGCCTTCCTGGAGACCCGGCTTTGCAGGTAGAGCCATGCCCTCTCATTGGCTGCAGAGCTGGGTGAGAGCATGTTAGGAGGGAAGTAAGAACATCCCATGATACTCGTGTAATTCAAGTGCTGGGGTGGGGATTCTTGGTGCTTCTTGCACAGAAAGGAGTCCAACTGCAGAGTGGCCTCCTCCTCCTTTTGCCTTATTTCTCTTCAAAAGTGACTCTCCCTGCACAGTGTGGAGATACATAAAAGGGAAGCTGAGCTTGTCTCCCATCGAGGGAAAAAAGCCTGGCATACTTCATTTAAACACGATAATTTAAACAGTTGCTTCACTAAGGGCTTCAAAACCATCAATTTCTTAAATCATGTTTTCATTTATGTAAAGCTATTTTGTCGCTACTGGAGAGCTTGTGGGGAGTGTGAACAAAATGCAGCTTTCATGACCAAATAGCACACCATGCCTTTTAGATCTGTCTCCTGGGGTTTTGTTGGCATGTGGTGTGGGCTTTGATACCCAGTCACTTTTTATGGAAAAATAAACAAACAAACAAAGACACAAAAGCCACCTCTATGGACACACCTGCTCAAGGATCTCTATTATCCCCAACCTTGGTGAATGTGACAGGGATCTAGGCACCATTTCCCAAAGATAATTTTATTTATTTATTTTTAATTAGTTTTTTTTTTACCAATTACAATTGACATTCATTATTATATTGGTTTCAGTTGTATAGCATAGTGGTTAGACATTTATATAACTTACAAAGGGAGCTCCTCACCCCCGCACAAGTCTAGTACCCACCTGACACCATACATAGTTATTGCATGTTATTATTGACTGTATTGCCTATACTGTATTCTACATCCTTCTGACTGTTTTTATAACTGGCAATTTGTACATCTTAATCCCTTTACCTTTTTTCACCCAGTCTCTAAACCCTCTTCCCTCTGGCAGCCATCGGTTTGTTCTCTGTGTCTATGAGGCTATTTCTGTCCTGTTTGTTTATTTTACAGTGTTTGTTTTTCAGTTTCCACATGTAAGTGAAATCATATGGTGCTTGTCTTTCTCTGTCTGACATTTCAATTACCGTAATATCCTTTAGGTCCATTCATGTTGTTGCAAATGACAAATTTGCAACATAAAAATTATGATTTTTATTATGACTGAGTAATATTCCATTGTATATCCAAGATATGAAAGCAACCTAGATGTCCGTTAGTATACAATTGGATAAAGAAGATGTGGTGCACATATTATGCAATGGAGTATTACTTGGCCAAAGATAATTTTTAGCCCCTAGTATTGGTTCTACAAAGTTCTCTTTGAGCATCCACATGATTTAGTCAGAGGATCTGGAATCAGACAGAGCTGGGCTTAAATTGCATGGTTACACTAGAGGTGTGACCTTGGCCTAGGCTCTTTGTTGCGAAGGTATTCATGGATACCCACTCACCTGTAAGCATCAAATATTGTTGTAAAAAAAAACCTTTCCATATGCTTGAGGCAATGTAGTTCCTCAAAGAAAGGGATGACTCTTCCTTTTTTTTTCTTAGAAGCCATATTCTGCAGTACTTGAGAAAGTTCACCAAAGAAGCTGGTCTGGAAGGTTTATGTTGGAATAGTGACTGGATCATTTCTGCATGGTCTCCTTCATTCTGTTCTACTTGAGGGTATGGGGAGGGCTCCAGTTCTGACATCAGGCAGGGGACCCCTATGTCCAGATGGCTTGCTTAGCAGGGGTGGGGAACATCCAGCCTGCGGGCCATACAAGGCCAGGGAAATCATTTGGTCTTGCTCTGCCAAGGCATTAGGGTTGAGTTAATTAAATGTTTGACCAAATATAGCAGGCTAATTTTTAAGTTGATAATTTTGTTTGGCCGGAGAATGATGATATAAATATTCAAATGACCCTTGGCAGAGAAAGGTTCTCCAGCCCTGGCTTAGGGTGTCACTCAAAGGATTAGGACGACTCAGTCTTTCAAATCTGGAAGCTGGCTCTGAAAATCGGATGGCCTCAACAAAGTATACCCAGAGAGATGGCTGGAGGTAAAATGATTGATGCCTTGGCATCTTGTCCCCATCCAGGGAGCCACTGCCACCCCCTCCTAGGGCCTGGTGTGCAGAGCTGC
The DNA here is from genome assembly GCA_963924515.1 of Vespertilio murinus. Taxonomy (NCBI): domain Eukaryota; kingdom Metazoa; phylum Chordata; class Mammalia; order Chiroptera; family Vespertilionidae; genus Vespertilio; species Vespertilio murinus. Next base: position 92,035,354 of record OZ004705.1, on the reverse strand, counting down.
AGCAACCCCCGAGAGCCATGGAAATCCAGCCCAACATAAGGAAGCTAATTTATCTCACTTGCCCTGTTTCCTACCTGGAGAGGCAATTCACCGAGCTTGCTGTTTCAGCCAGCTGTTAGCTCGATCATGAATGATTTAGCAATCGAGCCTTTACTGTGTATATGCACTCAATAAAGTAATTATTTATAGAAATTATTTGATTTTTCCCATGGCTGCCTGAAAAAAAAAATAGCTAAATTTTAACAGCAGTACAGGTTTTGTCAAACAAATAGATTTTGGCAAATCCCTTCATCCAAATTAAAATAGACCTCAGCCTCTCCCAGTTTTGTCTCCAACATCCCATCAAATGACAGAAAGCACTTTTGCGATGCCTTCTGTGGTCCTGCCAAGTCAAACACTCCAAGATTGAGATTCATTTTCGTTTTGCGGGATGAAATGTTACAAAAATCCTTCCCCGGGGGGTATTGTCAATACCTGTGCGTAGACAGATCACAAATATGTCTTGTGTGCAGTAAAAGCCCATCACTGCACATTCAGCCGCCATGGCATTCAGCACATTTCTGTTGGATTAATCTGACCATTTGTAACCTGGGAGAAAAGAGGCAGCTACTTCGGGAGGCAGGCAGAGGAGTGTGGCAATTAGTCACAAACCAAGGCTTCTGTCCTCATTCCAAGTTGCGAAGACATGAATGATGAAAGAAGACCTGTGCATGAGCGTTGCGTGGGGTTTTGCTGCGGTGTTTTGAATTTTTGAATTTGTTTTTAAGTTAGGAAACATTTCTGCTTTGGTAACACCAGACTCATCATTTAGAGTACAGCTCTGTGTGTTCATTGTACTGTTACTATATATATATATTTGGTCCATGACTCATTTCTTTCTGAGGAAGAGATTTATTCTAACCACATTGTGAGTAAAGTAATAACTGATAACAGTATTAATTCTGTTCAGAAAAAAAAAGCACAACACTCCCAAATTATGGAAGTTTCTTCCTCCAATCTTCCAAATCTTGGAGAAAATTTGCAGTTGAATTGAGTCATAAGGAGCTTGTTATTCTGACAGTGATGTGGTTTGTGTGTGTAACACCATTCTAGTGCAACCCAGGTCTATTGCTGGGAAAGTCCATTTCCCCAACATTTCTGGATTGTATACGCCCCCTTACGCTCGAATCCAGATGTGGAGATAAGCCCCAGTAGAGGAGGGAAACAGCTTGCCTTGGACTCTTATTGGGAACATAAATCAGTAGTGACCCCTGCGGCCTGTATCCAATTAGTAGAAAAAGAGCAAAGCCCTTTCAGGTGTCTTAAAATCTCAGAACATAAATAAAGAACGTTAGCAATGCACTGTCCCCTCCTCCACTTTTACCCCCTGCCCCCACCCAACAAAGAGCACACTGAGGTCTCAGGGAGACTTGTCAACAGATTCCTCTGCAGATGAACTCAATCCATAATGAATTGGGGCTGGTTTTTTTTTTTTTTTTTTTTGATGTGATATGGATATAGGGAAATGATAGCAGCAGCTTGTACAGACAATAGGAAGGAAGGAAAAGAGAGAAAGTCTTGTCCAAAGCTGACATGGGATGCCTTTAACCTACTGCCTGTTTGGTAATAGATCAGATGATAGTCTCTCTAGTGTTAAGATGTTTGAGTTCAAATAATTGGGTGAGATTATGAGCCTCTCTGTGTCTTCGGTTCCTCCCAGGAAAGTAAGATAGTCATTATACCTGGTTTCTATGGTTTTGTGAAGAGCTAGTGAGTGAACTGATGGATCTGGAGGTTAGCAAGGGTGAGTAAACAGTAGCTGTTATAACATATAGTCAGATCTCCTGCATTGGCAATGAGTACAAGGGGAGAGGGGTGCCATTTGCCAGATGTATTCACGACATTGCTTGGATTATTCCAATTATCACTGCCGGAACTTTTAGATACATAAGATCCAGGGTCTCTTACTATTAATGTTCTCATTACAGCAAGTTGTTGTGAAATCTGCATCCTCCCTATGCCACATGCATCTTATCAAGTCCTATAGGTTCACAAAGCATCACCCATTTTTCTTCTGTAATTGGACCACTTACTCTGGCATTCTAGTTTATCTGACAATATAATCCATAAACATTGTAGTGCTTACCTTGGACCAGGTCCATGGTCGGCAAACTATGGCTCTTGAGCCACATGCAGCTCTTTGGCCCCCTGAGTGTGGCTCTTCCACAAAATACCACGGTCTGGGTGAGTCTATTTTGAAGAAGTGGCATTAGAAGAAGTTTAAGTTTAAAAAATTTGGCTCTCAAATTTCAATCATTGTACTGTTTATATTTGGCTCTGCTGACTAACGAGTTTGCCAACCACTGGACAGTTAACCCTCTAGGTGCTGTAGACACAGTATTGACCAAAATAAAGTCTACAGTTGCAATCAAATAAGAGATTGAAAGAGTGATTAGTGAAGTGGGAGGGGAGGACTGATAGAGACTGTGAAGGCAGGTAGGAGATAGAGGGTACAGTTGAGAGGAAACACCTTGGAGGAAGAGATGACTTTGGAACCAAGATTTGAGTGAGGGAATTAACTCACTAGGTAGAGACTGAACAAAAGAAAGAACCTGCAGGAGCAACTGAGAAGCAGCAGCCAGAAACTGGGGGTACATGTGGCCTTTTAGGCTCCTACAGTAAAGATTCAGGTCAATGATTTCAGCCTGGGTGGACCGGCCAGTCCAGTCTCACCATCCTTATTCCCATCAAAACATGTGCATGTCTCTCCAAGTTCAAATCCTTGCCCACCCCTTTCACACATCCTATAACAGCCTAGAAACTTCTGGCTAATTTGGATTTGACTAAAACTTTTGTACCGTGACGTTATGCAGAGAGATTCAATTATGGTGCGCAATGTTTTGTGAGTAACTACCGCCCATAAAAAGTTAATTAATCAGGGCTGTGTCAATTTCCTCGTGCCATGTCAATTTGCTGCCAGGTAATTAATCACTAATCACCCACCAAGCAGCAGGCCGGGGAACAATCCACGAGCCATTTATTGTCTTTCCCCAAACAAATGGCACGCGCAGCCAGGAAGAAACACATCTTGCCTTTCATAATATTTTTATCGACACTTTTGCAAGTTGTAATAGACTGAAGCAACAAGCAGCTGCAGTTCAATGGAATATGAATATTAAAAGAAACAAGTGAGTGGAGATTTATAGGACATTGCGTTTCTGTTATGTCAGTTTTGAGATTAAACCGAGCAAATGAACAGTGAAAAATTACTCTTCCATGTGGAGAATGGTGATTAGACTTGTACATTAATTAGAAATTTTTGTTTTCCTATTCAATGCATTTCAAATGAGGGTGTCCTATAAGGAACTGTTTGTCCAAAATGTAGATTTATTCACTTCTAAACAGCAGTATTTAATATCAACCTGCATTTCTAAATGAAACGAGAGTTGACCCCAAATGTGTGTTTCCAGGATAAAATATGTGAGTGCGAGAACTGGAGATTCCAACAAATTAAGTGGCTCTTTTGGTCTTTTCGTAAGTGACAGAATGGATGGTACTCTTCTTTCTTTCCCCAAACCTTGAAATTACTGAATTTTGGGGGAAAAAATTAAGCCTTTCCATTTTTACTTTGACCTAGAACTAAATATTTCCCATCACATGCAATTTTCCATGTAATGTCATTTAAAGATAGTGACCTAGTTGTGTATAAATTCTATGTTATAGACCAATTCGATGTACCTTTGAGGTCCATTTTAAACAAACCTTTTTGCCATTTGGAGGGAAAAAATCGTTCTCTTTCCATCTCTTCATTGTGATGTGTATCACAGAGCATGTATTTCATGCTCTGCCTCTGAAATCCAGCTATAGCTGGCTGTTTATTCATGTCAGTGTGTTACCTATTATGCCACTTCTTAATTTATGGTCCAGCATATGGAACAGGAAATCCCCCAAGGGGAATCCCACAGAACCATGAGCCTGCTGTTGAAATCGGGTCTGCACCCCCAGAATTATGTGAGTGAATATTTCCTCCCATAAACTGCCCACAGAGCAATCCAACCCCAAATTTGCATGGAGGTTTCTCAGTCTTGAAACATTCAAAGGCAGGCAGGGATGGTGAGGAAGTGGCTTTTGGGGGGACAAAAAGAGAGCCCCCTCCTCCATTCCAATGGCACACCTTTTCCTGGGCATCTGGCAACCTCATGCAAATTCAACCCAGCGCACAAATGCAAAGAATAATTGCCCATTAAAGCGGTTGTATATTTTTACGGCTTTGATGTAGAATCTGCCCCCTGTCGGCTTTTGCATCTGCTACTCTGCTCTCTCTCCCGGAGCTCTAAAACTTTAATACGCAGTTTAGCACCCTCAAGTATTTTCCACTGGTTTTTTGTTTCTTCTCTTGGGAATCCTGGGCTGGTGAGATGATCTCGTTTGTGTTTATTTTCTAAGGTAAGCACCACTTTGTAACAGAGACAGAGGGGGGTGGGGGGTAAGCATGTGTTTGTCACGGTAAATACATTGAAGGCGGAGCTCCTAGAAGGTTGGAGGTAAAGGCTTTGTCTTTGAGGGGAAAACAGACAGGAAACAGAGGACATGTGGGTAAATGGCTCATGTGGCTGGTTGATGCACCCCCCCAGTTAAAAATGTTGCTTTTCTTTGATCCTCCAGCACATCTCAGTACGCCTCTTGTTAGACCCCTAAAGTTTCATCCCTAAAGTTTCCGTTCCATTGATTTCCAGGGTGTGGAAAGAACTCCCTATTCCCATTTACAGGGATGGTTGCTCCACTCACCTCCCCCAAAATGGGCTCTGGGTATAAATCGAGCTGAAGGTTGCGAGTGGGTGGCCCGAGACTGTTGATGTATCAACAAGATGCTCAATTGGTATTTGCTTCGAAAAGCTCTTGCCCTGTTTTCTTTGGGAGAAACTCATTTTTAGCTTATGAGCTAAATCCAATTTTCGGTGCAGTGATATCAGATTTTTCACTTTGATTCATGCTGGATAAGGTTTCAGAGGGAACCTTTTCAGGATAATGAACCTATGGGTTTCCCCCTCCCTTGCCTCTCTCTTCTCCTGCCAAGAACTAAGGATTTATACTGTATCCAGCAAGCAGCCTGAACACTCTGCATTGTTTCTTGTGGATGGCCTGTTTACATGTTTATTATCTTGGCGTTCAACTAGAAAAAAAATCAGACTCCAGCATTGAGGTTCAGAAAGCCTCTAATTTGGTGTCTTTTCTTTCCAACACAGTTCTTTAATTTACATTTACCAATCAGTATTGGCAGGGTGACGCGTGTATGACTTTTGTTAACAGTGGTTTAACAGAAGTGGAGAGGACTCTCTGAGTTTCCATTTGGCATTTGGTACTAGATTTATTAAATATCTTTTAAAATATAACTTTATTGATTTCAGAGAGGAAAGGAGAACAAGAGAGAGAAACATCAATGATGAGAGAGAATCATTGATTGGCTGCCTCCTGCAGGAGTCCTACTGAGGATTGAGTCTGCACCCCAGGCATGTGCCCTTGACTGCAATTGAACCTGGGACCCTTCAGGCCATAGGCCAGTGCTCTATCCACTGATCCAAACCAGCTCAGGCTTATTAAACATTTCTTACCCACTTGGATCCAAATTCCAGAAGTGGAGCATTGATAGATGGCCTGATAACTTTTACTCAACACAAAATAAGTGTCTTGCCACAAAGAGAGTACATAATGAGATGTCTCTTTCTACGAGGTCTAAGGACAAAGCAGTTTTGGTGGTGTTTAATCTGTATCTGAAGAATTTATTCAAGTAATTGCTCTAAATATGCAGTTAATCATGTCCCAGCATCTACAGATCAGTACACCTGGTGGGCAAGTGAATAAAAGGTAGTTGCATTGTATGTTGTCTCTGAAGGAAACTCAACAAACTGTTGTGGCTTTTTTGCCCTTGAAATTGACAACTGGTCTTAGTGGCAAGAGAAGAGAGCCCTGCTGTCCCAAACCACCCATTGGGGAACAGCCTTGAAGGGGGGTGGGAGGACACATAAAAGGCACAGCTGCAGATTGGACAAGTTAAGGGCTATAAATATTTGCTGTTCTTTCTTATTGCACAAATGCATTGCATTCAGAGACTGTGATTCGCTGGGCTGCCAGGAGCATGGTGTGAGGCTGCAGGAAGGAAGGCACCTTTAATAGGTGTCACCTTCCTGGGGGCAAAAATGCGAGTCCTGCTTTTCCCCAGGACAGGAAACCCATCTTCAGATGCTGATGCCATGCAGCAATAAAAGGGCATTGGTAGGAGTTGAGGGTTTGCAGTAATATCAAGTCCAATGCATTATCCAGCTTGCCTCCCTTTGTATCAGAATCAATGATATTCCAAGTCGGGTTGCTATGTCTGGGCCAACACAGCACCAAAATGTATGGATGCAGAAATTTTTTTTAAGGATCATGATTCAGATCCAATTGTGTCATTTGCACACTGTTTTTCTGCAAAAGCTGGGCAGGGCATTTTGTAGAGAAGATAGCGTTATGAAAGTCGGGGAATACAGAGCTAAGGCCTATTCCCCCCATAAAGAAGCAGCTTGGCATTGCTTAACCACCAGAAGGAGTCCAGGCAAGATGTTAGGTACCTGACTCTGCTATGCCAGGCAGCTTTGTAAATCAGTGGGTGGAGCCAAGGTGCTCACTGCTCTCATGGAGCTTGCATTCATTCCAGCACCAGCGAGAGTCCTTCAGCCCCGGGGCCCAAACTACTGGATTGTCAGTACAGCAGGCCCTCCAATGACATCGTTTTGTTACAATGCTGATGAGGCACAGTAGGCACTTAGATCTTGTGTATATCAATTAGTCTATCCCCGTGGTCGGCAAACTGTAGCTCGAGAGCTACATGAGCTCTTTGGCCCCTTGGGTGTGGCTCTTCCACAGAATACCACGGCCTGGGCGAGTCTATTGTGAAGAAGTGGCGTTAGAAGAAGTTTAAGTTTAAACAATTTGACTCTCCAAAGAAATTACAATCATTGTACTGTTGATATTTGACTGTTTGCCGACCACCGGCCTATCCTATAAGTTGGTTTTGTTACTGGAATGTCATTTCGCTTACAGCATCTATTGAGGATATGAAGGGAGGACTTATTACACACCTGGGGACTTCATGGCAGCCTTGTCCAAAAGAAGGTTAATAAATAAAGAGAGGAAGGGAGGGAAGAAGGACAGGAGGGGGGAGGAAAGAGTGGGGAAGAGGGCATTGAGGATAGGAAGGAAGAAAGAGGAAGGACATGCTCATTAGTGATGATGACTAACCAGAGACAAGCAGGCCCCTTGGCCAGTCCTCAACTGGCAGCAGTAAAGCGAGAGATGAGCTCCTCCATTTGGGAGACTCCCACACTTTCTCCAGGAGGTTTTGCTCCAACGCATGAACAATGGAACCAGCTTAGTTTACCTAAGGGGACCCGGGCCCCCAGGAGAGCAATATTTACACCAGGAGTTGAGGTGAGGTCTTCCCTGCGTCCCTCTACCAAAATAAGAACCCTTCGCATCTGCCTGTGTAGAGAAGCCCGAAGAGCCTCGTGTGAAGGCCCATGATCCTGCTTCGGGAAGGACATTTTCTCTCTGTAGGAAACGGAGTGCAGGTGGAACCCCGGCTCCGCACTTTTAGCAGCCTGTGTCCCCCCCTCCCCCCCCGCTCTGCTGCCCGCTTCTGTTTCATGTTATCTCCCAACATCTAAATCCTCCAAGAATTACTGTAAAACCCGCTTGTCGCTGAGAGGCATCTTGCCTGGCTCGCTCGGCACCGCAGCCGGCGATAATGAATGGGTCAGCATAATTACCGTGTTTCCTCACACTGGCAGCCAGCTGCTCCGCCAGATTGTGAATCTTTCATTTTCTTTATTTCGAAATCCAAGGCGTTCCTAGGAAAACTTAATGTTGGAACTGCGGGGAGATGGAGTTGGAGTCAAAGCCGTGCCCCCTCATTTTCTCCCTGGGCCTGAAGCAAACACCTCATAATCGATTAGTTCTGGGCTTTTATGATATTAGGGTTTACCGCTTTCCCCGTGAAGACCAACACCTCTCTGCAATTATTTAAAACCAGCGCCAGGAGACGTGGGTGTTGGGGGCTGGCAGGTGGAGAGCTAAGTACAGTGGCACCATTTGTTTTTAACAATAAAACAGGGTCCAGCCCAGCCGTGTGGCTCCGTGGTTAAACATCAGCCTGTGAACTAGGACCATGGTAGGCAAACTATGACTCTTTGGCCCCTTGAGTGGAGCTCTTCCACAAAATACCACTGCCTGGGCGAATCTATGTTGAAGAAGTGGCATTAGAAGAAGTTTAAGTTTAAAAAAATGTGGCTCTCAAAAGAAATTTCAATCATTGTACTGTTGATATTTGGCTCTGTTGACTAATGAGTTTGCTGACCACTGAACTAGGAAGCCACATTTGGATTCCTAGTCAGGGCACATGCCCGGGTTGTGGGCCCCATCCAAATGTGAGGCATGTAGGAGGCAGCCGATCAATGATTCTCTCTCATTGTTGATGTTTCTATTTCTCCTTTTCTCTTCCTCTCTGAAATCAATTAAAAATATATATTTAAAAACAGTTAAAAATAACCAGTATGGTCTCAGACACAAATAGAAAGATGGAATCATTCTGGCATGGTCCAGCCATCCTAACATTTTACCATCCTTGTGAGAGAAAGTTATGGTACAATCCCCGAAACAGGCCGGCTGCTCACCCTTCAGGGACACACAGAGAATTCTGAATGACAGCCAGTCAGTCTTCATCTCAGGTTCAAGGATCAGAGTTCAATCCATGCAGGTGCATGAGGTGGTATAGAATTGGGAGTGACTTCTGTGGGGGCTCTCTCCTCTCCCTTCCCCCTGCCACCCACCACGCAGCTACAAGCTCACTGTCCGAGGGCAGGAGCAATGGGGTGAGATGGGATGGAGTTCCTGTACCATTAAGTGTGATGGTTGGAAGGGGAAAGCCCCTCTTGGCAGTTTGGACACAGGGTGGAGACCACTTTAACCCAACAGGAAATACAGCACCCCGGGAGCAGTTAGGTGTTTCATACAACAGAGTCCCAGCAAGAGGGAGGTGTGTGCATGTTGAGTTAAGGAAGTAAAAGAGCTTCCTTGGCCAGGAGTCCTTTCCTGGCATTTATGTCATGGCCAAAGGGACTCCGTGTCCTTCCCAGCATGGCACCTCATCACACTGTGAAAGCCCAGTGTGGATGGAGGTCTGAGGAAGGGAGGAGACCCATCACACCCTGGCTCATCCCATGTGACTTCTTCTCTTGGGAACTCCTCCGAGCTCCTGTGAGCTCAGCGGGATCAGAGGAGAGAACGGACCAGGAGAGAGGGCTTGCTGGATGGCTGCCCACCCCTTGACCTGACCATGACCCACAAGTTCGTTCACCTGGTCAGGTAGTGACGTCATCCACACCTTCCTTCCGGCGCCCAGTGTTTAGAACCTGCTGTGGATGAAATAGGGGGTCTCCTGTTGTTGACTTGGGGAGGCAGGAGGAGATGCAAAGATGAAAGGGCCATGGAGGAAGGCCTGATGGAGCATGCAGACTCACAGGAGAGAGAAGCCTAACAAGTGACTGACTTTCCTCTTCTCAAAGTCAATATCAAGATAAAGACTGCCCAGGAAAACGGAGTTTGGGTGGCGGGGCTCACTGAGTTAGAGTGTTCCCCTCACTGTAGGACTTCCTGGGCCTCCAATAGAGATCTCCAGAGACAGCGACTCCCCACATGTAGTTTCCTTCTCAGAAAAGCACCCTCTCCATGCCTTGGGGTTTGGGCAACAGCTCCTGCTGCTTAATGGGATGGGACAGCAAGCCTGGTGAGAGCTCCCGGGGAATCGGGGAAATGGCAGGAGCTGGAAGGCAGCGCCGTTTCCTGAAGGCCTCCTGGGCTAGGATTTGCACGCCTTGGGAGGAAGGGCTCCCAGGCAACAGAATTAATTATCAGGGGTCTCAAGCATCACGCTTAATTTCCCTCTTGACTCCTCAGCAAGTTATCCTGCTCAGAGAATCCCCCCCGGGGAAGAAAACCCTGCCCACACTCTCTTCTGAGGAGCCGAGTTGCCAGACTTCTCTGTCATTGCTGTTACTGTGTTTTATAACCTCACACATGCTTAGGGGGCTGATGGGACGTTGGGAATGATTTGTTTCTATGTACACTCTTGATGCATACACACGTCTGGAGGAGCACTGTATTTCAAGTAAATTTTTTTTTAAAAAAAGCAATATATGCACATAAAGGAAAATATGAGAAATAACTAAACATTGGATGGGAAAAAGCTATGAACAGATAATTAACACCCATACAGTTCATCCTCAAAGATAAGCATGAACACATTGAAATGTATGTATTTGCAAATATTATTATATACACACAAATATGAATATTCATATATATACATTCACAAACACATATGCACCTACCCCTGCATATACATGCATACATATGGTGTGTACACAGTGCATGTACATATTCATATACACATGCACAGATACATATCCATGCACATACATACAAACATGTATATTGTGTGCTCAGACAAATATAAATATATATTACACACTAGACATATGTGTGTATATGTATATACGTTTATGGATGGGTGGATTGATAAGTAGATGGGTGGAATGATGAATAGATAGACAATGTTGAGAACACATTGCACATACATATTGCAATCCACCTTAAAAAATTGTCCGTGCAATGAACTTTAATCCTGTATTTATAAATTCCTTGTCAATGTTTTCATTTGGCACATTCTCTTAGGCACCGTGACCATCTTAACTAGCCCATCCCCTCTGGAATTGGCCCTTTGCCCTTGACCCCTGCCCAGCTGCCACCTTTAGATCCCTGGCTCCTGGAAGTGTGTGTGGATCTGAAAGTCTTAGCCTTGCTCTCTCCTCTCGCCCTGCAGTGCCTGGCTTTCCGTATCCAGCCGCCACCGCTGCGGCCGCCTACCGAGGGGCGCACCTGCGAGGCCGTGGCCGCACCGTGTACAACACCTTCCGGGCCGCGGCACCCCCGCCCCCCATCCCTGCCTACGGAGGGTAAGTGGACTGCCTCCTGGGCGGGCCTCCCTGCACCGCCCCTCCTGTTTGCGCATGCTGGTCTTGACCGCCCCATCAGAACACCCAGCATGTGCCCGGCGCCTGCAGTGGAGCACCTTGCAAAGAGTATTGAGAAATGAGTGTAATTTGTCCTGTCATGGTTGGTGCCTCTAAGCATCCTACATGTCACATGTTGTTATGTAAATCCTCTCTGAGACTGAATGCTGGAGAACAGAGAAATGGTTACAGCCAGAGATGCATTTCTGATGATTGCAAACATCTGGTTATTAAGGAGGTTGGATCACATTTGCCCCTTGAATCTGTCCATGGAGGAACATGAGGTTTTTCAAACATAAAAATCACTGACATGGTCTTGCTCCCCTTCCCTAAGATACGTTGAGCTTCAAGGTTTACGAGCTCTTGCTGGGAAGAGAAAATTAGGTGTGGAGTCAATGCAAATATTCACACGTTCAATGAAATTGGAATTAAGACTCCTTTTAACTGGATTTTCCAAATGGCATTTGTCTTTGTTTCCCCTCTGCAAAGAAATGCAAGTTCATGTGGACACACACCTCCACCCCCCATTGCCAGTTGGGTATTCCTGTTCGTGGACTTTGGTATTACCAGGAGACTATCCAGGAATGGTGGTGAATACTCAGGGGGAAAAATGGTACTGGTATGGCAGGCTTCAACCTTGAGATGCTTCCTTGCTCCTTCCTGTTAAGGGATCCTCTTCTGGGACATTCCTGTGCACTCAGAGCCAGGGAGAGAGGGATGTCTCGGAGGCAGTGATCCTCAGGGGACATTTGTAATATCTGGAGACGTTCTTTGGTTGTCACAACAGGAGCTGGGAGATGCAATGGCATCCAGTGGGCAGAGGCCAGGGATGCAGTAAACATCCTACAGTGCACAGAGCGGTCCCTCACCCCCTACAGTCATGGGGCACCTTCCTACCAATCGAGCTGCTGTCAGGAAAACTCAGTTATGCCCAGGACAGCCTGGCAGAAGGCTCCCCTGACCGATGCCCGGATTTCTTGTCTGTAGAAAGAATATGGCTATATTCAGGACCATGTGGAAAGGGTTAAACACATTTTTTATAGCTCTGTTGCTTAGAAATCTTTTAGAAAATTTGAATCAACCCAGATCATCTATTATACTGAGTGAAATATTTATTCATATCTCACCCACTCCAAAGGACAGCATTTGAAGTGTTTTGAAAACAAATGCAGTGAGACAAAGCTAAGACAATAGAGAAATGAAAGCGGGTGAAATTATCAGGAAGAGGGGGGAAAAGGCAGACAAATAAGACAAAATCCATTGTTTCTGGTGTTGTCATTAGAGATATGCCAATACCAAGCTTCTTAGCAGATGAAATACCACCAAAAATAAAAATAAAAAAAGAAATTGTGCTGAAAAGATGGTGAATAAACCAAGGATGAATTGGCCCTAAATTCTCTCCACCCTCCAAAATAATGTATCTTCATGTCCTAAGCCTCATATATTTGACCATATGATATAAGGTATTACTGACAGTATCATCATTATCTTCAGCCCCCTCAGTATTAAGCCTATTTTGTAGATCCAGAAAGGCAGAAGTAAAGACTTGTTATTCCCAAGGTCATATAATGAGTTATGAAGAAAAAAACAAAAACAAGTTACCCGCTAGGCTCATGTGATTACTAAAGCAAGATTCATAAGCCATAAATACAAAATTGCATGTTTATACCCCATTAGTTTGCCTGGAAAACATTATCTTGGTAGCTGGTAATTGTAGTTTTCCGGTATATGTACCTTCAGTATCTCACTACTATATTGAAAAGAAAAAAAAAATAAAGTAAAATTATATGGCTTATCCTCACATGAACAATTTATAAAAGTCTCAGAATAACACACCTGCTGTAAAATTGAAATTTGCTAACTTATAATGAACTTGCTCTTTGTGGGGAATAACCATGCATAACTAATTAATGTCATGTTCGCCAGGGAGAGACACAGGCATCTCCAAATGGTGAAACAATGTGTTTGTGACTGCCTCGGACATGATTTAATTTTAATATTCCAGGGGTAGCTCTAATTATTTTGTTTATAATGGTGGATTGTGCCACTTTGCTGACAATATTGACTGGAATTCTGAACCCAGGTTTAGTAGTAAGGTAAAATTCTTAATATGGAAGGAACAGAGAGCAGAAGGGCTTGGTGGATGGGTGTGTGTGTGTGGGGGGGGGGGGGGTCCATGCCTGCAACTTCCGTAAGAGCCGAGTGCTGGTGGAAAAGGAGAACATTCAGTCAGTTGCCTGGTGTTTTGCTGGATTACAAATTGGCTAGACAAATTGGCTCTGAATGTAAAGGCAGGAACCCAGCATCTTAAATGGTGGCTTCCTTTTTCCTCTAGCTTGTTCAGTTTAGGCTACAGAAGACATCAGGGGGCAGCTCACCTTGGAAAGAAGAGCAGACAGAGATTGGCTGGAGGAGAGAGGGCCCTGACGTTGTGTTGAGTGGCAAAGAGGTTGGAAACACACTGCTGTTTCTAGGAAGTTGCATTGTCAGGATTCAGGTGGTCCAGGAGATAGTGAGGATTTCCTGTAGCTGTTTTGCCTCCTTTGGAGGCCGATTTCTAGATTTGACTAATGTCTTTGACTGATGAGGCCACTGAGGCATATGGCTCCCTTGGAGGAATTTCTCCCAGGGTTTTGGAGGAAAAGGGTGCCGTGTAAGTGAACAATTTCAGTAAGTGTGGTAAGTGGGAAGGTAGGGTGTTGTGTGAGCACCAAGGATGGACTTGGATGTTTAGAGAAGGCTTCTAAACACCCAAGTCCTAGGAAATGACATAGAGCTCATTTATGCCCAAACATTTCCTAAATTTCCACATTAAGGTCTCAGTCTGTAATTCTCCCTCACACTCTGACCCCCATCTTTTCTAAGATGTTGGCTAGTAAACTGCATTTGTTAAGAAAAAATGATTTTTCCCCTTATCACTAGTTAAAGACTGCCAACTTAAACCTCTGTTCTTCATCAAGTATCCAAGATGAATGTACTTTGTTATTAAAATTCCAACCAAAAATGTCATTTATCCAACACCCACATACAGTTTTCATATTGTTTTTTTCCAAGAGATACAAAATGATCTCATAGAACCTCCTTGGCAGCTTTTGTGGAGCCACGGGTGAGCCTTGGAGTATCCAACATCAAGATGGGTATCCAGGAGGGCTTACCAAGGACCCATCCATTTCCTTTTATTGATTTGGTTCCCCCTCTACATCCTGATACTTTCTGAAGTCCCTCTCAGCAAGTGAGGAACATAGGTTATGGAGGAGCCCTATTTCTCTTTCTTACATACCTAAATAGAAGCATCTTAGGACATTAAAACATGACCAGTCTTTCAGGGACTGGGGCTACAGAGACTCTGCTTGGACCATGAAGGGATCCTAGAAATGAACGCAAAATCCTGGACTGAACATCCTACCCCCTAGTGATTGCTAGTATCCACTGAATTAGAATGGGTTAGTTAGAAATCTAGTGTTTATACAGTCTACGGGTTGTTACAGTTCTAAAAAAATGTTTTTGGGGAAGATGAGATTACCATCTTTCTATCACTACCACCAATCTACCTCATACTACCCTGGGTAGCGGAGGTAACCTGTATAAGTACAATTGCCTTACCATGAGAGTGAAGACTGTGTCTGCACTGGGTTGATAGGGGATGGGATAGGAGATCCATGTAAAGCTACAACTTAGTAGGGAGGGTCCATCATGTGATTTGAGTTTAGTGCATTGTAGCAAATGTTATTGAGAGTGGTGCAGTTACTGCTCCTTTGTCTCTCTATGTGTTGCACCACTTACTCCTTTGCTGGGAGGCACCTGCAGTTCACAGATTGACTTTCTCCACAAGACACAGAGATGGCTTTGATTTGCAAAGATCACTTGAACCGTTTGTGGAATATGTAGATTGTAAATAAAATATTAACTAGTGAATAGTCTCAACAAGAGCTAAATGAAGCAAGTTTTCCATGTTTCCCCTTGCATTTGATCAGTGGAGCTTGCAGGCTGATGGTTTGTGGGTGACGATGGGAGGTAGCCCCCAGACTCAGTATTTTCTCTGATGTTAGATGACAGCAACTAAACCCCATTCACTCCCAATGGAATTTCATGAGATGGGCTTCCCCACATTCTTGTCCTTAAGTAGTTAAATAATTACAAACCAGCTACTTATTAAGCACATACTATGTACCATGCATATTTTATGAGGTACAAAAGAGTATTCTAATAGAGTATCATGGAAGATTTTTAAACTATTCCAATCCAAGCATCAGCATCTGCTATAGGGTTTTGGCATTGATTGGCTGGATATCTGTGAGTGTACTGGATATCTTTCTGTACTTTCTCAGATAATTAATTATGACGTATCTATGTGCAACTTCTCAGAGTTAGCTTAAGAAGTATTTTGAGGAGACTCAGTGCTACTCTAGGTATAGGACAGATATGGTAGTATCCCAGGAGAGCACTTCTGAAAGGTAGCTAGTGCAAGAATCAACCCACATATACATTTTTGAGAAATCTTTCGGATCCTAGAATTTAGGCCCTAAAAACTTGAATAACCAGCCTCTAGAACTGTGCATGCACATTTCTGTCTGTAAATCAACCATGCTTTTCGGTTTTCATCTTTAAATGTCTGCTCCTCAGACTATAGTAACTGATACATAGGCACATTCAAATGTAGTATCAACACTCAAACTAAAGTCATCACTACACATTCTCAAATATTTTCCAGGATTCTGTCCAGCTTTCTGTTTTGGGTGTCAATTCTTATTCAGATTCTCAGCCAGTTTTGAAGTATAACCTCTAATATTTTTAAAATCCTCTTAATTGAGTGCATTTATAGACAAATCAATAGTTCTTAAATTTGTGGGGGGGAGTAGGATGTCATGGATGCATTTGATAATCTAATTAAAATATATAATTTGCCTTTGGAAAATGTTGATGTATTTAAACACACACACACACACACACACACACACACACACACACACTTCTATACAAATGATGCCAGAAGTTCATGAACCCATATCTACTTAAAACAGCTAGATTTGAATGCATTAAAATTTTAATTTATTTCACTTGGAAGGGGCAATAAGGTTAAATAACCTTTCCTTCAAAAATATATTTGTGGGAGAGTCTATATTATATTACACAAACATATTGTACACTTCGGGCATCCTATTCTTTCCCTTTTTAAACAAACTAATTTGCTATAGTACAGTCATTCCCTGCTTGCATTCATCCAAATATTTAACTAGTTATTACCTTTCTAAGAAAATGAGATGTGCATTTGCATTATGTTCTTGCAAAAGCACACAGCAGTCCCAGAGTGATTGACAAGCAATACAATTACCTTTGCATGGCTAGACAGACCGTCTTTGCAATAACATTGGCTGCACCTGTTCAATGCATGACGGCTATTCCCTTCTCTTGTGACTGGACCTCGGTTCATTTATCTGTAGATGCAGACTAGACATTGACCCCTTCTCCCGTCCCTGCAAATCCATTGCATCTGTTTCACAGGGCTTTAAAAACAAGTGTTCGGCTGTATTCATGGAAACCAGCATGAGACTTTGTAAGAGCTTTCTATAGCCAGCTTCCATTTAGGAGAGGATGCAGGAAGCTGATGTTCAGTGTTGTCTCAAACGTAAACATGAGGAGGGAGGGGGATGTTTCATGGAGCAATGAGTCTATTAGTCTTTGGACCAACAACAGTATCACCTGTTACTTGTTAAAAATGCAAATTCTTAGACACATACCACCATTTATATCTATGGCTTCAAGGCCTCTGGGCTGAGTGGGGGCCCAGCCATCTGTCTGAACAGGCCCTCCAGGTGGTTCGGATGTGTGCTGAAGTTTGACCGCTGCTGCTTGCCAGAACCGTTAAAAGTTGGGGCTCTGAAGCCAAGACCACCTGGCTGGAATCCCAGCTTAGTCACTCCCTAGCTCTCTCTCCTTCAGTTTCTTTACACCCAAAGCGATGACCACAATATTGTCCATCTCGAAGGGGTGCTATGAAATTAAATGGGATAATGAGCACAGCACCCTTAAATTACAGGCCAACACAGGCTCAATCAATGTAAAAACTAATAGTACTTGTATTTGTGCTATTACTTATAGCTTAGTGGGGGCGTGGGAGGAACACACATAGCAATTTGGTGAAATTGACGCCCCCAAAGTGGCTTCATTTCACACTGCCAATGAGGACAACCATATTGGTTCCTCATTTTTTGGAGCTTTCATGAAGGTAGACCACCTAGCGGCTAGGTCCTAGCCTCTCATTCATTTCTCTCCAAAACGTGCAGGTGTTGCATTTGGTGAAAACAAACAATTCCGACACCGTATGGTTTATCACAGCAGCTAGAATTCATGATTTCCTTTCTCAGTGAAGCCACCGTTTTCTGCGGGGCCTCCCAAAGCTGAAAGATGCCTTTCCCACAGGCCCTCTGAGGAGCCCCGTACCCTCCAGACACTGGGCTTCACACAGGCTGTTCCCTATGCCTGCCCTGCTCTTCCTGCTCTCTACCTGGCTGAGCCTCTGTGGCATTTCCTCTGGTTCCCTGCCCTCTGCTGCTAGCGCCCCTCCTTCCACTTCACTTTCAGAGTACATTGTCCCTCTCCTCCGCAGCACCCATCACAGCTGCCATTGGATATTCATGCACGTGGCTTTGTGACTGAGTGTCCACGCCCTGGGAGTTCCCCATGGGTGGGTGGAGCGAGTGGATTCACTCTCTCTGCTGTCTGTGCCTTGGTGCAGTGGTTGGAATATAGGAAGCACAGCAGGGCTCTAGTTTGTTTGAGCTCAACAGAATGAGGATGTTAGACCACATTTCTCTTTAGTTCTCTGTCTCATAAATGTGGGATGCCAGAGTCCCAAAGTCATTTCCCATGGCCCATGTTGGAGGGCAGAGCATGGTGACTAGGTTAGCGTACTGAACGAACATCAGGGCCAGCCTTGCCTCACTCTGGGAGTTGTTGGCTCAAATAGGCTTGGCAGGAAGCCTGCCCCAGGGCACCAAGACTTGCCCTGGTGAAAGAAGAGGCCCCTTTCCTGGCCAGAGCTCAGCCCCAGTCATGCCTGGTCCACTGTATGCCAGTGGGACAGACCTCCTGGTCTGGCCTGGCTTCCTCACAGGCAGACCTCATTTCATTCTCACTTTACTGCATTTCACACATTGCATTTTTTTTACAAGTTGAAGTGAAGAAGCTTCCGAACAAAGCAATGACGCCTCTCTTTCCTGTGACACTTGCTTTGGGTCTGGAACCCAGCTGCAGTCCCTCTGAGGGGTGCCTGTGTTTTCAGAAGGGAAGATTCAGATGGATCCTCTACAAATATTTAGAAAAAAAGCATTATTTCCCATATTTATACATGAATGCATTCATACTTTCTTCACAACTGGATGACGTTCTGTCCAGCCTCTTTCCCTGGTCTCCTATGCCAGGGCCCAGTTTTTTAATCCTATTCACCTTCTCCTCCTCCACGGGCAACGGTCATTGGTGCTGCATAACCAGATCAGAAACAAACTTGAGGCTGTAGGATGTCTCTTTGTAATTCACTATTTAAGTCATCCTGAAGTTGCTAAGTCAATTACTCTGTGCCATCTTCTGTTCCCTCCCCTTTAAGATATGACAATATTCAGTCAGTAGGTAGTTCTTTTGCTTCTCTTGGGTAAAAAGCAATATTTCAATCCAGAAGCAGGCTAGAAAATGGAATAAGCTTATTGGGTGCAACTTCAATGTGAAATGCGTCTCATACACAAGTACATTTAATATTTGACTAATATATTAAATTATTTTACCAAGTGAGGATTGAAATATGTGAGGTTGGCATTTAGGAGGGAGAAATAGCTCTGTTTTGGGTGATCTTTGGACAAAGTTCATAGCAACGGTGAGGGTCAGTTATAGCTGCAATGTTACACATGTGAACCATTTCTTTGTAGCCAGATCTCAGCGACTCCTCCCTTGAGGTGGGCACTTGCCCCTTTTCCCATTTTACAGACGAGTAACTAAAGCTCAGGTAGCTTGAGTAACTAGTCCAAGGGCACATAGCTGTGGATAGTGAGGCTGAAATTTGACTCAGATGTCTTTGTGGTTCCCATATAACTTGGCACTTGAATGGTGATCTGCTTTTGGCAAGGATGTTGGCAGAAAAGCCATTCCCAGCGCAAGGAACAGCATGTGCAAAGGCATGATGGCATGGAAGAATGGGGCAGAAGTTGTTTTGCTACAGCTAAATGATCCGTTCTGTGGTTCTGGGCCCAAACTAAATATTGGCTGCTCTCTCCTGTTGCATCAGATCTGTTTTGAGTCCTGTTGGCAGAAGCTGGCCCTGCCTTCTGACCCTCAACAGACACTATCTTCTTATTTTGGGAATGCTGAAAGAGAATCCACAGCCTCGCTCAGAATGTGCTCACCTCAGCATCTGGGATTAGGGTTTTGCGCTGCTTGACAAGTGCTCTCTTGAACTGTAGTCCTTTTGATCAAAATGAAAACAGCTAAAAGCGATTCTCACCAACCTCCTTAGTGTGTGAAATCCCTGCCTCCTTTTTAAGGATAATGGTACTTGGGGTTTCGCCGGTCAACTCTGAAAAGCTCTGAGAAGCACACTACAGTGTTCTCCAGCAAACCAGTGTCACTGCTGTGTGTGCGTGTGGGTGTGTGTTGTGAAGTGCCCTCCTTTGGCTCAATCTGCTTGGCTTACCTGCAGTTCTACTCTGCTTCTGAACCTGCTGGAATCCTTTGGTAATCAAAGTTGTGCTTCTGTTCAAACCACAGCTCTTTTCAACGATGGGGCTCATTGGTCCTTTGCCAGACTCACAAATCATCTATAAACTCCATGGGGAGATATTAGGGAAGGTTATTAATTACACTACCATCCTTTAGAAAACATGCATGTAGCAACATGTGTTTTTATATTCAAGGTCATCCTGTGACCCTCACAAAGCCTTGAGATATGCAAGCTGCATAAGAACTCATTAAACCCATTTTAATACTTTAAAACTGGATTTTAAGTCAGTTTCCCATAGTGGTGGAGCTGTGAGCTTCTTTTCCAGGCTGTTTCACTCAAGGTATCCCAAGAAATTTCTGGAGAATTCCAGAATCTCTTTCTCTCCCCTTCCTGTGAGGTCCCTTGTCTCTGGAATGACTACATGCATAGTGATCAGAGAGATGCTGCAAGATAATGTGGGGCTTTTCTTAGTCTGGGTATCATTTACAAAAACATGCCCATACAGAAACATGTGTGTGCATGTACATGTATGAGTACACATAAGCAGTTTGCCAGCACACTACTATGCATTAAAATAGTGATACATATTCATTTACATATGCATACATGGACATGGTATACACATGAACACATGTGTGCACATGTATGAATTGGCATTCACACATACACATTTATACCCATAAATGCACACAAACACACATGTATTTTTCACACACATACACAAAAGTACAGTTAGAGATATTCTTCTACATTTATCATGAAAGAACTGAAAGACGATGCAGGGAATTCTCAGATACAATACCACTGGGTGAAAAAATACAGAACATTTCTGGAATCATCTGTGTTGTCCAGCTCCCCTAAGGCAGTGGTCGGCCAACTCATTAGTCAATAGAACCAAATATCAACAGTACAACGATTGAAATTTCTTTGGAGAGCCATATTTTTTAAACTTAAACTTCTTCTAATGCCATTTCTTCAAAATAGACTCACTCAGGCCATGGTATTTTGTGGAAGAGCCACACTCAAGGGGCAAAGAGCTGCATGTGGCTTGAGAGCAACAGTTTGCCGACCTCTGTCCTAAGGTCACCCAGCTATAACGGTATTGAGAATGTGACTGTCTGGGTCCTAACCCTCCTTATCAATCATGTATTTTAAGTGGATGATTTTCCCCCCTTTCACTGGGCAGGTGACTATGCAGTTTGTGTACTCTGACTCTTGTATCTATCTAGGCCAGTGGTCCGCAAACTGCAGCTCACTCTGTTGACTAATGAGTTTGCCGACCACTGGTCTAGGCCACTTGAAATAAACCTCAACCCTGTCTATCTGCACTTATTCACCCCTCCTGAGAGGGTGGGAAGTCTGGTACCCAGCATACCACTAAGTCCTGATTGTGGGCCACCCTGATGCAGCCTAATTTTTTCAGCCTCCCCGCCTCCTGTTGTCTCCAACCTCCTTAACCAAAATGGAAACTCTCTTCAGTTCCTGTGTTTTGGATCGTGTGACCAGACTAACTTCGCCAGTGCGGGGGTGGTATGTCTGCATGGGGAAACGCACTAATATGGATGTTTCTCTTTGTGTGTGCACCCTTGCAGTGTTGTTTACCAGGATGGATTTTATGGTGCAGACATTTATGTAAGTATTCATTAATGTGCATGCCATCCTTGTTTCCTCCCAGAGTTATTCTTTTTACAAGTTTGCTGAGAAGCTCTCTACTGCGTGGTGCTGTCCATTCCCTTTTTGTGGGTCGTGGGAGAGTCTGATGTTTGCAGACAGCGGGACTGCTGCTCATGAGAGCTTCCCACGCTGTGAGTGAGTGGAATCAATGCCTGGACCAACCTCAGAATGAATGCAGACACCGCCCCGCCTCCAAAGATGCCATTTCTCTCCTGTCAAATTAACACACACACACACACACACACACACACACACACACACACACACTGAAAAACAAAACAAAATACACCCAAACAGACATTCTCTCTGAAGTTTCCAGTATGGTCTGTGTATTTTCAGTTTATTATTTAGGATAAAGGCTGTAGATATCAAGGGTCAAAAGACATTTTCATGGCTGATGTTTCCTTATAAATATATTTATCATAAAGCCCTAGAAAAATATTTCCTCTCTCTCTTTCTTTCTCTGTCTTTTTCTCTCCATCTCTCTCTCTCTCTCTCTCTCTCTCTCTCTCTCTCTCTCTCTCTCTCTCTCTCCCTCTCTCCCTCTATTTTTTCTACCTCCACTCCTCTATGGATGATTTTAGTAAGAAATATCTAACAAAAGTAGGCCAACTGGAGCATTAAGCCCCTATTTCTTTCAATCTCTTATTTCTTCATGTCCCCAGAACAGTTCCCTAACTTAGAAATGTTTGTTAAATGTATAAATGTTGGTTAAATGGTACCGCTTTGTTAAGCTGTTCACTTTTAGAAAAGTGTTTCTCATTATGGGGACCATAATTAAACTTACCTAAGTTGATCTAGAATTAGTCATTCTCCTTCATTGTGATATTAGCAGCAATATTATGAAAATGACTTGGAATAAACATAATTTAAAATAAATTAGCAGGATTGGAGGGTATTTTCTAAGTTGCATACTTTTTTTATTACAAGTGACCTCAAGTAATTTTGCTGCAATCATACTTGTTTTATAGACCAGATAACAAAGAAAAATAAAACCACATTGCTGATCAAATTGATGCCATTTAGTAGAAAATGGGAAAGACACTGGTTATTTAATTTTTCCTTTGAATTTCAAATAATTACAATTTGAGACATAGTATTAGTCTCCATCAGTGATGAACTTAGTTGAGTTCTATTATTATTGCATCAAGTACATTTATTATAATCTATGAGTTAGCTCTTTTCCATAATAATATTTATTAATGATTTACATGTTCTTTATGCACTCAGTGAACAACCAACTTTCTTTTCTGTGTTACTTGATTTACTCCTTTGCATGTCTCCTTTTCCCAGACTTTCCATTTATACCATCTTAAATAGAAAGGCAGGTGGAGGCTGAACAGGCTGGACCACATCCATACCCTTAGATATCCAGTGAACTCATCAGTCAACACACTCCCCATTGTACCCTCTGGATAGTGTGAGCACATGGAGGGACTATAGTTGGCATAATTAACTTTAGGGCTTTATTTACTTACTTATTTTAAATTTTGGGTTGAGAGAGGAGGGGATAAGGAGAGAGACAGAAAAGCATTGATAAGAAAAGAAACATTGATTGGGCCACCTCCTGATAGCTACCTACTGGGGACTGAGCCTTCAGCTCCACATGTGCCCAGATTTGGAATTGAACTGGCAATCTCTTGGTGCATGGGTTCACACTCAACTAACTGAACCATACTGGCCACAGCAGGGTTGATTTTTGTTGTTGTTAGGTTTTTTTGTTTTGTTTTTTTTTTTTTTTATGTGTTTTGTGTGTGTGTGTGTGTGTGTGTGTGTGTGTGTGTGTGTGTGTTTTAAATTAAAGGGAGTAGAAAAAGGATGAAGAAATTTTATACAGAAAAAATCCACCAAAAAGAGAACTATCTTCAACAACACTTACTCCAGGGGAGAACAATGTGGATGTTATGTAAGCTTATTATTATATTAGTTATCATTTATTAGTTCACCTCTCTGTAAAATGATAATAACTTGTTGCATTATTTTACTCCTAATAAAGAATTGAATTATTAATTGAAACTGTTCTATGGAGATTTCAAATTAGCCTTTTTCTCTTGCTTCATAGATGTTTGTCTAGTTACTAAGTAGAAGCTTCTTGAAGGCACATCTGTAAGACTCCACAAACAAAGAAATAGAATCACCAATACTTGATAGTGTATAGATCTGTATTGGTTGGGATAAAGGAAAATCCCTAAGAATGAGGTGAATGGAAAGAGCAGAGAAAGTTAGAAGAGGGAAAATACATCAATATCTACTCTAAGGTAGAAAGAGAAATTCCATTGAGGAAGGAAAGCTCCAGAAAACCCCTTTGAGGTTTTGGGTCCTTTAAGAGCTTTTGTTTCCCACAAAGTCATCATATTTGGGCAAAGAACACCAGGCTCAGTGGTACAGTAGATATCTGAGTAAGGTATAGATGAAAGGAGTTTTTCCAGTAACTTCAAGTCCTGAGTTTTCTGGTTTCTAAGATTAGAGAACTATTCCACCCTAGCTGGTTTGGCTCAGTGGATAGAGTGTTGGCCTGTGGATACAGCGTTGGCCTGTGGCCAGTCAAGGGCACATGCTGGGGTTGCGGGCACTATTCCTAGTAGGGGGTGTGCAGAAGGCAGCCAATCAATGATTTTTCTCATATCGTTGATGTCTCTCTCTCTCTCTCTCTCTCTCTCTCTCTCTCTCTCTCTCTCACACACACACACACACACACACACACACACACACACACACTTCATATCTGAAACCAATAAAAATAAAAATAAATTAAGATTTAAGTTACAAAACTATTCCTCTCACTCTTTTTAAGCCACTCTAGTAGCCAAAAAAAATTATACATTTTCCTAATGTTCCTATTATAGTGCCAGTAAGATTTTTTCTGGGAGCAGGAAGCATGGAGGGTGTTTCAAATAGACAATTAGGTGATCGAAAAACTAGCTGAAATGTGAACTTTAAGTTGTATTTACCCAGCACATTTCTCTCTCCTCTTTCCAGAAGGTAGCACAGACATTGCAGACATTCTGCAATTTTTTTTTTGTTCTCCATAAGATGGCAATTCTGGAATACTGCTGCTGTGTGATGTGAGCACATGAACGACAGTGGTAAACTGGTCCACCCCATTATGACAGCAGAGGAAGGGTTCATGGTTGGCCTTAAGTTGATTTAAGGGTGAGGAAAACATAGGAGAATTTCCTGTACTCTAGAATTTATGAAGCAGGATTCATCCTGGCTAGAAGTAATTTTGAATGTGCTTTTTCAAGCTGCTATCCTAACTCTCTTGAGATACTGGTATGTTCTGATGATAGGACATGTCCCCAGAGCTCCATTTCTTAAAGAAATGATGATTAAAGAGGTTAGTAAAGCACATGAGGTTCTGCTCTATTTAAAGGAAGTTTCTGGCTTGCTCCTTCCATGTTGTTAGAGATAGTGCACAATAAATAGGTTTCAGGCAATCCGGAGAGGACCTGGGACGTGTGTTGGACACGTTACTCACTTCTAATAGATTTAAACCAGTCATTTCTGTGTAATTTAATTGGGAGAGGAGCAAGCTTCTTGCTTTGGTTACTTTTAAGAGGTTAAGGGGAATCTGCTCTCCAGTTATTCCTGCTCAGACATTCTCAGCGTTGGCAGCATATCAGAAACTCAACAGCAAGGATGCCAGCCCTGACACCAGAATGACTGCCCTTTTCTGGGCATCCCACTTCCTCCTGCCCCTTCTCCTCTTTGTCGTTCAAGGTCTTTCCATCCCTCCCTCCTGATATGGGATCCCTTGTGCATTTCTGATTTAAGAGATCTGCAGGATCCTCTGCAACTGGCAAGCAACAACCTCCTACCTAGAATTAGCTCCTTCTTCACCTTTCAGAGCAGAGAGGATTGGAGAGAGATGGAGAGATGCTCAGAGATGCCAGAGATGCTGGGAGCTACAGCAAACACCAGGGAAGTGTGTGTAGGCTGAGGGCAAAGAAAAAACCTCCTATGCAGGAGCCCAGTCAAGCAGGAGAAACACGGCCTCTCACCACACAGGACATGTTTAGGCCCAGTGTGGATGCCACTCCTCAGAAAGGAAGTAGGGGATTTCTGAGTCAGAAAGGAGGCTAGTAAAGGTCACATCTGGGTCACTTCCACCTGGGAACACACCCATGCCCCCCACCCACACACATGCATACACACACACACACTTTTATGTCAAGATGGGAATTTAGTTGACATAGCTAGCATATTAAATCTAGTAGTTCACTGTCATTACTTTGTGGTGGTCATTTAAATCAATCATTCTAGATTAAAAAGTGGGTCAAGTTAAAGAAAAAAATCAATAAAAGTAAAGGTGACACATGGGTATGACAATGCTTAGAAAGGTGAGGTGGGAAGACTAAGTTGCCTGGACCTGAGACATAATCTGTCACACTTAGGGGTGGAGCTATAGCCTTCACGAAGCCAGAATTGATCAGGGAGTGGGATATAAGTGTTGCTTATGTGATCTTAGCCAAGACACTTACCACACAGGGGGATGTCAAAGAATGGGGCATTTGATCAAAGGGTAGCTATCGAAAATGAAAAGAAGGAAATGACAACAGAGCTGTCAAAAGGAATTGACTGGAAACTAGAGGAAGACAGCGGAGTGGCAATGGAAAGAAGGGAAGTGAAGACAAAGGAGAGTGAGAGAGGGAACTGGCAGATAATGTAAATGTTAACCACATGCCCTTGTATTGAGAGAGGCCCAAGCTTTTTAACATGCAATGCAACCTTGAGACTGCCTGGCAAATGTGTCGATGAGATCCCAGAGCATTTTCACATCATTCCTAAATTCTGTCGTGACAGCTTCTGGTTGACACCATGGCTAAATAAAGTTATTTCTGAATTCATGTCACTCTGCTATCCATGGATCTTAAAGCAAAGAGGTGTCCTCATTCCACCCCTGGTGGAGCTCAGAAACTTCAGGAACATGCAAAGCTGCAAGGTGGAAAATCTCCAAATAAAAACCCCACATGCTTATTCTGAAACCTTTTATTCAGT